>JAJJWW010011692.1:0-294208 GCA_023531295.1 Papaver armeniacum | reverse complement strand
CTTTAGTTGGAAGAAGAGCATTAATAAATGCGTTTTTATACTCTTACTTCACTTCTCCTAAAGGTATCGCATTTATTGTGCATGATTTCCATCATTATTAAGTACACCAGTGTGATGAGGTTTCTTCACGGTGTCATAAAGAATGAAGGATGTGAATTAAATTCACATTCTCATTGTCTGCAACCCCGCCTGTTCTTAAATCTTCTTAACTAGCAACATAGTCTGCTGCCACTTTCACTGCTGCTGATGTATTCTCATGCACTTCTTTACTCATCATGATTAGATAGGATTTTTTCACTGTTTACTATTATTCTACCTGTTGAAGTCTGATTTCACATGATGATGAATCTTGATAGGTTCAAATCTTATGCACTATCATCTTGGGAATTTGAGAAGTTGTGTATTAAATGATGTGTTTTCTTGTACGTTTTGATTCTCTTTTCTTTAACTTTTGATTTGATGTAGCTTGAGAACTTAAATGGTTGTAGATGAAAATCTGGGGTTTTCTTAGTTCTTTCTTCTTGAGATTTTTCTTGTTTTTCGATCTTCCTTGACTCGATTTTTATATTTGTATTTGTGTCGCGAGATATGTCGGAGTCGTCCGCCGGGTTTCCTTGTCAAACTCTCTTGATCCTGTCTGAATCTCTCGGAGAGATTCCAATATTAGGCGGAACTCACCGCCTCCTGTACTCGGGGTGGTCCTCGGGATGAGCCAGAGCGTCCTCGTCCTCACCAGTGGAGGCCTTGCTCAGGGTGGCAGAGAGGGGTCTAGATACGCGCTCGTCACAGAGATGGTCTCTAAAGCAACGAATCCGCGCCTTTGATCTTCTATAGATGTGCATCCCTCTAACGTACCTCCACGCGGACTAATCTTCCTTCGTCTCCACACGCCTGGATTCGGGCAAGTCGACTAAGAATCGACCTCAGGGGAAGGCCTAAGATAGAGTCTTCGGAGATGTAGTTCCTCTAAGAAGAAGGTGACGGGTTACTGCGGAAGATGCTACGGGATAAACACGAGGGATGACCTGCTGTGACCCAACTTTTAAATCCCTTTACCTTTGGTGTAAGTTCACTTTCCAGACACATAGTCTTGACCTTAAGTTGAAACCGGTCTTCGCACTTCAAGTGCGCTTTTGTACCACCGATAAAGATATAACCTATGGGATGATTACCAATTATCGGTATGATCCTTTCATTTAATAATGACAGGCAGTGCTTTGAGAGCTAGTTGATGTTGCTTTATGCCAGCATTGATAAATAATTTCTCCTAAAAACGGGTCTTGTCTGCTTAATCTTGCTAAGAGAAGAGTCATAATAAGTGAGGTCGGCGATTGACGAAGTGCTCCGTAATCTCAGAGGCTCTATCCATGTGAGACAGCGATGATGACTGCTTTATACCCCCAATTAGAGAAGAGGAGAAAGGGGTGGTATACTCACGAAAATTTGACAAGTCCTTTGGAGATTATGTTAACGGAAGACAGCAAAGTGATACAGCAAGATACCAGAATATTTATCCTGTTAGGAAGTGTGTGACGAGTAAGTGATTGACCCGAAGATGGCCGAGGTCCACAGTGAAGGTCTTCTATTCTGTTGATGAGAGAATTAAGTGATCACGACTGGTGGTGTTCCATGCAAGTTGTTGGTCAAATGATCTATGGTTGGGTCCCGGACGCCATGGTTCAACAACTCTATTGGCAGTTCTTATGTAAAGCTCTCCTTCTAGTTGTACTTATTCTTGCCACTTAATGATGATTTTGGTATAGTTTTACTTCTGATCGTGATGAACTGATGATCGGAAGGCGAAGATATCTCGTCTAACCCTCCCTCATGATGCTAATATTGTAAGGTGTGTTGTTGTTTTCCTACATTATATGTACATCGTTTTCTTAAGTAATATTTAGAACCTCTTTGAGAGGGAGACTAAAATGGCTAACATATTTATGTCCCTGTATCATTATGTTTCTTTATCATTATGTTTTGTAGTGCTTAGAAAGAAAAAAAAGATCAATCCCAAGCAATATTAATTCTCCCCATGAGAGATTCCTTTCCAGGGATGTGGATCAGGCAGATGGTGACGAGGATGTTTGAATAAGGAAGAAGCGGATTGAGACCTGCAGCCCTTTAGAAGGAAATAGTGTTCTTTGGTGGGCGTGATGGGAGATGATGGTGAGTCGAGCCATTGGTGGTAGTGGTGATGAGCCTGACGGTGGTGGTGATGTGGAGTGTATGCAGGGGCTTAAGTCAAGTGGGGCACGGGTATTGAGAGTTGGTAAAAATACGGTCGTGACCCAGTGGTGGCTGCGGCGGGCCGTTGGCAGACAAGGGCAAGGGGTTGCTCTTGGTAGTAGTGACAAGGATGGGGATGCTTCTTGTGAGTTCTCCTTTTGTGGGATTTCTCAAGAATAATCTTTTTAGCTTGTAACGCCGGTATAAGGCTTGTCTCGATTTTCAATCTCATGCCAGTGGTGATATTGTGATGTCTTAAAGATGACCTGGAGTATGGTGTGTGGATCTGATGCTGAGGTTTAGCGGTTCATCCCAGGAGGTTTTGTTGGCACTTCCTCACATTTATAATTTAGTGCAAGGTATCTGGTGCTATAGTAGGAAATATGGATTCTTCATGAATGATTCTCGCAGTCCTTGATCGCGGATGGCGTATTTGTGCAGCCCCTTCCTACGGTGCAGTAGTGTTCAGCCGTCTTTGAAGGATAAACCATGATAATCTTTCCTTACGATGATCATAGCTAGTATGCTAGAGTTGATCTGATTTACTTTCCAACCATCTTGATTTTCTTTTTCTAACATGGGTTTATGACTTGTTCTTGACAATACTAGATCAAACTTTAGCGTTTAAATCTGAATTTGTATTTTGTTAGTTAGCATCTATTGTCTTTATAAATCAAGTTAATATAATGAGTAATTCCGTAGTGTTTGTAATCCAAGATGCGGTCCACAGATTTGAGAGGGAACCTTCTATTGTTTAAATGTGATTAGTGAGTTGATATCCTCGGAATTATCTTGTGACTCTATCACCCAAATCAGCTAATTCCAACTTATGGAGGATTTACAAACAATTGAGGTCTGCTTGACGTTCAAGGATATATTGTTCGTTGATTGCGGCTTGTAATAGTATGGGATGTCTGGTTGCGCGGAAGTCGCTTTGGTCATACACTTATAGACACTGCTGAAATTAGGTGCATGTGTATGCTTTGATAACGGGATATTCCGGTATATTGCGATGGGTATGATCCACGCTTTGTGCGAGACATTCCTCTTATTAAAGTATAATCACGGAGTTCTTCAATAATAGTATTGATAGTTCGTGGATTTAGAGCCCACAAGGCTAAATCAGAACAACGATAGTGTCGATATTTTATTAAGATGTGGCATGGTTTTCAATGTACACATTCATATTTCGTTCTTTGATATCACATATGGAATTGGGTATATGAGTACATTTTCCTCCGTGTGTCCCATATGTGGTGTGGACTGTGGAGTATTGAATAAATTGAAATGCGTGAGTAATGGGTAGAATATGACACTTGAAGATGAAAGCTTGGATTGATTGAAAGTTAAGGCGCGTTACTCCTTCATCGAGAGATAGAAACAATGTGGACTTGTAAGTCAATTTTCTTCTTAAAATCGTACGCGATGGTCACAATTAATGTAAGCTTGAGATATTTGGCGTTTTCCACCCGGATGCATAGGATTCCCCTTTGGTCACCTTTTGAATCGTAAAGTACTATGTGATCTGTGTATTAAGTAGGGTCCTCTCAGTTGTGCTAATTTTCCCCACTTCTTTCTCGTGGTGTTGAGGCTAGTCATAACTTCACATACTGCCCCTTTACAAAATTCTAAGTTTCCTTTTTGTTATATTCTACTGCTTGCTTTGTTTAGTAGTTTTTCAGTTCTTTGCGATGTGGCTTCTCTTCTTTCGAGATCCGTCAGGCTTACCAACTTGTCTGTCATGGTAGGATTCTCCCATGTGTCTTTGTTGATTGGTAGTGAATTCCAGTAGGGATTACATGCACTCCATCTCGTGAGTAAACGGAGACTCCAGTGGTGATCTTCGAGTTGTCTGTATACCTGAGCATTATATGCTTTGCTCCTACACTTGTAGCCACTAAATCTGAACGTTTTTAAGAATAAGTGTAAAAATTTTTTGTTTGTGTCACACTTGTCCGTTTATACATGGGTATATGGAGATGGATTATTTTGAATTTGAAAGTGTCAGAGCAATGAGTCGATGTTATTTACATGGGTGTTTCAAGACATGGGAAACTATCTACGGGGATTATTTCAAATATTTTGAAAAATAAAAGTAAAGACGATAAGATCACAGAATTCTTTTGGTCATGAAAGCCTGCCCCATATGCTAAATGTCGTTGCAGCTGTGTGAATCTTCACTAGAGTCACAATCTGACGGGCCTTATGTGATACCCCATTTGCAAAGAACCACCAGATGCCCCTGAGAGTTCAACTTTATGGCTGGGGCGTGGATGGTTTGCAGATGCTGGCGTTCCTCGCTTTCACATGTTACGGCAGCGTCGGATCATGGTTGGCCGGTGGGCAGAAGCCTAACGTGCTCTCTGAGGGACACCGTTAGCTGTGAATCCCGCGTCTCTCATGGATGTCTTTCAAGATGTTGCTATTCCCTGGGATGGAGACGGGCATCAGCAGTGGCTGAGAATGAGACTGCATACTCAGGTTAGTGTAACAGCTCGACCATCACTGCTACTGGATTGTCTTTCACAACTTTATTTGGTGTCTGAGGAGTTCCTTCTCGAAAGAATGATTCGATTACTCCCAATCTTCTTCACATTGTGTCCGTCATCCTCATCTTGTATGCATGATATAATAATTAAAGTGATCAAGACAACAACTCCTAGATATCATCGCCAGAATATCTTCTCCTGAACTTAGGTGAGACATGACACTTTGTCTCTTGAGCTTGATGGATGGTTAGGCTCACATCTTGTTATCTTGATTTACTTTGTGTGTCCTGGTTCTTGAGCATGGGCAGTATATGCCAAGGCATCCGCGTGCACAGGCTCCTTCTACGCGGTCTTCGAACTTGATTTTTGGTGTCGGAAATCAACGTTTGCACGAGAACCATGTATGCCATTGTGTCTTGTAAGTACACATTGTATTGGCCTTCTCTGCTTGGTATGATTAGTTGTGAGTCACTTGTCTTGCCCTTCTTCTCATCCCCATTTCAATTATCAAGCGGAGAGCATGGACCTCACTTGGTACTCTCGATGTTGACATATGTGCCAATTCAGTACGGGAATCGTGCGATCTCTCCCAGCAGATTTGGGCGATGTGATACACCTCACCGCGCCCTCTCTGTCCCTGGAAGCGATCGACAAAGACCTCCCATTGTCGTGGGTTCTTAGGTTAAAATAGTGTTGGCTCCTTTGCTTTTCTGACTGCAGGCGCAGCAACCTTACGTCCTGTATCTTTCTCTTCTTGAATTTGTCCAAAAGGTGAGTCTACGGAAGTACACTAACATACGATTTAAAGTGTTGAAGCTCGTAGTGGATGTTGAATTGGTAGAATGCGTGCTCATTCTTATCCGTCTGCCTTTCTGCCCCGCTTTGAGGATGGATTCTAAGGGTATTCTGACCTTAAGATCGTATGTCGTCACGTTAAAAAATGCGTCCCTCGGCTTTAAAAAAAATTAAGACCATCCATTATTCAAATGGAGTTCGATTCTTGTGTAGTTTCTTTCAGCGGGGTCGGGGTCTTGCGGCATAGTGGATTCTTGCTCCTCCTTTGTGTGGATCACGACCAGTCTTTAACATCAAATACCGCTAGCACGATGCCATCCAGGAACTTATTCGGAGATCACGGTTTAGAAGGATAGGGATCTCAAGCTGGGCTCTTGTTTGTTCCTGGAAACTGTCGCATTACTGCCAGTCCATCAGAATTTAAGTCACTTCTTTAATGTCTTGAAAAGAGTTTGCATCTGTCAGGGATCCTGAGATGAACCTTCCCAGAAGCTGCTAAAGGATCATTGGGCTTTGTACTTCTTTTAGGACCTTTGGAGATGGCATGTCTACTATGGCTAGGATTTTTGCGGGATCTCTACTTCAATGCCCCTTTTTGTCACCCAGTGCCCAAGGAATTACTAGGATGTTATAAGGTGCCTTATAAGGTTTACCTTCGTGTTGTCATTCCTAGCGGCAGAGAATGTCTCAGTCTTGGTGATGGTTCTTCTCAAATGCAGCACTACGACACTGTATCATCACGTAGACCTCCAGGTCCACTAGCAATCCATGGCTTGAAAATATTGTCGACCATCATGGTATGTTGCTCATTGCTCTGGACTGAAAGGCATCCTCACGTGTGACTAGAGGCCGTGGGGTGTGTAAAATGCGTATATTCTTTGATCTTCACCACACTAAAAATAGTTGATTGTGCCGGATATCAGTCACATGAATGATAGCTCTTCGTATCCTTCTACTGGTAAAACCCAGATGATGATGTTGAGCAGTGGGTAACTTTCAGCCAGGAGCACATAGCTTTGTTCAGTTAAATTGCAGAGTCGATGGAGTTAGAACCCATGCACTCTTACTTTGGTACTATTACCATCAGTAGAGATCAAGTGGAATGTTTGACTTCTTTATGAAACCGACCTCCACTTGGCTTTGTGACTGGTTTCTCTTTGCTTCGTGATGTCTAGTAGCCAACTCGTGTCTTTTTTTGTCTTAAGGTGTATAGGATTGTCTGTGACTACGTATTTGTCTTTGTCTTGGTCTATTAGGGCATGTCGAGGATAGTTTCCACGCAGAGATATACAAACCATTCGCTTTATTAGTTTCACCGGCGAGGCTTGTTCTTGATGTTGAAGTTCTATGTGATCTTTTGGATTTTCCTCAGTCCCCATGTTAACCCGCCTCCGAGGATGTGAATGTGGGTTTTAGTTCCCCAAGGGTGAGGAGACTTTCTTCTAGTACTATTTGGTAAGGCTCGGACTCTTTGTTCACCGAGAGCATCCTGGTTAATAGTTGATGTTGATGTACAGTAAATTTCCCTACGGGTTCCCCATGAATAAGCTGCAAGATTGTAGAAAGTGATGGCGATAAACTTGTCTTTGGATGTTGCTTGTTAAAGACCACTACAGGTTCTTCTTTTCTCTTAGCATCTTCTTCAAGCCCTTGTTGAGAGTTGTAATTTACATTACAGCACATTTCTTTTTGCAGGCAGTCACCCTTGATCTCATTACTCTGTGGGAGTGGGAGGCCTGAGTGACCCGAACAGTGGTGAAGCTCATTCATGTCTTGTGGACCCATCTTCGTCCCGATATTGGCATTGTAAGGTGAGGCCGCGTCCACCCACCTTGTGATGTCATTTCATGGGACTGCGTCCTGCCCGACAATATCCCAGAGGGCTTCGTAGCAGTACCATTGAACCCGTAAATGGTATAGTCTGCGGGGTCCAAGGAGTTGCTCGTCATTAAGCTCAACTGCGTTTGAAGGTATCGTAAAGCAAGGACATTCCTGTGCAACTCATCGATGAGGATTTTCTTTATGTTGCATCTGCGATTGTTAGATCTTTTCGTGTTTGCCCGCTTCCGATACCAATTGAAAAGACGAGGGTACCCAAATATACCTCAATCTTAAACTTTTGATTACAACCTATACAAGACCCACTGTGTATAAACCTCTTGGAGCAACAATCACTCAAGGAATATTTCAACACAGTGTCCACTTGAAATAGGGTTAGTCCGGACTGGCCTAACACGTGAATAATTATATCAGACAAGTGGACAAATCCAATACACTTTGTGTATTCGTCTATGGATGTGAATCGAGACAATACAACCACAAAGTTTTCACTTGATAAAGGTACGGTAATGACCGAAACCAATAGGATTGATATCAAGTTCCTTGTTAACGTACAAAGTGCAATTTACTTTAATTATAATAAAACAATTATAATACGGAAATATAAAGTAAATGGCACAACAAGATTTTGTTAACGAGGAAACCGCAAATCCATAAAAACCCCGGGACCTTGTCCAGGAGATTGGAAGTTCACGTCTGTAGGTTAACGGCTTCAAAGACTTCATTGGGATTGTGAAGCCGGACCCAACTATTTTCTTTGTAGTTGTGTGTTATGATCTTGCCCGATTCTATCGTATTGAGTAGAATTGAAATAATTGAATCGAGATTAATTTCTATGATAGGCAAGATAAAAGTAATCACAAACATCTTCGTCTCATCGTTTGTGATTCCACAATATCTAGTTTCGCCATCATACGATTGTTTATGGGTGAAAACTACTCCTGCAGAATTTGGTGATTTGGGGTGTGGATGAGGAATGAATTTAAACCTTTAAACAAATGCACTGCGCGGTGAGTGCTTGTAGATTCGAGAGATCAATCTGTGCAAGTCCGGCCTAAACCAAGAAATGGCCGTTCCAGACTTGTTTCGGTCACAAAGTGAAGGAGATGGGGTTGATCTTAGGGAGGGAAGCGAAGAAGGTGTTGAGATTGTGAAGGTGTTGGCTTGCTTATGACTTGTGACAGAAAAGTGAGCAGGATTACGGTTAATGTAAGGAGGCTCTGGGTGTTGATTTTTTGTCTTGTTTGAACTTGTGTTGTTCTGTTGTCCCTCTTGAAATAGGGCGGAGAACCTATTTATACAAGTCATTGAGCCTTATTCACGTCTCTCGTGGGAAGTGGAGGAAGTGGAGTGATGGAGTAGTGGAGTTGTGCGTCGACCAGTCTTGCCCACTTCTCCTGTTCATCTCTAACCGTCCATGACTTCACGACACGTTCTTGTGATGGCGCGTTGCACGCCGCACGCCGTAAACCGCCAGACCAATACCCCCGATATGTATCCCCGGTTTGTGACATGATTGATGTGCGGAATGTGTGGATAGTGGATCCACGAAAGATAGCATGTAATCTTGAATTGAATAACTTGTGTTATTCGGGAAGTCGATACTTGTGAAGTATCGTGTGTATTTTATGCGAGTACTGCATTACGGTGTGGTAAAGTGATGGGTAATGACTCCTCACTAACCAAATAACTCTGACCGGGGTTGTATAACCAAGTCAGGTGAAGTTGGACGGATGAGATGAGTTTTGAGACACTCATCTGCGACCGTTAATGAATACTAGGTTTCTTGAAGAGTAGCGCAAAGCATGACTCTTCGACTTGGTCAAAAACAAGCATGGGAAGAATTTTTGGGAGGACCGACCGGACGTGTATGTAGATGGCATGCTGGTGTACACGTCCATGTCTCACCGTCCCATGAAAGTGCGATCTAGGCCACTCAATTTGACCGTCAAAGGGGAGTGGTTGAGATCGGTTTGCGGCAGAAATCCCTTGCCGCAAAGGAGTTGGAAACCGGCGTGACATCCCTAGTTTGGGCACGCGTTTCAAGACGACACATCTTGGTCGGTCTTGGTCGATGGGTTTGACGGGAAGATGGCAGGCCGGTGATCATGCCTATACCTGACTATCCCATGAAAACGTGATCTAAGCCATTCAAATCATCCGGTGAAGTTGAGTGGTTGAGATCGGTTTGCGGCAGAAATTTCTTACCGCAAAGGAGCTGATAACCGCGTGATATTCCCGCACGCGTTCCAAGACAACCGTCCTTGGTCGGTCTTGGTCGATCACTCCAGCGTGTAGGTGGTAGGTTGATGTTCACACCTATACCGATTATCCCATGAAAACGTGATCTAAGCCATTCAAATCATCCCAGGTGAAGTTGAGCGGTCGAGATCAATTTGCAATTTTGGAAGTGTAACCACGCATGTTTGGGCGGGCGTTTTGGATTAGCCGGGCATGATATGCCTTGGCCGACCGCATGAGGAGATAGATGGGCCCACGGTGATCATGCTTTGGTATGACTGGACTGTTTAATCTAATCTATGACCCTCCATTCGTCTTAGAGAAGATGGACGCGCGTGATGGCTTGAAACCCTAATTTGGCTTTCAAAGCCGTGCGCCACCTCTTGTTTGGGTGACGATTTTGTCACGGCCAAACATTGTTGGTCTTGACCGACTCGGGTCAAGTGTGTAGGCGGTCTCACGGTGATCGTGTTGACATGCTCTGGGCCCTTTGAGTCTACATCTAGACCCTCCATATATACTGCGAAGATGGATGGTTGAGACTACTTTGCAACATATGTAATATGCCGCAAACCCTAATTTAGGGTTTTCCGTCCAAAATGCTTGGTATGAACGTCTTTTGGCAAGCAAAGGCCAATGGCCGACCATGCGGGGTCGGCCGTGGGTATTCCATACCTGCTTGGGGGTGATGGAATTGATCTGGGGTCATCCAATCATGCTTACTGAGTTGGATGACTGCGATCGAATCATATCCGAGATCGACATACAGTCAAGTCCGGATGCTCAATCGGGCTAGTATAACACACCGAGAGGGGCTCAATCGGGCTAGTATAACACACCGAGAGGGGCTCAATCGGGCTAGTATAACACACCGAGAGGGCTCGGGCTAGTATAACACACCGAGAATCAGCTGTCACGGGTATTTCGTACATGGTTTCATTATAGTGCTTGGAGGTTCGTGTTACTCTATATGAGTAACACTCGATCATCATGCCACACTCGATAATGAGTATAGGAAATACAAGGCTGATAAGAAATTCACAGAATGGGACTGTTGCTACAAGTTCCATTCTTGGTGAATCAAGTGAGGGAGTATCCAACACTTATAGATGGCTTTATCTTTTACAAGATGTCAGCGCATGATCTTTTATGGTTTTTTACAAATTTAACCTTAAACGAAAATCCACCATCAACATTAAGTCCCCTGCCTAGCACATAATGGTTACACCATTGTGTGGTAGGCATGAGATGGTGACAGATTAAAGATAAAACTTGTAAGGCAAAGTTAGATGTTACCGGGAGGGATGGGTCATCCTGTCCTTGGAGTATGTCACGTTCAAAAGGCATATAGGAGAGCGTTTCCCTAGTATGATGTCGGTCTTGCTCGCCCGATCGACCTTGATATGCCCGCTTCGGTCGAGGGGCTGTTGCGCTGCTTCACTCGATCGTGGGGTTGTGCCTAATCGACGACCGCTGCACCTTTAGCTTCGTTTGTGGGGCTACTGCACCTGCTTGATCGAACGTGGGCTTGTTGTGTCTGCTTGATTGAACGTGAGTCTCACCCACATACGTCTGACTGAAATTTGTACTGAACTTGAAGCTTGTACCGGACTTTAAATCAATACCCCGGACTTGAAATTTATACTGAGAACTTGAAATCAATACCAGACTTGAAACTTGTACCGATCTTGAAACTTGTACCGGTCTTGAAACTTGTAGGACTTGAAATCAACACCGGACTTGAAATTTGTACAGACTAAAATTTGTACTGGGACTAAAATTTGTACCGGACTTGAATGGTGTTTGGACCGGCCATTGTGTGCTACATCTCTCATGTGCTTTCATACAAGTTCTAACTCCTGCCTTTATTTCATTGTGGAAGAAAAGAATCCCCGTTGAGATGTCTTCTGGAGATAATGCTGGTACCAAGTCAGGAAGTGTTGGCGGCTTCAAGGATATGCCGAACATTGATGATGAGTTGTTCACCGCGCCCTTCCAACTATATGAAAATATCCGTTCCACGAATAGCCCTCCTCCTATCGACTTCGAGGTTTTTCATGCTCCGGCTGGTCCTCATGAAGGATGGATGAGACGTATGTTGAGCAATGAGTACATCAAAGATAACTTGACCGGAGCGCGATTGTTGATGTAGCTCGAGTGTTGAAACGACTTGAGAGGATGTTAAAGTGGCTTCGGTGCGAACGTTGAGGTGGATCTGGAGAGGGTGTTGAAGTAGGATTATGAAGCGAAAAGGGGTCCCGGAGAGAGCATTGAGGCGGCTCTTGAATAGACCATTGAAGCGACTTCGCTAGAGGGAGTGTTGAAGTGTTTCCCTCTTCGATTCAATTTACCCTTGCGAATTCCATGTTTCTTGGTGACCACATCTCTCATGTTGAAGAATTCCTTGACCGGACGGTGAAGGAACTTCATGCTGAGCCTCGGTCCCCAAGTGTGGTTCGTTATCTTCTTGAGGTCGTTCCCTTGAGGTATCGGCTCCGAGTGGAAGATTACCGTCATAGAGCGTTGATACGTTGCACCGGTATTCCTTAAACCAAATGGCGGTATGGTATAATAAAATTTTCCGAGAGGAGTTCGAAAAGATATCTTACTTGCATCATGCTCGTACATTCTTATCTCTGTTGCCGCTGCATCCATCCATGGAGGAGAACATCTTTGTGTCCGCTGTTTGCATCTACTAACATGTCGATGTCGGGTAGAGGAGGATTATTTTTTGGAGCAAACACTGTTCAAGTTTCAAAGTCTATGCAGACTCGATCTATCCATTTTCCTCGTGTCTGAACCGCAACCGTTTAACCGACTCGGATCCAGGTATGACATGTAGATGATGGATGACCAATTTTCATCTAAATCCGGCATTTCTTCATATCTCCAAGCGAACATGTCCTGATACTATTTGAGAAGTTCCACGAGCTTCGTGCGTTTATCCGTACACAAGGTTGAGCTGATGGAGATAGGCCTAGGAGATTCCTCAACGATTTCAATCTCATCAGTTGTGGAGTTGGTGCCCTCTTGCAGCTGTTGTGGAGCATCTAGCACTTGTTGTTGTGGTTCGTTGCTGTCGTAGCATTCCATTGGGTGGAGAGACTGGGTAGTAGTATCCCCCGTTAATTGATAATGGCGAGATCGGTATACCGCTTTCCTTTACGGTCACGACTCGCCACAAAAGTGCGTTCCCTCTTCGTGTGAACGTGGGTCGTGGATTTACTGATGGAGAAGAATGCTTTGTCGGCAAAGATGCATTGTGGGTTTTAGCTCTCAATGATGCAAGCCGGTCTTCTTCCTGAATTGACGCCCACGTGAGGAGTGGGATGCAACGAACTTGTCTCGATTCTTTCACGAGCTCCTCCCGTATCGCTGGTTTGGTTTCCCTTGAAGACCGTCACCTGTGGTAGGATTCCGTATGACCTTGCACGAGAGAACCTTGGATGTCTGAGAGTCTTGATAGTAATCACATTCGAAGACGCTCCCGTGTAGATAAGGGCGTCTTGAACTCAATCCTTGATGCGTGCGGTGACATGTAGGTCACGGTCGTGACCTTCCTCTGGTTGATTGCAGCAAAACGTCTCTGCGCGCTGATTCTTCGAGAGGTGTGAGAGTTTGCATAAACTTTCCACTAGAGAAACCGCTTCCCGATCCACCGGCCTCTGGTTCATAATGAAACTATTGACTTGAGGAAGATCGTTGTGAGGATCAGTCCCCAGTGTAGGAGCCTCCACGATAGGACCGCTCATATCTGGTGTCGCTTCTTTGATCAGGTCCATGTAGGTCCGTGCCATTGAAGTACCTTCTCCGGTGCGTTGAATTCATTCCTTGTTGGCTCCAGGGGCTGTTGCGGGTCATGTGGAAATCGATCAGTTAATGTCTTAAGAAAAGTGAGTACCTCTTTCCGAGTTGCGGCCATATCCGTTTGAGTCTTGACAAGAACTTCCTGCTTTTCCATCAAGTCTGCAATGGTAATGGGAGATGGTCCTCCTCTCGCCCCTCCTGTTCCTCGTCTGATGAAGGAGTGGAATTTGTTGCTCTGGTGACTACCTAGGAGGTGTTACACTTGATGAGATGCCGGGACTTGCAGCCTGCTCCGGCTCTGGTGATGGGAGGTGTTGTAATATCACCGCTGAGTGATCGAATGAACGTTCCCATCCTCTCGTACTCACGTGTTCCTTGATTGATCTCTCCTTCCTCAAGCATTTCTTCACGGCTTCGACAAGGGTCTTGAGACATAAATCTTCCAGCGAGGGATCCGTAAGCTGCAGGCTCCATTTCTTTATTCGGTAGACGTTGTAGTACTCCTGGACAAGTCCTCTCCCCTCGTGAAGTTGCCTCGGTTCTTCATTGTTGACTGGACCATGTTGTTCATCTTTCTGAGTCACTGCTGGTTATGCGCTCTTTTGCCTCTCCACCGGTAAAGGTGTGACTCCCGACTAAGGACTCGGCATTTCTTGCACCGCTTGAGTAGATGCCTGCCGATCCTTCTTGTAATTGTCTTCTATGTCATTCAAAAGGCGAAATGTCTCGCTCTCGTCTTCTTGGTGATACCAACTTGATTTTCCAAGACATCCTCCAGAATTCTATCTACACTTCCCATGGTGTCCGAACCGCACGTAGTTTCTGATGAGGATGCATCGTGAGCCGAAACCGAAGAATTGAGAATTCAATTTTTGCAACCGATAGATCAACCTCCCACTGTGGTCGCCAATTGTTTATGGGTGAAAACTACTCCTGTGAATTTGGTAATTTGGGGTGTGGATGAGGAATGAATTTAAACCTTTAAAAAAATGCACTGCGCGGTGAGTGCTTGTAGATTCGAGAGATCAATCTGTGCAAGTCCGGCCTAAACCAAGAAATGGCCGTTCCAGACTTGTTTCGGTCACAAAGTGAAGGAGATGGGTTTGATCTTAGGGAGGGAAGCGAAGAAGGTGTTGAGATTGTGAAGGTGTTGGCTTGCTTATGACTTGTGACAGAAAAGTGAGCAGGCTTACGGTTAATGTAAGGAGGCTCTGGGTGTTGATTTTCTGTCTTGTTTGAACTTGTGTTGTTCTGTTGTCCCTCTTGAAATAGGGCGGAGAACCTATTTATACAAGTCATTGAGCCTTATTCACGTCTCTCGTGGGAAGTGGAGGAAGTGGAGTGATGGAGTAGTGGAGTTGTGCGTCGACCAGTCTTGCCCACTTCTCCTGTTCATCTCTAACCGTCCATGACTTCCTGACACGTTCTTGTGATGGCGCGTTGCACGCCGCACGTAAACCGCCGAGACCAATACCCCATATGTATCCCCCGATTTGTGACATGATTGATGTCTGAATGTGTGGATAGTGGATCCACGAAAGATAGCATGTAATGCTTAATTGAATAACCTGTGTTATTCGGAAGTCGATACTTGTGAAGTATCGTGTGTATTTTATGCGGTGATCGCATTACGGTGTGGTAAAGTGATGGGTAATGACTCCTCACTAACCAAATAACTCCCGACCGAGGTTGTATAACCAAGCTGGTGAAGTTGGACGTATGAGATGAGTTTTGAGACACTCATCTGCGGCCGTTAATGAATACTAGGTTTCTTGAAGAGTAGCGCAAGCATGACTCTTGACTTGGTCAAAACCAAGCATGGGAAGAATTTTAGGGAGGACCGACCGGACGTGTATGTAGATGGCATGCTGGTGTACAAGTCCATGTCTCACCGTCCCATGAAAGTGCGATCTAGGCCACTCAATTTGACCGTCAAAGGGAGTGGTTGAGATCGGTTTGCGGCAAAATCCCTTGCCGCAAAGGAGTTGGAAACCTAGCGTGACATCCCTAGTTTGGGCACGCGTTTCAAGACGACAAATCTTGGTCGGTCTTGGTCGATGGGTTTGACGGGAAGATGGCAGGCCGGTGATCATGCCTATACCTGACTATCCCATGAAAACGTGATCTAAGCCATTCAAATCATCCGGTGAAGTTGAGTGGTTGAGATCGGTTTGCGGCAGAAATTTCTTACCGCAAAGGAGTTGATAACCGCGTGATATTCCCGCACGCGTTCCAAGACAACCGTCCTTGGTCGGTCTTGGTCGATCACTCCAGCGTGTAGGTGGTGGGTTGATGTTCACACCTATACCTGATTATCCCATGAAAACGTGATCTAAGCCATTCAAATCATCCGGTGAAGTTGAGCGGTCGAGATCAATTTGCAATTTGGGAAGTGTAACCACGCATGTTTGGGCGGGCGTTTTGGATTAGCCGGGCATGATATGCCTTGGCCGACCGCATGAGGAGATAGATGGGCCCACGGTGATCATCTCTGGTATGACTGGACCTGTTTAATCTAATCTGTGACCCTCCATTCGTACCGGAGAAGATGGACGCGCGTGATGGCTTGAAACCCTAATTTGGCTTTCAAAGCCGTGCGCCACCTCTTGTTTGGGTGACGATTTTGTCACGGCCAAACATTGTTGGTCTTGACCGACTGGTCAAGTGTGTAGGCGGTCTCACGGTGATCGTGTTGACATGCTCTGGGCCCTTTGAGTCTACATCTAGACCCTCCATCTATACCTGCGAAGATGGATGGTTGAGACTACTTTGCAACATATGTAATATGCCGCAAACCCTAATTTAGGGTTTTCCGTCCAAAATGCTTGGTATGAACGTCTTTTTGGCAAGCAAAGGCCAATGGCCGACCATGCGGGAGTCGGCCGTGGGTATTCCATACCGCTTGGGGGTGATGGAATTGATGCGGGGTCATCCAATCATGCTTACGGAGTTGGATGATCGCGATCGAATCATATCCGAGACCGATACGGTCAAGTCCGGATGCTCAATCGGAGCTAGTATAACACACCGAGAGGGGCTCAATCGGGCTAGTATAACACACCGAGAGGGGCTCAATCGGGCTAGTATAACACACCGAGAGGGCTCGGGCTAGTATAACACACCGAGAATCGGCACATACGGGTATTTCGTACATGGTTTCATTATAGTGCTTGGAGGTTCGTGTTACTCTATATGAGTAACACTCGGTCATCATGCCACACTGATAATGAGTATAGGAAATACAAGGCTGATAAGAAATTCACAGAATGGGACTGTTGCTACAAGTTCCATTCTTGGTGAATCAAGTGAGGGAGTATCCAACACTTATAGATGGCTTTATCTTTTACAAGATGTCAGCGCATGATCTTTTATGGTTTTTTACAAATTTAACCTTAAACGAAAATCCACCATCAACAACGATTTAGATTATTGTGAGGTGATTGATAATACTAGGCTGTTCTTCGGGAATATAAGTCTGGTTTATCAATTGGTTCCTGTTCACCTTGATTTATCAAAAGACGGAACAAAAACTCTTAGGTATTTCTGTGGGAGACAGATTTATTCAATCCTATAGAATAATCTGTGTGAGACATATTTGTTTATCAAGTCTTGTACTTTGGGTCGTAGCAACTCTTAGTTGTGGGTGAGATCAGCTACGGGAATCAAGTGCGTAGTATCATGTTGGGATCAGAGACGTAAGGAACGTAACTGAAAAAGCGTGGGTACAACAACCACACCCAATATTTCGATTAGCAATTCGTATGGACTAACTCCAATTAATATACTTTTAAGAGAATCAACTAGACAGTCAGACTCAATCTTAATAAAAGTATATTAAAGAGTTATATCTCTCTTTCTCGATTCAATACTTACTCAAGCAAATAGAAATCTGCGAGTCTATTTGAATACAAGAGAAAACACTTGAACGGTACCAAAGACCAATATTCAAGGATCAATCAATTTCAATCAACAACCAAAGGTTGGATTTCCCAATTGATCGATTCAAACGCACAACCTGTGATATTTAAATTATATAACAAAATATAATGCGGAAAAGAAATAACATAGACACCAGAAGTTTTGTTAACGAGGAAACCGCAAATGCATAAAAACCCCGGGACCTAGTCCAGATTGAACACACATTGTATTAAACCGCTACGGATACTAGCCTACTACAAACTAACTTCGGTCTGGACTGTAGTTGAACCCCAATCAATCTCATACTGATCCAAGGTAGAGTTGCGCTCCTTACGTATCTGATCCTAGTAGGATACTACGCACTTGATTCCCTTAGCTGATCTCACCCTGTTGATGGGTGAAAATTACTCCTGCCGAATTTGGTAATTTGGGGTGTGATGAGGAATGAATTTAAACCTACAACAAATGCACTGCGCGGTGAGTGCTTGTAGATTCGAGAGATCAATCTGTGCAAGTCCGGCCTAAACCAAGAAATGGCCGTTCCGGACTTGTTTCGGTCACAAAGTGAAGGAGATGGGGTTGATCTTAGGGAGGGAAGCGAAGAAGGTGTTGAGATTGTGAAGGTGTTGGCTTGCTTATGACTTGTGACGAAAAGTGAAACGGGCTTACGGTTAATGTAAGGAGGCTCTTGGATGTCGATTTTCTCTTGTTTTCCTTGTTGTTCAAAATAGGGCGGAGAACCTATTTATACAAGTCATTGAGCCTCATTCACGTTTCTCGTGGGAAGTGGAGGTAGTGGAATGATGGAGTAGTGGAGTTGCGTGTTGGTGATGCACGACCAATCTTGCCCACTTTTCCGGTTCATCTCTAACCGTCCATGACCTCCGACACGTTCTTGTGATGGCGCGTTGCACGCCGCACGCTGTAAACCGCCGACCAATACCCCATAAGTATCCCCCGATTTGTGACATGATTGATGTCGGAATGTGGATCGTGGATCCACGAAAGATAGCATGTAATGCTGAATTGAATAACTGCGTTATTCGAGAAAGTCGATACTTGTGCGAGTATCGTGTGTATTTTATGCAGTGGTACGCATTACGGTGTGGTAAAGTGATGTGTAATGACTGCTCACTAACCAAATAACTCTGACCGGGGTTGTATAACCAAGTTGGTGAGGTCGGACGGATGAGATGATGTTTGAGACACTCATCTGCGGCCAGATTGATGAAATTAGGGTTTTTAAAGAGGTGCGCAAGCATCACTCTTGACTTGGTCGAAACCAAGCATGGGAAGGATTTTGGAGAAGACCAGGCCATACATGCGTGTTGACGGCATGATGGTGTAGGCGCCCTGTATTCCGTTCCCTCATGAAAGCGCGATCTGGGCCACTCAATTTGACCGGTAAAGAGGAGTGGTCGAGATCGGTTTGCGGCAGAAATTCCTTGCCGCAAAGGAGTTGGAAACCGGCGTGATTTCCCTAGTTTGGGCACGCGTTTCGAAGCGACCAACATTGGTTGGTTTTGGTCGATCACACTACCGTGTAGGTGGTAGGTTGGTGTTCACACCTATATCTGATTATCCCATGAAAACGTGATCTAAGCCATTCAAATCATCCGGTGAAGTTGAGCGGTCGAGATCAGTTTAGGATTTGGGAGGTGTAACCGCACAAGTTTGGGCGTGTGTTTTGGGTTGGCCGGGAATGATGAGCCTTGGCCGACCGCGTGAGGAGGTAGATGGGCCCACGGTGGTCATGCTGGTGTGACCGACCCTTGCTCAATCTAATCTGTGACCCTCCATTCGTGCCGGAGAAGATGGACGCGCGTGATGGCTTGAACCCTAATTTTGGCTTTCAAAGCCGCGCGACCATGCTCTTTTGGGCGGATGGTTTTGTTGTAACCAACCACGGTTGGCTTTGGCCCGATTGGTCAAGCGTGTAGGCGGTCACATGGTGATTGTGTCGACATGCTCCGGGCCTTTTGAGTCTACATCTACACCCTCCATCTATGCCTGCGAAGACGGACGGTTGAGACCGTTTTGCGACATATGTAATATGCCGCAAACCCTAATTTAGGGTTTTCCGCCCATAATGCTTGGTATGGACGGTTTCTTGGCAAGCAAAGGCCAATGGTCGACCATGCGGGTCGGCCGTGTGTATTCCATACCTGCTTGGGGGTGATGGAATTGATGCGTGGTCATCCAATCATGCTTGCGGAGTTGGATGACTGCGATCGAATCATATCTGGAGGCTAAGGCCGTGTGTATTCCATACCTGCAGGGGGTGATGGAATTGATCGCAGTCATCCAATCATGCTTGCGGAGTTGGATGACTGCGATCAGATCATATTTGGCAAGCTAAGGCCGTGTGTATTCCATACCTGCTTGGGGGTGATGGAATTGATCTGTGGTCATCCAATCATGCTTGCGGAGTTGGATGACTGCGATCAGATCATATTTGGCAAGCTAAGGCCGTGTGTATTCCATACACCTTGGGGTGATGGAATTGATGCGTGGTCATCCAATCATGCTTGTGGAGTTGGGTGACTGCGATCGAATCATATCCGGAGACTGATCTGATCAAGTCCGGATGCTCAATCGGGCTAGTATAACACACCGAGAGGGGCTCAATCGGGCTAGTATAACACACCGAGAGGGCTCGGGCTAGTATAACACACCGAGAATCAACACATACGGGTATTTCGTACATGGATTCATTATAGTGCTTGGAGGTTCGTGTTACTCTGTAAGAGTAACACTCGGTCGTCATGCCACACCGATAATGGGTGCGGAAATACAAGGCTGATATGAAATTCACGGGGAAGGGATTGTTCTTTGCATGCTCCAACACTGGAGGAATTTCATGTATTCACGAGAATGGGATTGTTCTTTGCATGCTCCATTCTTGGTGAATTAAGTGAGGAGTATCCGTCACTTATAAACGGCTTTATCTTTTACAAGATGTCGGCGCATGATTTTACAGTTTACTTACAAATTTAACCTTAAACGAAAATCCACCATCAACATTAAGTCCCCCGCCTAGCACATAATGGTTACACTATTGTGTGGTAGGCATGAGATGGTGACATAAAGAAATGACCAAGCTGGAGTGAATACATATTTACTGGATAGTTTCACATTGTCGGGCGTTTCCACAGGCCCCGGGTCGGTCTTGATTAAGGATGCGGAGGAAGCGAGGACTTGATCCGGTGAGTCGCTTTGGTTCCTTTCGCACATGTATGAGTCCCGCCGCTCCTTGGTGTACTTCCTTAGTTATACACGGCCTTCCTCAGGTAAATTTGATAAGCCTTGTTGATTGTTATCCCGAATTAGTAGCCTTCATAGGTGGTAAGTAGAGACTTCTCTTCCTTACGGGATTAAATGGACTTGTGAGATTATAAAGAATCATCTCAACGTGGTCGTTTATTCTATATCCCGGTATCTCGAATCTTTGCTCGACTTTCGATTAAGCGATCAATGGATTTGATGATCCTCTTTTTTTTTTTTTTTTTTTTTTTTTGTGTGCTCATAACCTCTTCTTCTCTGCAGATTATCATGGAAGCGGTAGACGCTCATTCTGTTGCTTCCCCAGAAAGAAGTTTTGAGGTTGACAAGCCTGAAAACCATGCGCATGGAGAAGTGATGGCTAAGATCGATCTTCCTCTTCGTGAAGTCGGCTGTGCTATACAGGGGATGTCTATCTCCCACCTTCGTATTGTCAGAAGACGTATCGGTGCACTTTCAGCTGCAATTGACATGGAGGAGCGGCGGAGGCGCGAGGAAACGCTGCAGACCCTAGTAAGCGCGAGGGCAGAGAGATTTGCAGCGCGGTTGAAGAGGCGGAGAGTTGAGCATGAACGACCTCTGAATGAAGGCAAGTGTGATTACCCGGTTCAGGACGGCGTGATAATCCTTGATTCCGATACAGACGAGCCTGAACGTTTGAAAGCAACCTGCGCAGCTCCTGATGTTGATGTGCCTTTTGATGCTCCCGCTGCTGATGTTGGGACGGAGTGCGCTGCTGCTGCTGCGGCGGAGATGCCCGATGCAGAAGTTGAGGAAGATCCGGAGGGAGGTGCATCGACAGGTGACGGAGCTGACGGTGATGGGGCGAGACCGACCCTCATGATGATTGAAATTTCTTTTGTTTTGTTTTTCTTTCCAAGTATATTACGCATGCTCGAACATCTTCCTTGTACTCGGTGGCGGGAGTGAGTTCAAGGTTTTTCTTTGATTATTTGAATAAAGCTTTCCTTTACAATCCTCTGCCAAGACTGCAACCGAACCTTCCCAGGCGCCAGGGTGCGCCTCCATACATAATTCTTAGTGATAAAAGAAATTATACTGTAATGGAATATCCATGGACCTGTGATGCAATATCTTCCTGGCTTTGCTGGGCGGATGGCTCAAATCACTCCTTGCGCACACGTTTCTATTTCCTTCTTCCTAGCGAAATATTTGCTTAGGGTTCCCCTTTTGCTCCGATTGATTTAGGTGACTCGGGACTTTGTGTCTTTAGGAGTAGAGATTCTCGAGATGTAAATAATATTTCAATTGAATTGAGAATTGAAAATTGAAACCCTAACTATGAATGCAAGTATTGCAATCATTTTACGGAGGAATTACAAGTGTGACACGAAATTGTAATAAGGAGACACGCTGGAAAAATAGCACAGCGTTTTTAAAGTGTGGAGGATGCTGGAAAGTGATAGCACAGTATCTTAAGTGCGGTAAGGTTTGAGCCATCGTGAGTGAACTGTTATGCCCTCCAGGTTATCAGCGTTGATGAGCTTGCAGTAGCCACCTAGGATAACATCTCGCTGCAGTGCGGTTCCATCTTCTCTTTTGGCGGGTGAGTCAGGTGGAGTGGTCATCTTCACCGTCATGCTTCCAACATTGAACGTAGTCATCTTCATCACCAGGTCTCCAATTCCGAATGGGTTTGAGCGTGCGGACACTTGGACCTTGACCTTGTTGTCTTTGACCAAGACAGCCTCTATGCTCTTGATAAAACGTTTGAAAGGGCCGGCTTCCCATTCACATCTCCTAGCCGGGGTTGGCTTGTTGGTTGGAGCCAGTCCCAGGACTTGTCGAAATGAGGGGCGGTAGGTTGTAAGGAAGGTTGCGTGACGAGACTTACTTGAGATCGGAACTTTTCAATGTATCTTGTGAGCTCTCTCCCAGGGAAGTTGTGTCATGTTGGAAAGTTCTTTGGTGCGGCAGCGGACAGTCATCGTTGGTCCAGCGAGGCATGTTGGAGATTCTTTCAGTGCACCGAGACCGGTAGAGGACAAGGCTTCCGGTATGGCTTTGTTGTCCTGTATCCAAGAGCGTCCCAGGATCATGTCGTAGCTGGGATGATCTTGGACCACGTAGAATTTTGCTTGCGTCGAGGCGTCTCCCATTTTGATTTCAAGATTGACGTATCCATACGCATCTCTAAGCTCTCCTCCTGAATCTTTGACCACAGTCGGGTGGCGAGTAGCTTCCTGCTTCGAAATCTTTGCCGCTTTCAAGGTCTTGACAGTAATGATGTTAAATTCGGAAACCGTGTCGATTAACACGCTATCGAACTTAACGCCCCTTAAACAAGTGACGGTTAGGAGTCCCCAGTTTCCCTTGCTCGCGTCTTGCAGGAGAGTTTGAGGTTCTTGAACTGCTCCCCGGATGTAAACGCCCGCCCGACACAACGTGATTGAGGGCCGCAAATATGTCTTGACGCTGTCCTTTGGAGAAGTACAAGATTTCACATATGTGCTCCATCATAGATTGCACGAGTCTTGCGAGCGAGTCCCCGGAAATCATGCAGCTCCTGATAGGTAGAGGATCTCTATGAACACCTTCGTTTCCAAGCTGGAGTTCCCCTGTCTCTATCTTTTCCCTGAATATTTGCTTCAACCTGTTGCAATCTTTGGTTGGATGATGGACGAACTCGTGGTAGCAACGATGTCCGGGATCTGCCATTTCTTCCTCGGTCGGAGGACGCCTGATAGGGGGCAGTTTTACGGCGTCGTCTTGGACCCACGCTTCCAGGAGCTCTATCACTTCATTCATGGGAAAAGGAAAACCTGTGTCTTTAGCGTTTTGCGCCGGAGTTTTGTCTGTTCCTTTTCGAGACGAAGTCTTGTGTGCCGAGGATGTTCGCTTGGTTTGTTGTTCCGTCATCGAAGCTTTCCTCTTTTCTCCTCCGCTTATCACACTCACGGAAGGACCGGTGTTGTATTGTTTGTTGGTGAGACGCTTTGCTTCCTCGACTTTCGCGCAAATCTTCACTTGAACAACTCGGTTCTTTCTAGTAGTCTTTAGTGCGATTGTTCTTGAAACGTTTTGCGGCTTCGTGGAGTTCGAGAGAATGTTTGAAAGCCCGATTCTCTAACGGAGCGGTATATGGGTATCATCCCGTTGATGCATGATTCCACCGATTGCTTATTCGGTAACATTCGGGTCGTGACAGTCCGAGTGCTTGGGTTACGAATCTTTTAACGAAGTCGTTGGGATGTTCATTGTTCCACCGGAGAATTCTTCCCAGTGCAAAACGTGATTTGTTCGGACACGAAGAAATACTTCTGTAGAAAGCACGACCATCTCGCTCCAATTGGATATCTTTGTTAGGCGCAATGTTGTTGTACCAGTGTATGCCCTCCCGTGAGTGATTTTGAGAATTCTTTTAGGCGCAAAACATGATTGTATTCATGTTCCCCCAAGGCTTCAAGAATCGAAAATGTGTTCACGAGCATTACCCGATCTGCCGTCGTAGAGGGAGAACTGGGGAGAGGTGTAACCTCTTGGTAGGGGAATCCGTTGCACATCTTGAGGGTACGGCGGTTGATGTTGGTGTACGTCCGTTCGGTCCCCTTTTCCTCGATTTTGGAGAAGTCGCTCTAGATCTTCACGCGTAATGAAGTTGGAAGGCTGGTCTCTCTCCCTTTGGCGCTCAGGAGCAACACGAGTTTCTTCACTCATGTGAGTCGAGTGGAAATGCACGCTCAGGGTGTATTGAATGTATCTCTCGCCGACTCAAGGGTTGCCGTGAATCTTGCGGCAATCGTTCGATCAAAGTTTTAAGGAAAGTGAGTACCTCTTTACGAGTTGCGGCCATATCTGTTTGAGTTTTAGCAAGAATTTCCTGTTTCTCCATCAAGTCTGCAATGGTACTAGATGGCGGTCTTCCTCTTGTGTCTCCGGCTCCTCGTCCTGACGGAGGAGTGAAAGTTGTTGCTCTGTAACCACCGGAGGCGTTACGCTCGAAGAGATGCCAGGATTTGCGGGTTGCTCGGCTCTGTGATGGGAGGAGTTATTCCTGCTGGGATGTCTCTGCTACATTGGTCTTTGTGGTAGAAGTGACGGCTCCATGAGATGTGTTGACCACGGTAGCTCCACCGATGTACTTCAACACCCGAGTTGTTATCCACAATGCTCCATCGAATTGATTGCTGACCTAGACCTTAATTCCACCATAATGATTTTTTGATTGAATCGATTCTAAGATCTACCCTTTTGAGATTGATGAAATTGAATTGAATTTCGAAGAAATTGACTTTACAACCGAGATTAATCTCCCACCGTGGTCGCCAATTGTTGATGGGTGAAAATTACTCCTGCCGAATTTGGTAATTTGGGGTGTGATGAGGAATGAATTTAAACCTACAACAAATGCACTGCGCGGTGAGTGCTTGTAGATTCGAGAGATCAATGCGTGCAAGTCCTGGCCTAAACCAAGAAATGGCCGTTCCAGGACTTGTTTCGGTCACAAAGTGAAGGAGATGGGGTTGATCTTAGGGAGGGAAGCGAAGAAGGTGTTGAGATTGTGAAGGTGTTGGCTTGCTTATGACTTGTGACAGAAAAGTGAGCAGGCTTACGGTTAATGTAAGGAGGCTCTGGATGTCGATTTTTCTGTCTTGTTTTTCTTGTTTTTCAAAATAGGGCGGAGAACCTATTTATACAAGTCATTGAGCCTCATTCACGTTTCTCGTGGGAAGTGGAGGTAGTGGAATGATGGAGTAGTGGAGTTGCGTGTTGGTGATGCACGACCAATCTTGCCCACTTTTCCAGTTCATCTCTAACCGTCCATGACCTCCTGACACGTTCTTGTGATGGCGCGTTGCACGCTGCACGCTGTAAACCGCCAGACCAATACCCCAGATAAGTATCCCCCAGTTTGTGACATGATTGATGTCGGAATGTGGATCGTGGATCCCACGAAAGATAGCATGTAATCTTTGAATTGAATAAACTGCGTTATTCGAGAAAGTCGATACTTGTGCGATATCGTGTGTATTTTATGCAGAGTGTTTGCATTACGGTGTGGTAAAGTGATGTGTAATGACTGCTCACTAACCAAATAACTCCCGACCAGGGTTGTATAACCAAGCTGGTGAGGTCGGACGGATGAGATGATGTTTGAGACACTCATCTCTGCGGCCGTTGATGAAATTAGGGTTTTTAAAGAGGTGCGCAAGCATCACTCTTGACTTAGTCGAAACCAAGCATGGGAAGGATTTTGGAGAAGACCGACCATACATGCGTGTTGATGGCATGATGGTGTAGGCGCACGTATTCCGTTCCCTCATGAAAGCGCGATCTGGGCCACTCAATTTGACCGGTAAAGAGGAGTGGTCGAGATCGGTTTGCGCGAAAATTCCTTGCCGCAAAGGAGTTGAAAACCGTGATTTCCCTAGTTTGGGCACGCGTTTGAAGCGACCAACATTGGTTGGTTTTGGTCGATCACACTACTGCGTGTAGGTGGTAGGTTGGTGTTCACACCTATATCGATTATCCCATGAAAACGTGATCTAAGCCATTCAAATCATCCGGTGAAGTTGAGCGGTCGAGATCGGTTTAGGATTTGGGGAGGTGTAACCGCACAAGTTTGGGCGTGTGTTTTGGGTTGGCGGGAATGATGAGCCTTGGCGACCCGCGTGAGGAGGTAGATGGGCCCACGGTGGTCATGTGGTGTGACCGACCCTTGCTCAATCTAATCTGTGACCCTCCATTCGTGCTTAGAAGATGGACGCGCGTGATGGCTTGAACCCTAATTTTGGCTTTCAAAGCCGCGCGACCATGCTCTTTTGGGCGGATGGTTTTGTTGTAACCAACCACGGTTGGCTTTGACCGATTGGTCAAGCGTGTAGGCGGTCACATGGTGATTGTGTCGACATGCTCAGGGCCTTTTGAGTCTACATCTACACCCTCCATCTATGCCTGCGAAGACGGACCAGTTGAGACCGTTTTTGCGACATATGTAATATGCCGCAAACCTAATTTAGGGTTTTCCGCCCATAATGCTTGGTATGGACGGTTTCTTGGCAAGCAAAGGCCAATGGTGGACCATGCGGGTCGGTTGTGTGTATTCCATACACTGCTTGGGGGTGATGGAATTGATCTGTGGTCATCCAATCATGCTTGCGGAGTTGGATGACTGCGATCGAATCATATCTGGCGGCTAAGGCCGTGTGTATTCCATACCCACGCTGGGGTGATGGAATTGATCTGTGGTCATCCAATCATGCTTGCGGAGTTGGATGACTGCGATCGAATCATATTTGGCAAGCTAAGGCCGTGTGTATTCCATACCCGCTTGGGGTGATGGAATTGATCATCCAATCATGCTTGCGGAGTTGGATGATCGCGATCGATCATATTTGGCAAGCTAAGGCCGTGTGTATTCCATACCGCTTGGGGTGATGGAATTGATCTGTAGTCATCCAATCATGCTTGTGGAGTTGGGTGGCTGCGATCGGATCATATCCGAGACCGATACTGGTCAAGTCCGGATGCTCAATCGAACTAGTATAACACACCTTGAGAGGGGCTCAATCGGGCTAGTATAACACACCGAGAGGGCTCGGGCTAGTATAACACACCGAGAATCAGCCCATGCGGGTATTTCGTACATGGATTCATTATAGTGCTTGGAGGTTCGTGTTACTCTCAGTAAGAGTAACACTCGATCGTCATGCCACACCGATAATGGGTACAGGAAATACAAGGCTGATATGAAATTCACGGGGAAGGGATTGTTCTGCATGCTCCAACTCGGAGGAATTTCATGTATTCACGAGAATGGGATTGTTCTTGCATGCTCCATTCTTGGTGAATTAAGTGAGGAGTATCCGTCACTTATAAACGGCTTTATCTTTTACAAGATGTCGGCGCATGATTTTCTCGGTTACTTACAAATTTAACCTTAAACGAAAATCCACCATCAACACACCCACAACTAAGAGTTGCTACGACCCGAGTCGAAGACTTTAATAAACAAATCAGATCACACGAGAAAAGTCTACGGTAATAGATAAATCTTTCTCCCACGAGAAATACCTACAAGTTTTGTTCCGTCTTTTGATAAATCAAGGTGAACATGAACCAATTGATAACCCGGACTTATATTCCCGAAGAACAACATAGTATTATCAATCACCTCACAATAATCTTAATCGACTAGCGAAAGAAGATATTGCGGAATCACAAACGATGAGACGAAGGTGTTTGTGACTTCTTTTATATCTTGCCTATCGGAGAAATCAATCCCAAGCCAATCTTTACGATTGTACTTAGTACGATAGAAACAACAAGATCAGATCACACAACTACGAGAAAGTAGTATCGGTCTGGCTTCACAATCCCAGTGAAGTCTTCAAGTCGTTAACCTACAGGGGTCTCGATAGAAACCTAAGGTTAAAGGAGAATCGAATCTAGCTTATACAACTAATATCACACACAGGAGGTGTGGGGATTAGGTTTCAGTTGCTAGAGTCCTCCCTTATATAGTCTTTAAAATAAGGTTTGCAATCAATATTAACTTAGTAACAAAGCATTCAATATTCATAGTTAGATGAAAACCTGATTAGATTCAAGCTAATATCTTTCAACGTTAGATCGAAACTTAGCTTGTTACACACAAATGAAATGCACGTTTTTAGGTTTGTGTAACCGTACCCAAACATGTACATTTAGTTGGTTCAATAGTAGTTAACCAAATGGTTAGCCATATGAGCACTTTCATATCAACCATATTCTTCTTTACCATAACTAGTTCAAATGGCTCAAATGAACTAGTTAGAGAGTTGTTCAATTGCTTATATCTTTATAATAGACACAATTGAAACAAAACGATTTGATTCACTCGAATCAATTCATGAACTTTATAGCCACGGTTTGCAATTATGCATTCCTTAGTTTATATAAGTTTAAGTTCACAAATAATCATTTTTAGAAAATAACCAACTTAAGTACGCGGACTTAAGTACCCGGAATAAGTTTTGTTTTTAGTTTACAAACTCCAGCAAAATTTCTCGGGATGAGAACTTCCGACAGTACGCAGACTCTAGTTCCGGTATTCTTGAGCAGCAAAGTACGCATACTTTGGTTCAAGGAATAAGGACTTACACACATATTTGTTACCACACAATGTTTATATCCTTCCATGGTTATGTAATCTAAACTCTCATTTCAATCATTTAAACATTCTTAGAGAACGTTATATAGTTGTTATTCACAAATCATTTTTCGTCAAAGCCATTTTCAAGTGATTGAAACTTAACATGACTTTCGTCTCTAGTAAAGATGAACTTGGCCAAAGCGAAATCTTACCAACACATATTTCGAGAAATAGATAAGCGAGATAAACTCGGCTCAAAATAGCAAATGTGTATAATCATAGTGTATATATCAAAACGACTTTTGTCTCAAGATAGGATATAGAGTAGATAGACTTTTGAGTGATAGATAAGTTTAAGTCTCCACATACCTTTTAGTTGATGAAGTTCCACAAGTTCCCTGAGTAGTTCTTCGTCTTTGTATGATGATCGCCATGGAGTCTTGAGCACAACTACACTTTCTATCCTAGTCCGAGACTTAGCTAATAGTAGACTAGAAATCAAGACTTATAGTTATGATCACTAACATTGACAAACATACTTGAGATAGAAACGCATGCGAGTTCGACCGAGCAGTGCTCTAACAACAATTGTACCTTGAATCAATGTGAGATTGATTAATTAGGGTTCAACTACAGTCCAGTCCGAAGTTAATTGGTAGTAGGCTAGAGTCTGTAGCGGCTTAATACAGTGTGGTGTTCAATCTGGACTAGGTTCCAGGGTTTTTCTGCATTTGCGGTTTCCTCGTTAACAAAATTCTGGTGTCTGTGTTATTTATTTTCCGCATTATATTTTGTTATATAATTGAAATATCACAGGTTGTGCGTTAAGATTAATCAATTAGAATATCCAACCTTTGGTTGTTGATTTACATTGATTGACACTTGAACATTGGTCTTTGGTACCGTTCAAGTTGTTTCACATAATAATCAGGCTCACGGATTTCTATCTGTTTGATTTGCTGATTACATTGTGAAACAGAGATATTAAACTCTTTGATATACTTTACTCTATTGAGTCTGACTGTCTAGTTGATTCTCTGGAAAGTGTATTGGAGTAAGTCTTATCAGATTGCCAAAACTAATTGTTGGGTGTGGTTGTTAGACCCCCGCATTTTCAGGAAGACCTAGTATTTTGTTTCCCGTATACCTAGTCTTTCAGAATGTATTCACTTATGGCCTCTTATTGAGTTGGATGTTGAACAAAGAAATGGTGAGTTGGATATTGAGCAAATAAAGGCTTGTCAAAAAAATTCTGACACATTGTTTCTTATGTCAGGATGGATGAGTCTCACATGTACAAATGTTAACACCGCAAGTTTATATCTAACATTTATGGAGATATTTAAGAAGGTAAAATCAGAAGATGTAATTATTAACAATCTCTTTTATCCCCTCTAGTTTCATTGTATTTTTTGTTATAAATGTGTGCATTATGCTCGTGTTCAGAAGAGGTAAAATGAAATATACCTCATTTGACTCCTCAGGCCACTTGAACTCCCAAGGACGATAGTTCGCGAGGTGTGCAGGGAGAATATATGAACCTGCGATGTAAGGTCCACTCAAAAGTAAAGGAACGACCCACCATTTCTCATCTTTGGAATGACGGGGAGTAGTATTGTTGCCCGAATGCCAATCAATATCTTGCATAAGCAATTTGTCAGCATCAACGTTATCATTCTTTTTCAGGCGAACACCCCAGCGAGATTTATTATTTCTCATATTTATAACAGAGTAATTCGCAAAGAAATTGTCCACGGTATACTTCTCAGTAACTATTTGTAAATCTACAAACCTAGGATCCCTAACATTATTAGGATATAAAGATCCTTTACCGAGGCGCCACGATGGGCGAATTCAAGCATTAAACGAATGCAGCTACTCAATTGATAGACAGCTCGCGAGAATTTCTCATGAGCAAGAATTTCATAGAATAATGGCAATTCAGATTGTACAAAGGAATGGGGAGTCCCGCGAGGAGTTGACCCAAGAGATTACGATTTTATGATCATCACATTGATGATCGGGAAAAGAGTTTTCATGGAAAGAATAGATGAAGATCCTTGATTGGGAATGGTAGATAAAGTGAAACCCTTTTCCTGTAATTTCTCAAGAAATGAGGAGCGTATGTACGACTAAGTGAAGCCATTGTTAAAGGTATGGGAATGAATAGAGAGTTGAAGATCAAAAGAACGAGAAAAGTCTAGGGACTGTGGTAGCAAGAGCGCAAATTGCGGAAGGAGAGAGAGAGTTAAAGAAAATTTGCAGAAGGAAAATAAAAGAGAAAAAGAGAAGGGTAAGAAAGCTATATATAGAGAAGAAAATTCTCGAGAAACAAATGCATTTAATGCGAGATGGGACGTGAATGGTCAAGAGTAAGCGGTTGAAAGAGACGTGTCAAGAAAGGAGTGGAAGAAAAACACCAGAATAAATTCCGTACATAAACAAAACGAGTAAAAATGAACAATCGCGAGATAAAGATAAGCAGATTCGGCACTTTAAAATATTGGTTCTCATGAAATTCTCTTCTTCGCAGAGAAGACATGAGAAGAGGCAAGATGTAGGACTGCATATCGCGACATCAATACTTCGAGAATAATAAACGACTACATTGCGAAGGCGTCGCATGGAAGTAATATAAATGACGCAATGGATGACGACAGCCAAAACATGAGAAAAGTGTGAAGACTTGGAGAGATTTAGGGGTGTCGCAAGGACAGAACAATTACACACTCGCGAGGATTCGCGAGTCATTTCCGAAAATAAAGGACGGCAACTTAGTCATCATCCACTATGTAATACCCTATATAAAGGGTTGAGTAAGTCTCGTTGTGAGAGAGGTCTCTTTGAATTGTTAAGCAAGTCATTAGGAGAGAGAAAATTAAGAGTGATTGTAATTTCTTTAGCTCTGTTCCACATTTCTTTGTAAATCTTTCAAGAAAACAATTAATAAAACACATTATTATTCATCTTCAAATGGATTGAATAAGAAAATTCGAGTGAGGTGTGTAGTGTAGGATTTCCCCGCAACTACATATGCGCTAGAAACAGGGATTGAAGAAGATCAACCTTGTGAATTGGAAGAATTAGGGATAACAAGAAAGAAATCTTGAATAATTTTTAACAAATTCCTAAAATTGAGAAATGGCTAGGAGAAAGAATGCATCAGAACAACCAACGATCATAAGGAGAAGTGGAAGATTAGTGGGAGAAAGAAGAAATGAAGTAGGTGAACCATCAAGGATAGATGCAAGAAATGGAGAAGAAAATCCAATTCAACCACCAATTCAACCATCAGCTCAACCACCAGTTCAACCAGCACTAAACAGAGTAATCGATTATGATAGGGTGAGCGTGCATACATGGAGGTCAGATTCTATGGAAAAAAGAGAAGAAGTGCAACAATTGATGAATAGTGGACAGGAGGAGAGAAATCGAGAAGAGATGGGAGAAACAATTCGTGGAAATGAAGAAATCGCGGCATTAGAAATGCTGAGACAGACAATACACGAAGAAAGGCGGTTAGAAGCAGAAGAACGTGCGAATCTAACAAGGCAAAACCACGAATTGAGGATGGAAAATAGGAGGCTGCAAAATAGAAGATCAAGAAGTAGTAACAGATCGAGATCAGGATCGAGTAGAGAAAATGGGAGAAGAACATTACCTGCAGAGAACATTAATGAAGAAAATTTGGAAAGAGAGTTAAATCATGGCGAAGGAGGTCGCGAAGAGAGAGAACTAATAGAAAATCGTTATATTTTGGTGAACAATCACGATGATGGAAATCAAGAAGATAGGCAGCCTCGAGGACAGAATAACCCAATTAATGAAGAAAATCAGGAGGAAAGAAGAAGAACACTACATGGGAGAGAAACACAAAGGAAACAAAAGGAAATTGAAGATGATATTGAAAAGCATTACACTGAGCAAGCACGTCTAGCCCGCGAGAGAGAAAGATTGAGAGCAGAAATGGAAAATCGAGAATTGGAAGAGGCGATCCGGCAGAATAATCATGATAATCGAGAGAGGAGGCGCGAGCGAAATCGCAACAATGGAGATATTAACGAAGAATACGAAAGAATACAAAAAAGTAGACACGAACGAAGAAGGAGAGAAGCGAGAATTAAAGAGACCGATCAATTCAAATTCTCGAGGCAAATGAACAAATTCCATGAGAATTGGCAGATGAGAGGAATATTGAACAACAAAAGAGAAGGAGGAGGGAGAAGGCAGTTAGATGAAGCTATCGCGAGGTCATAAAAATCCTTTTACATTAGAAGTGCGATTAGAGGAATACCCCCAAAATGCAACTTACCAGCTAACTAGCATTTTGATGGGTCAACTTGTGCAAGACAACACATCAAGGCTTACGTGAGATGTATGCTACAAGTGGGAAAACCATGACGCTATATTGTGCAAATACTTCGTGTCGAGTTTAACGGGAGAAGCGTTGAAATGGTTCGAGGGTTTACCAAGGAATGCAATCACATCATTTAATCATTTACAGGCTATATTCTTAGGGGCGTATATAAGTAACAACTCTTCGCGACACGGTATCAAGATGTATTTGGGCTAAAACAAAGAGTTGGCGAGAGTTTGAGACATCTAACTGTCGATGGAAGACGATGTGCAGCGAGATGGCCGGAAGGGTAGATGAAAGATACCTCATCTTGTCATTCATAAATGCTATGTTCGCAACCAATCTATTGTATGTTCGGTGTTTTTAGAGTCAAGAATACGATTACAATGACCTGAATCACGAGAACTCCAGGAAGAATATATCGCTTTAGAAGAAAGACATACGAGATGGAATCTTATCCAGTGGCGAACACAAATTCTAGCATCGCGAATGGAAGTTTATTACCTCAACTTGTACATACAGTGGCGAGCACATCGCAAGGGCAACAAGAGAGAATGGTAGATGATAAACAGCCAAAATTGGTAGCTATGGGAAGTTGCGATCAGGAAGAATTTGAAAGAGAAAGAAATTTCTACAACCGTGGCGGAAATAATAAAATTCAAAGGCTTGATCAACCGCAAGAAACCTATGGAAGTCAAAGGCATAATTCGCAAGAGACTTATGGAGGCCAGAGGCAGAATTATCATAGAGGACAAATGAAGTCACGCGAGTAGTGTGGGAGGAAATTAAAATGCCGCCATTGAAAGCCAAAGAAAAAATATGGGAAGCAATACTTTTGATGGAAAACATACCGCACCATGGAACATGGGAAGTGAACCACCACCTGGAGATAGAAGTCACGAGTTCTGTTCTTACCATCGCTTTCATGGGCACCTAACAAATGACTCAGAAACATCAAGAGAATTATCTTAAGAATGATTGATCAAGGAAAGCTAAATCACTTTTTAAAAGAAGAAGAAGAAAGTTCAACATTTACCACCCCCACCGGCAAAGGGAAAAGAAACATTTGTTATAGAAGTTGGGGCAAAGGCTAAAAATTTGTTTTGCAACTCCATTGTACACTCATACCGCACTATTGAAGATTTTCATGACAAATGTGTACTTAGTAGAGTTTTCAGGGATGCCGATGATAAAGAAGTGATGAATGTTGCGAAGACATCGCAGCTTAAAAGAGTGGCAATTGCAACATTATTTCTTTCTCGGTGAAGAAGTACCCAAAGGAAGAGAAACACATGATAGCCCATTAGTGGTAAAATGAAATTAATCCAAACCTATTGATGGCGAAGATGATGAAGCGGAAAATTGTTGGGCAATCAATAGAATATTAATTGATACCTTTTGCGATTCAGTCAACATTCTTTTCTACCATACTTATAAAACTATGGGAGGAAGAGATGAAGATTTGATCCCTTCAACATACAAAATATATGGTTTCAATGGTACCGCGAACAAGCCCAAAGGAGAAGTGCATGAGGATACCCTTGCGCAGGGGTTATCAACCGATATTTTGTTTTGTGTAGTTGATGTGAATCTCCCTACAATGCATTGATTGGAAGACCATGGCTTCATGAAATTCAGGTGTAGCATCAACATACCATCAGTGCATAAAGTTTCCATATCCTAGCGGTGCTCGAATTATAAAAGGAGATTGGATAGAGGGGCAAAAATGTTATGAGGTGGATGTAGAGAGCTGCGAAGAGAGAACAGAAAAAGAGAAGGTTGGAGGAAGAATGTACAGATGAACAAAGAAAAGAAAGACTAATGGTAGATGCCATAGAAACAAAAGAAGAAGAGATGTTTGCAAGTGAATGCACAAAAGCAACTCGAATATCATGATGCAAAGGAGACATTGAAATGGTGGACTGATGCGAGGCGTAAGGAAGTAAGAATAAAAGGTGTAAAAATGAATAATTGCGAGAAAAGATAACAATTTAGTGGTGAAAGCATGATAAGGATAAGAAGCAGAGATGATGGTTGCGGAAAAATTGCGCGAGAATCTCGCCATGAAGAATGTGTACAAATCTATTGAATAATTGAAATGAGATTGTGCGAAAACTTCGCAGACAAATGATTGAATAAATTGATAAAATGAATGAGTGAGTGAATGGGACAAACCTTTATGGCGTACACCCTAGTTCGCGAATGATATTTTGCAAGAGGCAAATGTAAGACCTAAAGTACGTCATATAAGGGGGTATCTCTTAACATGGCTCGGGTGGAAGGTTACACCGCTCCCGAAACTCCGGGTCATGGAGATTTGGGGCCCATAAAAGCCTATCCTGGGAGATACCTTGGATTTCCAACTATATATATAAGGTTATACCTGGTTGGACGCCCGAGGGTCTCTTCCAAGGAGTCGATGTATGACCAAGGCGCCGAGGTACACGGTTGAGTCAAGAGTGCGGGAGCATGGAACTTCCTTACCACTCTTGACAAGTCTTGGCACATGCCGCACTCGACCAAGAAAACTCCACTTAGGTGTAGTCTCGTAACCATAAACCCTATAGGTATAAGGATAAGAGGTGCGAAACAATCAAGTTGTTGTATAGACCGGATGGGAGGAGCTAGTCTTGTATGGCCGATGTACGCCTCCTTGAAGGGGCAACCAGGGAGAAGATAAGGGCGGCACCCTCCATTAGGGAGCTGATAAGTGTCAAAAGACGCAAATGTCATGAGGCTTTATTTTCGCAAGAAAATTTAGGCTTGTCATATTTGTGCAAATGATCCTGCAGAGGCAATAATACTAACGCGAGGGTAAGACGAGATCAATGGGTTTTTACATGAAAATGTAAGAACGTCCTGCGATTTCGTCGCAAAGACGACAATGTTACGGGATTTTATGGTCGCAAGAACATTTAAACCTGTCATATTGTCGCAAATATAATGTCCTGCAGAGGCAAAAATACTTAAGAAATGATAAGACAAGGTCAATGGGTCATTATATGAAAGTGTAAAGACGTCCTGCGATTTTGTCGCAACGAGGGGTGGCAAAATAAGACCTTTACTTAGGAAGGCATAATAAGACAACACAAATAATGATAAGGCAAGATCAATAGATTTCTTAATCCATGAAGATATCTTGCGATCTTGTCGCATTGATAATGTGCAAAGTCAAAAAAAAAAAAAAAAAAAAAAAAAAAAAAAAAAAAAAATGAATGATATATATATATCTCGCGAGAATAATCATATTTTATGTAACTCGCAAAATTGATTATATCTTATGGACAGAGGCAAGTGTGAAGTTATAATTACAAAGAAGGGTTGTTTGATTGATATATCTGAACAAAGGAAGCAAAAGTTGAAATTCACGTTCAATGGTCAAAGATATATGTATACAGATATTACAAGAAATGAAAGAAGAAAAAGAAGTTATTTCTTTGCCGATTCTTCTTCTTGATCTGATTCTTTGGTTCCATCACTCTCGTCGCCATATTCTTCTTATTCATTAGCTTCACTATCAGAAACATCTGAGACAGGCAAGTTCTCGGGAACTTCTTCAGCAAGGAAAGGATATGAATGAAGAGGAATGTTGTGATCATTACAAACTATTTCCATAGCTTGGATTGCGAAACGAACAAAGATCATTATTAAAATTTGCCACCGTAGTTTGGAATTACCGCTTCAATTTAGAATATTTATTCTCGCGAGAGAGAGATCCATCGCGAGTTGTTCTTTTTCGGTTTCAAGCTCTCCAATTCTTGTTTCTCGAGGTACACGGTTGAGCCAGAGTGCGGGATGGATGAACCTACCCCCGGCCATTCTTGGCAAGTCTTGGCATATGTTGCACTCAGCTTGAAAACTCCACTTAGGGTGCGTCTCGTAACCATAAACCCTATAGGTATAAGGGATAAGAGGCTGCGAAACAATCAGTTGTTGTTAAGACCGGATGGGAGGAGCTAGTCTTGTATGGCCGATGTTTCGCTCCTCCTTGAAGGGGAAACCGGAGATGATAAGGCGCGTTCTCCATTAGGGGGGAGTGTCAAAACAGATAAATGTCATGAGGCTTTGTTTTCGCAAAGGAGACTTAGGCTTGTCATATTTGTGCATTGATCCTGAAGAGGCAATAATACTAACGCGAGGGTAAGACGAGATCAATGGGTCTTTACACGAAAGTGTACGGACATCCTGCGATTTCGTCGCAAGACGGCAATGTCATGGGGCTTCATGTTCGCAAGGATATTTAGGCCTGTCATATTGTCGCAACTAAAACATCCTGCAGAGGCAAAAATACTTGGAAAATGATAAGGCAAGATCAATGGGTCTTTACATGCAAGTGTAAAGACGTCCTGCGATTTTGTCGCGATGAAAGGTGGCAGGGGAAGACCTCTAACTAGGGAGGTCTAACTTGGAAGACCACACAAAATGATAAGGCAAGGTCAATGGGCCTCTGCATGAAAATGTAAAGACGGCCTGCGACTTTGTCGCAGTGAGAAGAATTAAAATCAAATCCCTGATTGGGATGGATTTACTTAATAAAAGATTGAATGAGCGAACATGCTGCAAGGTGGTCTTAACTAAAAAAGGAAGAAAGAAATATGGAAATTACTCAATCAAAAGAGTTAAGTCACTCAAACAACAAAGAATTCTAACAAATTACAAAGAGAATTTAACTCTCTGCATTATCAAATACAGAGGATGGTTGAGGTTTTTCTCGCGCTTTATCACCTTCACATCCGCTTTAACATGGATTTTCTTCGAAAATGTTTTCATCACCTTTGTTCTCGCCAATTCTTTGGACTTTCATCGAAATTTTTCTATTCGGATCTTCATCGACGACTTCCTTATCGAGAGATCTTTCGCTTTCATAGTCATAATCACTATCAGGAGGATTAGGGACTTCATCATCACTTACTTCGGAGGATCAACATGTATAGGATCAAGAGACTTGGGACAAAGAAAATATTATTCACAAGAACTTCCGCTTTAAGAGGGAATTGGCGAAGCAATGCCTTTTGACGATTCTTACTATCAATGTCCTTACAATAAGACATATAATCAAATCTTCGCTCTGCACGGTCGCGAACGAGCAAGAGACGCCGAGAGTAGTCCGTTTTCCTTGCGAATTTTAGAATAATCGGACTGAGGTGGAGATAGTGGGCTGAGCTTTCTCTCGTAGTCTACATAACAAATACACAAGATCGGAAAATTCTTATCGAACATTATTGGCATTTTCAGAGTAATAAAGCATTCATGGAATAAATACATAAATTAAGATAGTCAAATAATTTGACTACCTTCCTTTGAGAAGTAAGATGTTGAATTAAAGTCATGAAATTATTCCCCAAGCGGTCCATGACATCATCAAATGAATCTCCCACTAAGCCTTTCAATCGAGATCGCAAATTCTTTTCATTGGAAACAAGCATGGAGTTTTCGATTGCCGAGTAGAGTTGGATTTTTCTAATTTGACACATTGTTCTTGAATTGCTTCGTTTTTACACTCAACGTTATTCTTCCTTGAATAAGTTTATCTCTCTCATTAATTTCTTGATTGGTTTTTCAAAGTATGTTTAGCTTGTTCGTGTTCTTCACATAACTTTTGACAAGCATTATCTTTGCTCGAGTAGCTCGCCATCTTATTCAACAGAGAACGTTTCTCTTGAGAAAGAGTTCGATTCTCATCCTGATAAAGTTTCCAACTCCAAATTAGTTTTAGTCAAAGCATAAGAGAGCGAGATAAGTCATTACTTAATGAGTCTTGCTTTTGCGATAAATCAAAATTCTCTTTAGACAAGTTATTTATTTGATCACCGTATAGGTATGAAGATTATCTAAGAGATTATAACGCTCCATCCAAGCATCTCTTTCAACTCGAACTTCTTCAACGATAGACTCCGCTCTTTCATATATCTCCATTATTCGTTTCTGGTTTAATACTTGGAGGCCGAACAAGGGTTTGAGTTGTAAAAAAAAAAAAAAAAAAAAAAAAAGATGGGGGGATGGCGAGAGCATACCTTTTAATTCTTCATTCTTCTTGCGAAGATTATCACGATCTAGTGAGATACTGAGAAATTTTTGATTTTCAAGATGGAGGTTATTGCACTTCACAGCCATAACTTGGAGATCATCCTTCACTTATTAATCTCTTGAACTAAAGGTGCTTGTGAGATCCTCTCAGACCAAGATGCTTACTTAAAATCTCGCAGGACATTCGATTTGATAGGATCAGTAGAAGTCTTTTTGGCATCATTCACGAGATCAGAAAGGACCTTAAAGGCCACATCTATCCCCTCCAAATTTTCCGCAGTTAGAGGAATTTGTTCAAACAAAGAAGACGAGTCGTCCTTTGTCAAAGGAACCTCATGAGAAGAGGAGGTTTCAGGTAGAGAAGTGATTGGAGAAATAGCGAGGGATATTGATAGCGGGAGAAGGTATAAGATCGTTTGTAGTAGGACTGATTTATAAGGAACTTGGTCTATGAGAAGTTGAGGTATAGAAATATTGTCGTTGGTAGTATTACCAGGGAAGGGGGCACAAAATTATCTTGCGAAGATTTCGCAAAGGAGATGAAGGTGTGAATGAAGGAAATGGAACGTCGGGGAGTAACAGGTTTGGAGTAGCGAGGCTTTTTGGGAGCATGACCAAAAAGAGTTTTATCATCCCGCGAATGATAAATTAAATAAGAAACAAGAGGCAACAATGTATTGTTGATAAAAATAAATGTTTCTTGAATACCTTGTCACTTGCAGATTTGTCTTTTTTGAAGCCATAGATTTTGCTCGCGAAGTGAGCTTTGGTTGTCTGAGGGATTCTTGTTGCGAAGTAGATTTCGATGGCGAGCCCAAAGAAAGAAGAGGGTCCTTCACGATAAACTTATTTCGGGTTGGTTCTTGCTAAACAACAATGGCGAAAGAAAACTACAAGTTAATCATACCAAAGATGATTTCAACAAAGAAAGCTAATCTCAAATTTGATCAACTACAAAAAATCAGCCAAATGTGGCAAAATTAACAAAACCTGGACGCCATGAGAGTAACAACTGGTAGGGAATAGTTAAGGTGATGAAGAAGACGATAAGAGACAACAATAAGCAAACACTTGCGTGATGATGAAGAAGAAGAACACTTGCATTGATGAAGAAGATGAAAAGGAAAAGGAAAATTTTCCACAAGGATGCTCTATAAATAGATGAGAAAATGTTATGACCGGATAACATTAAATGCACCCCAGAAAAGAGGTAAATATAGACACGTGTAAGCGGTCACCGCTAAATCCAAGGAAACCTAACGGAAAGAACTTTAGTAAAATCCAAATATACAATGTATTTCTTGATAGGCAAGGAGAAAATTGCGAAATTGATTATTTTCTATAATTCCCCGAGACAAGAAATGGCACTTCGCATATGTATTACAAAGAAACTTCGAACTTCACAAAAGAATGAGAGGCAAGTACGTACTTTCGAGAAAAGTATTCTTTCGCTCGTTCCTTCACCAATTGAAACCAAGGAATATGACAACAATGAATTTTTTCCTTCAAATCGCTCTTCAAGCAATATTCAAGGAAAAAGAGGCAAGATGTAGGATCATAATATCGCAACGTACAAGGCTCGCGGGATTAATGAACGACGGCGTCGCGAGGGAGTCGCAGGGGCTAAAATAATCGACGCAATGAATAACGACAGGCAAAAACATAAAGAAGAGACGTGAGACTTTGGCGAGGGTTATGAAGTGTCGCGAGAGTGAATGTTTGTGCATCTGCGACACTTCGCGAGACATTCCCGAAAATAAAGGGGAGCTTAGCTGTCATCCACTATGTATTACCCTATATAAAGGGCTAAATGAGTCTCTGTAAGAAGAGACTCTTTGGAATTGTTGGGCAAGTCATTAGGAGAGAGAAAGTTTAAGCATGCTTTAATTTCTAAGTGTAATTCTATTTTCCTCGTGTAAACATTTCATGAGCTCAATCAATAAATATTCTTGATCTTACATCTTTCAATGGATTAATTAAGCAAAATCGAGTAAGGGTGTAGTGTGGGAAATCCTGCTACTACATCTTTACTTGCGCATATTAATCAAGCAATTTTTCTTTGTAATACAACCCAACCCATTATGAATACATAAATCTATCATGTGGAAATGAATAACAAGATTTTATCCTATTCATTCCCATACTTGCCTCTGTTATTTATTTTCAAATGAGATATTTTATCAATTATCTCTGAGTAATGAAATCTCTGAATTTTGCCCTTATTGTTGGTAACTTTATGTAGAAATATAATCGTTTTCGCAAGCTTATTTGCTTCCCCAATTTTTTGTATGGCTATATCTTTATTTATGTTGAAGTTCATCATTGCGACAAGATCGCAGGACGTCTCCACAAATGAAGAAATCTATTGATCTTGCCTTATCATTTCTTGTGTGGTCTTATTTTGCCTTCCTAATTAAAGGTCTTATTTCGCCACCCCTCGTTGCGACAAATCGCAGGACGTCTTTACATTTTCGTGTAATGACCCATTGACCTTGTCTTATCATTTCTTAAGTATTTTTGCCTCTGCAGGATATTTATTTGCGACAATATGACAGGCTTAAATACTCTTGCGAATGTAAAATCCCATGACATTGCCGTCTTGCAGCCGAAATCGCAGGACGCGTCTTTACATTTTCATGCAAAAACCCATTGATCTCGTCTTATCCTTGCGTTAGTATTATTGCCTCTCTGATCATCGCACAAATATGACAAGCCTAAGTTTCCTTGTAAAATAAAGCCTCATGACATTTGCGTCTTTTTGACACTTATCAGCTCCCTAATGGAGGGTGCCGCCCTTATCTTCTCCCCGGTTGCCCCTTCAAGGAGGCGTACATCGACCATACAAGACTAGCTCCTCCCATCCTGGTCTTAACAACAACCAGTTGTTTTCGCAGACCTCTTATCCCTTATACCTATATGGTTTATGGTTACGAGACTGCACCCTAAGTGGAGTTTTTCTTCGGGCAGTCGACACTACACCAAATCCTCGGTTTTAGCAACGCTTCTTTTTTTGGAGTCGCAACGGATTTAACGTTGCACATTCATCAACGTTAATATCCGTTGCGCCTTTGGTTTATCCGTTGCACAAACTAATTATATTTCATTTTCTAAAATAAATTAGGGTGCAACGTATGATACACATATAGTATTTTCATGGGCTTTTAGTAGTGTTTTTATATTTATTAATTGGAAAATTTGTTGGTTGGTCCAAAGCCCATTAAGTTAGTTATACTAGGGTCCAACCGATTTTAGACTTATCACTAGGTCCATAATTATTTGAAACAAGCAAAATGACCACATTACCCCAGCACCACTCACGTGTGAACTCCACCACTTTATTACGGTTTCTCCAAATTTAATTAAAACATATAAATGACCACAATTTTGAGTACATATCTGCTACATTGTTTACAAATTCGAGTACATATCTCGCCACAACGCTTACAAATCTGAGTACATATCTCACTACACTACTTAAAAATCGAGTATATATCTTCCGCATCACACATATTAAGTATGTATCAAACATGTTTTGAACACCGCAAATGTGACAAACATGTAACAGATTAAAACACGTATTTCACATAATCTTCGATGGATCAGACTATAACAAGTGAGAAGACTATGAAAAAGCAGAATCTAAGAGCGTTTCTATGAGTATGCCATATATGTACCGCAGATTCATGAACTACAAATCAACCGCATGACAAGAATAATTAAGGATCTATGAGAAACAATGATAATCAAGCACATAATACTAAGCATTTCACATATGTCTTTGATGGATCAAACTAAAACAAGTGAGAAAATTATGAAAGAAACGAGAATCTAAGAGCAGTTTCTTTGAGTATGTCATATATGTCTTCTTTGGATAATACGATCCTGAAAGTGCAAAATGAGTATGTCATATATGTAACGCTGGATAATACGATCCAAAGTGCAAACAAACCTGATTTTGAAAAGAAAACAAAAACAATCCAATCGAAAGCTAAAATAAGCTAAAAACTTAATAATCTAACCAGAAACGACCGATCTCCATGATCCAAAATTGAAATCTTAAACATGATTCAAAAACTGTAGCAGAAAAAAATGAGTATGTCATATATGTACTGCTGGATAATACGATCTGATATTTATTACAAAGCAGATATTTAAGTATTACACATACGTACTCATGGATCAAACCCAAAAACAATGACAAAACTATGAATATAACCGAATCAAAGCAGATATTTCAGTATTACACATACGTACTAATGGATCGAACCCAAAAACAATGACAAAACTCTGAATATAACCGAATCAAAGCAGATATTTCAGTATTACATATATGTACTCATGGATCGAGCCCAAAAATCAATTAAAAAACGTTGTGCAACACAAATACACTCAGAGATCATACCAAATCGACGAAAGTAAACTCTTCCAGTTTATTATCAACATCGGATCTAATACCTAAACCTTAGATTTTTCTATGAACATGAAAATTTCTCTAATCCGAGAAAAAAAAGCCTAAATTAAAATAAGCTTTTGAAGAAGAAAGGAAAATGAAACCTAAACTATACCAACGGTGAAGTGAACCTCCGATTAATCTTAGTTTGAATTAACAAATTGATCGGACCTCGAAGATCTTCATAGCCGGAGCTCTTCACCGAACCACAAAGAAGAAGAAGAAGAAGAAGAAGAAGAAGAAGAAGAAGAAGAAGAAGAAGAAGAAGGAGAGATCGAGAAAATAAAGAAGAAATGGATTTGGTTCTGCTTTATGTACTTGAGGGTGTTTTCGGTATTTAAAAATACGTCCTCATATGTTCCACATGTGTGCAGGACCGAGAGCTTAAAAATTTGGGTCCATTTTTATGTTTTCTTTTATTATGGACCTCTCGGTTCTTTGGGCTTTAGTGGGTGGACCTGCCACTAACTAAGAACACTATAATAGGATCTATAGGTAATTCCTACTTATTAATTTTCTCGATTTTTTTGTTTGATTTTTATTTTTAAAAGGATTAAAATTGGAATCCCCCAATTTTTCCCTCTCAATTTTTCACCCAATTCAATCTCCCTCTAAAACTTAAAATTAATAAAATCTTCCCACCATTTTCCCCTCTAATTTCATAATCTAAGCACATTAGATGCACATCTAAAAAAAATTCAAACAATTTTATCCTATTTTTATTATTTTCGGAAATAAAAATTCCCTTAATTTTTCAGACAACTTTAATACCCACCTCTTTCTCTCTCTCTTTTGTTTCTATTTTTCTTGATCGATAACTTTTATGTTCAGTGCGAGAGAAGAGGATTCTCTTTTTCTTCATCAAATCTTATACGTTTAGTCGATAACTTATTCCTTTCAACAAATCAAAACCCATCAGTCGATAACTTCTTTGTTTCAACAACTCGAAATCTTTTATAATCGATTCATTTTGAAATCTCCCTAAACCCTAATTCTAGAAAATCAATTTTTTCACTGAAATCTAAAATTAAATCATTCGATATGATTATCGCATTTTTGGATTTTCATCAATGTATAATCGTTCAACTACCACTCACTTCTTAATTTTATTTTTATCGAAATCTTTTGATTTTTTTTTTATTTTGACCTAACTCTGTTAATGAGTTAGGGGTTTTTGATTTCTTTGTTCTTTATTTGTAATATGTACTTTTGAAGAATTGGGTTTGTTTCTATTTAGTTGAAGTGAAGTTTTTTTGAATGACTCGATTGTTTATCTGAAAAAGTTAGGATTTTTTTTGCTTTAGCAAGACCATGGCCGAGCAAAAATATAAAAAGTAATCGTATGTAATTGAGATACATAAAAATGACCTTCAAGATATAAGCATGATTATAAAACATGTATAGATTTGGTGTGATCGGGAAATGTTTTATTGATATGTTATTACATCTTTGTTCTCGTATTCTATCCAAATATACTATCTTAGTTCATTGATCGCAATAGGCAATGCTCGCAATTTTGCTATTCAATAACTAGTCGAAGTTGACATCACATGGCCGATCGTTCTTCGTTCATGAAGGATGAAATATCTCACAAGGGATGTGATTGAGAGTATATTGAGTATGCATCGATCTACTTCAAGTAGAGTTCAGTAACGTTTGTTTGTGTGTTTTTCTTTTTGCAGTAGGTTAAATTGAAATCGAAATCAACAATCATTGAATTTTTGGATAATTTTTCATATCATATGGGATCTATGAACGTGTCATTATTCATCTTGCTTGTGAATTTCCTACTTGTAAGAAAATGGGGCATGAACATTGTAGTATATATTGTTTGTGAATTACCTACTTGTAAGCTAACATATTAATATTCTATGTTATTTTAGAACTCTTTTATCTTGAAAAAACCTGTATCATGCTGTATCCATACTGTATATACTAGTTGTGAAAGGGTATACCAATACTTGAAATTAATTTGTCTGCTTTGGATACTTCATGTTAGAACTTTCAAGTATTATGTATGTGCGAAACTGAGTAGAAATTTTAAGTAGTTATCCAACACTTCTATTGGGGTTTATTGGATTTGTGCCAGAATGGGTTAGTTGTTATCCTAGATGATCTTCTCTAGTTAACTGCTTTGCCACATCTTTGCTTGGAATGGGTTGTAGAAAATGTGTTGTCATTGTACTTGGTGATAGTAAGCCATTATTCATCATACACTTGCCAATGCCACTTGTATGGGTGTTTAAGACTCGATTGTTTATTTGAAAGAGTTAGGGGTCATATCAAAGTTGTGAAGTCATGTTGTTCACGAGGTTTAGTAGTGATGTCTTGCCCAACTAGAGTGAGGTAAAGCAAATGTGAGGAAAAAAATGACAATGAAGTTGCAATTAGCTAGCATTTAATGATTTAAACCAGTGAAGATCTTCTTTATTGTGGAATCAAGATCTATATATCATGCTTTACCTTTTAAGGTTTTCCATCTTTTTGGTTTCAGTTTTGCTTAAATTTTGTAATATGTACCCTGCAACAAATTTCACTAAGTATAGATTTCAGATAGCATGTTTGAAGATACATGGGTATAGTTATTATTATTGTCTATGTTGGTGCGAAGCAACAAAATTCTAAAGTATGGTGTTTGTATATTGATGCAGGGTTGTTGGATTTTTATATCCGAAGGTGTTGACATATTGAGCTTGTTGGTCTGTCCATCATAGATGGATCTTGTTGGCCATCCATCATAGATAAAGGTGTTGACATATTGAGATTTTGAATATTGTTTCTTCGTGTCTTAGTCGCACCCAAGATACTGTATGCTTTTTGTTTCTTTTGTATTGAATGCTCAACTTCTTACTTTTATTTTTGTTGGTTGTTTACAAGGTAAGAACATATTGAGCGAGACTGTTAATCGCAGAGAGAGGTTTGTCAGGTTTTCTCCTATTCTGTAATTTTTTTTAATAATTTAATCTGGTTTTGTTAGTGTTGTACAATGTCTGGGAAAAGTCGTATGTTTGAAGACAGGTTTAGTCATGCATTTAGAACAGGAGTAGATGCTTTTATTTCATTTGCATATAAGAACAGACTTAAAGATTCAATGTCTTGTCCTAGTCCTTGTCGTGTTTTTCGGAATTCAAAACCTAAGAAGTTTGAACAAGTGAGGCATGATTTAAAAGTGAATGGTATGCTTGAATCATATGTACTTTGGTCACTGCACGGAGAGAAGTCTGCACCAGCATCGAAAGTAGCTGTTGCAAGTGTAGAGTTGTTTTAGTATGACCAATCAGCAGCTATTTGGGATCCCCCTCAAGGAGACGGTTATCACTTACTAAAACAGCTAGCACTACCTGCTTTTGTGAGATGGGGAGCGAATAGGCTGCAACCTGCATTGAGTTTAAGTTTTTAAGATCGGGCGAGAATATCACTACATACTACTTTTTTTTAGTATTTTGACTGAAGGAAGATTGATGAATACAATGGAGAATCTTACAAACTTCTCTTTTTAGTTTTTTCACTTACGAAGATTTCCCAACTAACACAATGGCGAATCCTACATACTTCTTTTTTGGTGTTTTTTTTGGTCAGGAAGATTAGACGCAGGACTATGAATCATCTCACCGTCTTTAGTAGTTGTTTGTAGTTTTATGTGCCCTCGATGGATTATATATATATATATATTTTTTTCTTCTTGTTGTTTTTGATGGTCAACCCCTTTTAACTCCGCCAATACTAATGTGTTGCCGGTCCTAAGCCTTGATAAAGGAAGAGGGAAAAGGTTGGTGTATATATTCTGATATTTTCTTTCCTTTTTTCAAAGCGTTCAACTCCATGCTAACCGGTCCGTGTGAAGTTGTTGGACAAATACTTAATTAAATGGGATTTCGCAACTAGAAGACGAACAACTTGTAATGATCTCCTTCGGGTTTGTCACTCTCTTCCTTAAGTTGTAGTTTAAACTCAATCTAATGGTTAGAAGCTACTTTTTATCCATGTGCAGGGTAGTTGTTCTACAAACTAAGAACATGAAAGCAAGTGAAGGTATTCTATCGACTTGTTCTATACCTACATGTAGTTGTCTTCTGATCTCAAGACATGAAAACATTTGAGTAATTAAGTTTTTATTTTTGTCGAACTTCAGTAACTCCGTTCGCATATCGATCTCGCCTTTAGCGAGTCATCCGATTAGGAATTTGTGTTGAGGAATCATAATGTTGCTTACAATGAAATTTATACTAGTTGATGCTTAGATCTGTAATTTCTGCAAGTTTTAATGTTGATACTTAACCTTTTAATGTTTTAGTCAATCTGGTTGGTATTCTTCTACATTGTAATTAGAAGTAGGCTTTTTAGACCTCTTATGTTTTATTCAATTTTATTGGTATTCTTGGACATTGTTATAGAAGTAGGAATTTATCGGTTTCTAGTTCCTACTACTGATAAAGTAAACCATTTGGTTTTGTATGGTACATGTCTAACTTGAAATCATTCGGTATCTTGTTTTTCTAGGGTCTCGGAAGTTCACTCTTCCTAACTTAGTTTTGTGTTCTTTGTAGGTTTTTGGGTTTGCCCGTAAGGGAGCTGTCCGTGCTGATAACGAATCAGGTATCTTTGTTTATATATATGCAATGGGGTTTAGTTGTTTCATCATCCTGCATGATGGCGTGTTTATTTGTAAAACTCCTGTTGCATATATCCTCTCAAACCTCATTGTATCATTGGGGTTAGTTCTAAGAGATGCCATGAAACCCAAAGATCTTGTTAAGAACATAAGTTTTCTTGTTAAGTCGTATCTTGAACTCATTCAAGTATCTTATTTTCTAGGGTCTCGGGGGAAGTTCATGCTTCATAACTTAGTTTTCTTTCTTGTAGGTTTTGGGTTTGTCCGCAAGGAGCTGTACGATACTAACAACTAATCAGGTATCTTTGTCTTAACATATACCAACATTCAAATTCAGTTGGGTAATTTTAGTTTCTAACCATGACTTGAACTTACATCAGATTATTGATATTATTCTTTATATAGGTTATATTTATGTTTACTAGAGCACAAACTCCTAAATGCGCAGATGATATACGCGGGTATGTACTAGTATCAATTAGACTACAATTTCACCGCACTTTATCTCGACACAACCTTAGTAACACAAATTTACTGTTTCGTAGGTTGGTCTATAATGATATTAGGGGTGCCAAGAGAACATTCGATTCCAAAGAACTAATATGGTCGATGACCCACCCGTTGCTCCTACTGTAATATCAAATGCGTATCCATTTTTGCATTTCGTTCTCCATGGATGGCTATTGGAGTGTAATGGTTATTTCTGTATGACACTGAATAAAGCACTAGATTCTTTTAATTGTATCTCACCACTGCCCAAGCTTCTGCAAGCGTGAAATTTCTCACTCAGCCATGCTTGGATGCAACTGCAAAGGAGTTTGTATCGATTCAAGAAGATGTTCCTGCGCAAAGCTTAACGGTTCTGAATTCCCATATGTAGCCAAAGATTATGGCAGGTAAAACAGTTTCACTTTATCCACGCACATCTGAATTTCCATATGTTTGACATGGATATGGCGTGGATATCAAACTCGAGAAAAGACTTCTCGAATGTAACAACGAAGGTTAGGGTTTTCATAGTTTCAAATTCGAAACTTATGTTTATAACATTTGGGATTTTGCATAAGTTGTTTAATATATACTGTATGGTTCTATGGTTCATCTATCTAGCTACTTTATTGATGCATTAATCGTTCTTGATGGATTGTGATGATCAATAATTGTTCTTGATCGATTGTAATTCGTGAGCGTATATCTGCATTTAATTTGTGCCGCGGTGGCTTTTTTTTTGGCCTGTAAATTATTTTTCAACGAATATAAACGTGGGAAAATTATCCGTTGCACAACTCACCTGAAATGAGCAACGGATGTAACTGTCACCAAATAAATAAAACGTTGACAGAAAACACAATGGGACCCACAAAAGTGTACTTCTATAAATAATAACGTTGTACAAATTAAATTATACGTTGCACAAATAAGAGAAATATACCGTTGCACCATCCGTTGTGCAACGTTTATAAACATTGTACAAATTAATTTGTGCAACGGATAACGTACGTTGCACACCAATGCGCAACGCCGTTTTACCAACGTTTATTTCTGTTGTACAAATTATGCGCAACGTTTATATACGTCACAAAATGGCTGTTTTGGTGTAGATACCAAGACTTGCCAAGAATGGCCGAGACACTTCAAATGCCCCAGGCACTCTTGGCTCAACCGTGTACCCCGGCGCCTTGAGCATACATCGACTCCTTGGAAGAGACCCTCAAGGCGTCCCAACCAGGGTATAACCTTATATATATAGTTGGAAATCCAAGGTATCTCTCCCGGATGGGCTTTCATGGGCCCCAAATCTCCATGACTCAGGTTCCAGGAGCGGTGTAACCTTTCCCCTGAGCCATGTCAAGAGATACCCCCTTATATGATGCACTTTAGGTCTTACATTTGCCTCTTGCGAAATATCATTCGCGAACTAGGGTGTACACCATAAAGGTTCGTCCCATTCACTCACTCATTCATTTTTGTTAATTCAATCAATCATTCATTTTTGCTTATCTCTTGCTATTTTTTTTGCGAAGCTATCGCACAATTTTGCTTTGTTTGTAATAATCTCATTTCAATTCTTCAATCAAATTTTTCATACATTCTTAATAGTGAGATTCTCGCACATTTCTTCTTCAATTATTATTTCTTCCTCCTACTCTTGATATGCCTCTGTCACTAATTTTGATAACAATGACTATTCACTTCTTACACCTTTTGACCTCATTGTTTTTCTATCTCTCGCACCATTCAAATCTCTTAATGATTCCTTTCCATCATAATTTTCAACTGTTTTCATGCACTTGCTTCGCAATGTATGTTCTCTTCTTACATCTATGGTATCCACCATCAACCTTTCTCTTCTTTGTTCATCTTTAGTATATTGCTTCCAGTCCTTTCTTTTTGCAGCTCTCTCCTCGCAACTCTCCACGTCAATCTCATAGCATTTTTGTCCTTCCGTCCAATCTCCCTTTATAATTCCGACACCGCTAGGATGAGGAAACTTATGCATTGATGATAAGTCGACGCTACGCCCCGAATTTCGTGCAACCATGGCCTTCCGATCAATGCATTATAAGGGGACTCCATCGACTACACGAATAAAATTTCGTTGATAATCCTTGCAAGGGTATTCTCATATGAACTTCTACTTTAGGCTTATTCATTTGTGCCATTGAAACCATATATTTTATACGTCGAAGGTATCAATTCTTCATCCTTCCCACCCATAGTCTTGTAAGTATGGTAGAAAAGAATATTTACTGAGCTCCCCGTATCAATTAAGATTCTATTGATCGCCCAGCAATTCTCTGCTTCGTCGTCTTCGCCATCTACAGGTTTTGGATTAGTTTTCAATTTTACAACCAATGGGCTATCATGCGTCTCTCATTTCGTGGAATCTCTTCGCGGTGAAAGAAATAATCTGCATTTGCCATTCTTTTAATCTGCGATGTCTTCGCAATGTTCATCACTTCTTTATTATCAAGCATCCTCGCGAAAACCCTATTGAGAACATTATCATGAAAATCTTCAATTGTTCGGTATGAGTGTACAATGGAGTTGCAAAACAAATTTTTAGCTTTCGATCCAACTTCTATTACGAATGTTTCTTTCCCTTTGCTTAATTTGTCCCTGCGCATTTACGGGCGGTGGTGGTAATGGTTGAACCTTCTCTTCACCTTTTTAGAAAATGATTCAGCTTTCCTTGATCAATCATTCTGAGGATGATTCTTTTTATATTTCTGCAGTCATTTGTTAGGTTTCCATGAAAGCGATGGTAAGAACAGAACTCGTGACTTCTATCACTTGGTGGTGGCTCATTCCCCATATTCCATGGTGCGCAGGTATGTTTTCCATCAAGAGTATAGCTTCCCATATTTTTTCCACGCTAGCATTTAATGGTGGCATTTTGATTTCCTCCCATACTACTCTCTGTGACTTCGCTGCCCTCCATGATAATTCTGCGCTTGACTTCCATAAGTTTCTTGTGGATGATCAAGTCTTTGAATTTTGTTATTGCCGCCACGATTGTAGTAGTTCCTTTCTCTTTCAAACTCTTCCTGATCACGGCTTCCCATAGAGACTATCTTTAGCTGTCCATCATCTATTATCTTTTCTTGTTGCCCTTGCGAAGTGCTCGCCACTGTGTTTATCAACTTGGGTAATAAGCTTGCATTCGCAGCGTTTGAATTTGTAGTCGCAACTGGGTATGATTCCATCTCGTTTTGCCTTTCCTCTAAAGCAATATATTCCTCCTGAAGTTCTCGCAACTCAGTCATTGTAATTGTATTCTTAACTCTATAGATTTGAATATATAACAAATTGGTTGCGAACATAGCGTTTATGAATGATAAAATGAGATATCTTTCATCCACTCTTCCAGCCATCTCGCTACACATCGTCTTCCATCTCACAGTTAAGTGTCTTAAACTTTCGCCAACTCTTTGTTTCAGCCCAAATACATCTTCAATTCTTGGTCGCGAGTAGTTGTTACTTATATATGCCCCTAAGAATATAGCTTGTAAATGGTTGAATGACGTGATTGTGTTTCTTGGTAAACCCTCAAACCATTACAAGCTTCTCTGTTAAACTTGATGCGAAATATTTGCACAATATGGCGTCATGATTTTCCCATCAGAAGCATACATCTCACATACGCTTTGATGTGTTGTATTGCGCAAGTTGCTCCATCAAAAATGCTGGTTAGTGCGGGTAAATTGCACTTTGGGGGTATTCCTCCTAACCACCTCTAGCGTAAAGGGGGTTTTCGCAGCTTCTTCGATGGCCTCCTCCAATTGCCTTCTTCCTCCTCCTCTTCCATTGTTCAACATTCCTCTCATCTCTGCCAACTCTCTTAAGATTTGTTCATTTACATTAGGGTTCGAATTTATTGGTCTTTTTAGCTCGCCTCTCTCCTTCTGCGTTCATGTCTATCTTGATTTTCTTGTTCAAGATTTTCTTCTCTTCTTTCTCTCGCGACTTTCTCCTCCATCTCGTTCACGAATTTGCACACCATTGTATCTATCATTTTCTCTTCTTGGTTGTCTATCACCTCTCCTTTGTATTCTTTCATATTCTTCATTGATATTTCCATTGTTGCGATTTTGCTCGCGCCTTCTTTCGATTGTCATGATTGTTACGCCGAATTGCTTCCTCCAATTCCCGTTCTTCCATTTCTACTCTTAATCTTTCCCTTTTCGTAAGCTAGACGCGCTTGTTCAATATAATGCTTTTCGATGTCATCTTCAATCTCCTTTTTGTTTCCTCCTGTGTTTTCTCCCATGCAATATTCTTCTTCCTTCTTCCCGATTTTCTTCATCAATTGAACCATTTTTGTGCCTATTTCCTTGATTTCGTTATTTTGGACATTCTGTAAAAATCTCGGGACGTGGAATACATACTATTTCCCTTCTTTCGCAGATCCTTCACCGAGATTTGGCCCTCTTTCTAGATTTTCTTCATTAACATTTTCTACAGTGTAATATTCTCTCATATCATCTCTAACCGATCCTGATCTTGATCTGGTATTACTTCTCGACCTCCTATTCTGCAACCTCATATTTTCCATTCTTAACTCATGGTTTTGCCTTGTTAAATTTGCGCGTTCTTCCGCTTCTAATCGCCTTTCTTCATGTTGTTTGCCTCAACGTTTCTAATGCTCACGATTTCTTCATTTCTATGAGTTATTTCTCCCATTTCTTCTCGATTTCTCTCTCTTGTCCATTATTTATCAATTGTTGCACTTCTTCTCTTTCTTCCATAGAATCTGATCTCCATGTATGCACACTCACCCTATCATAATCTATTACTCTATTCGGTGCTGGTTGAATTGGTGGTTGAATTTGACCTTCTTCTCTATCTCTTGCGTTTATTCTTGATGGTTCGCCTACTTCATTTCTCCTTTCTCCTATCATCTCCCGCTTCTCCTTACAATTTTTGGTTGTTCTGATGCATTCCTTCTTCTAGCCATTTCTCAATTTTAGTAAATTGTTGAAAATTATACGAAATTTCTTTCTTGTTACTCCTGATTCTTTCAATTCACAAGGTTGATCTCTACTCAATCCCTGTTTCTAGCGCATATGTAGTTGCAGGAAATCCCACACTACACCCTCACTAGAATTTACTCAACTAATCCATTTGAAGATGAATAACTATAGATTTTATTGATTATTTTCTTGAAATGTTTACAAAGAAAGATAGAACAGAGCTAAAGAAATTACAATCACTCCAAATTTTCTCTCCTAATGACTTGTTAACAATTCAAAAAGAACTCTCCTACAAATGCACTTACTCACCCCCTTTATATAGGGTAGTACATGTGGATGGCAGCCAGCTGTCCTTTATTTTGGGAATAACTCGCGAAGTATCGCAAGTGTACATATACCAATTCTCGTGACACTCCCAAATCTCGCCGAGTCTTCACATTCTTCTCATGTTCATGGTGTCGTCATTCATTTGGTCATTTATTTTACTTCTCTGTGATTCCCTCGCGATATCGTTATTTATTAATCTCGCAAGTATTAATGTCGCGATATTCGATCCTACAAGTTTGCTGCCATTCAAACTTTGCCTTAGATCCCGTCAAACCATGTAATGGTCCTGCAATATTTGAAAAATGCCGATAAACTTACGCAAGTAGTGCAATTCCCTAAGAAACTCCTGATTTCAGTTACAATACTAGGTCTAGGCCACTTAGTGATCACTTCAACCTTCCTTGGATCAATCTTCCGTTGCCCACCACCAACAATAAATCCGAGATACACTAACTCCTCCTTCCCAAACTCACTTCTTTACGTTCAACTTCGATTTGACCTTCATGTAACACTTTAAACACCTTCTTAACGTGAACGAGATGCTCTTCCCAAGTTCTGATGTATATTAGGATATCATCCAAGTAAACAATCACAAAATCTTCTATAAAAGGTCGTAACAAATCATTCATCAAACGATAAACGTTGCTTTTAGCATTACACAAACCAAAAAGGCATCACCAACCATTCGAACAAGCCTTGTTTGGTTTTTTGAAAGTGCTTTTCCATGTCATATTCTCTAACTCTCATCTAGTGATATCCGAATTTGAAATCTAACTTTTAAAGACTCGAGCTTTTTCCAACTGATCCATCATGTTGTCTATCCTAGGTAAAGGGTAACGATTCTTGATTGTTATCTTGTTCAACGCTCTATAATCAATACACATGCGCCGGCCCTCCATCTTTCTTTGGAACCAACAACACTGGCGATCCACAAGGTGAAGCACTTGGCACTATCATTCCTAATTCTAAAAGTTCCCGGACTTGTTTCTTGATCTCATTAGATTCCTCTATGGTCGTGCGATAAAGACCTACATTAGGAAGAGAACTCTCCCCCGGTCAACATGATCTCATGCTCCACACTCCTCTTTGGCTGGTAATCCCATGACATCGAAAATAAATCCTTGTACTTCAACTTCAACCTTTCTAAGTCATCTTCTTGTTGTGCAATCAAGGCGGACAAACAAACTCTACTCGATTCTCCTCAAGAGAATGATCACAAGGAGAATGAACTTCGTGCTAGCATTCACCAACCGCTTAGCCTGAGTGGTCACATCATACTTGCTCCCTCAAGAGGAGAATCAATAGCCCAAATCACAAAGCTTTCTCCATCTTTGGTAAAGGTGTACTTTTGTTCGCTCTCCTGTAGAGTTGCATCTCTATCCCATAAGTAAGGACTACCTAGTACCACCTGACAAACATCCAAAGGAACTACGTCGCATGTAACTTCGTCAATATATGACTCATCTAGAGAAAATTTGAACGTGCACTCTTTATGAAACTTGTAAGCCCCCTTCCTTTTGAAGCCATCCTAAAGGGTATGGTTTTGGATGTTTGAAAGTCCTCAAACCTAACTTCTGCACCAAAGAATTTGAAAGTAAATTCTTCCTCAATTCCCGGTCAATAACAAAGATCAACTAGTGAAGTTTTGACTTGCATCTTCACTGTGAAGAGTTGCTCCCTAAGATCATCTTTTGAAGGTCTTTCTTTTGCCCCTATCATAAGAGAAAGCTTTGAATTGGGTTCCGTTAGTCCGTGGACTTCTTTTGGAGTTTGAGCGACTAGTCGCTTTCTTGGCTTCTTTCCTCTCTGCAACCCTTTAGTTTTTAGATGAGGGTTCTTCACCCAACATTTGTCGACAATGTGACCTGTTTGCATGCAATGGGTGAAAGACAAACCTTCCTTGTCACTAGACTTCCCTTCTTCTTTGATCCTTTCACCTCCTTTCACAGTGGTACCTCCAGATTTCATCTTAATATTTCCCTTTGAATCAGATTTCTTAAGCCTGCCCTCAATGACATTAGCTTTTATACTTGCTCCGGAGATAGTATCCACCGAAAACATCTTCAACTCCTTCCGTATATACTCATGGAACCCGAAAATATATTTCATGTAGATAACATAATCCCCCAAGTCTAAGTCCAAAATCATAGCTTGATTCTCAAATTCAAGTATATTCTTATGACGGTTTGGTTGTAAGTCCGCTTCAAGTTGTACCACTTGAACCATCTCTCCCTCAAGGTAGCCAACCGGATAAAACTGTTTCCTTACAACACCTTGAATCTTTTCCACGACAATACTCTTTTACCTAGGTTTTGTCTTTGATAATCTTTCCACCAGGTTAGAGCATGCTTTTGTAGCTTCAATGCCGCGAAAGCTATCTTTTCCTTTGAACCATATTCAAAGAAAGAGAAATACGTCTCTAGGCGTTCAATCCAATCATCCAATTTTTCTACATCGACACTCCCATCGTAAAGTGGAATATCAACACAAAAATCAACACGAAAGTCCTACGACTTTTAAGAAACTCACTTCTCTTCTTTTCTTCATTCTCATCTTCTTCTTCTTCTTCCGACTCGTCTTCTTCCGAATCATCTTTTCCCGAGAAGTCAGCACGTGAAGGTGTAACCTTTATTTGTCTTCTTCTTAGGTGTATGAGAACGAATAAATTCACTCAATTCCGAAGAGTAACTTGAATAGACTTCATGTCTGTTTGCAACGTAGCCACCTTTTCTTCCATAGTTTGTGGTTCGCCTTCCTTAGGATCACCATCTGACTTTGTCATCCTTGATCCCCTTGTTTTCTTAACGTCTTTAACTTCTCGAATACCTCACCATGCTTTATGTAGAGATCTAGTGAAAACCATAAACCACAGGATTTACCCTAAAACTAACCTTGCTCGTGATGCCAACTTGATACGTATTGATCTTTATACCTTGGTAACTATTACTATAAAGGCGGAATTAAAAATAATACTCCCTCCGTTACTTTTTAATAGGCTGGTTTGGTTTTTTGAGAAAATTAAGGAAATTATGAAAACTAATCATTGAAAGTGGTCCTCATGACACTTGTCAATAAAAGAAGTGAATTGAAATGGTCCCCATGACACTTGTCAGCAAAAGAAGTAAAGTGAAATGGTCCACATGACACTTGTCATCAAAAGAAGTTAAGAGAAAAGTGGTCCCTAAAAACTAAAGTAACATTTGACTTTCCCAATTAGGAAACCAGCCTTTCGAAATATTTATTTATAGAAACAGCCTATTAAAAAGTAAATTGGAGGGGAGTAATAGAAGAGAAACTTAGAAAACGGAACACAAGTAATAATTCAAGAAAATATCTTCTCTTAGATTATGAACAAGAAAACGATTACAATTCTCTCTTTGTTACGCTCACAATCTTCTCTAAACAAGTGGATTAACCTTAAATCGTTTGCTAAGCTTAACAAGTATTGTTGTAAGCTTTCTCTAGGTTTTCTCGTGTTTAATATATATCCTTAGCTATTAGCCAAAGCCCTCTATTTATAGTCTTCATCGTACTCACCGATCAAGGACTTCTTTTAGGAATCTATTTCCTAAACTAAGAGTATTGCCTAAAACAAAACACTTCCTAACTAGGAATTCTGCCTAAACAATGATTCATGCCTAGAATAGGTTTCTTCCCTCAACTTAGCTTGAGGTTAACTAAGTTCCCTAAAGGAGTACGGATACACCTGTATCATTTAGTGATCTCATTCCAAGTATAAGAGCAATTTTTGGCTTTTATTCTGAATGTAGTATGTCACCATTTTTGAAGTATTTCTTTCTAAGAATCATGCCGTTAAGTTACTTGATTCAAGACATATTCTCCATGCTAATTTAGTGAGCAAAGCTATATTCAGTTTTTCTAAGTCCCTAAGGAAAGTCCCCCTATATCTTTTGGTTTACAAACTTTAAGCCATGCTAATGGGTTAGAACCCCTATTTAATTGATGACCCCAGGAGGATTTTCTTTCAATTGAAGTAAGTTTGTTGATGAACTGACTTGGAAGCTTAAAAATACCCATTTGATAAGTAGGAACTGCATTATGACATGCTTGATCATTGTGGATCTTCCTGCTTGAGAGAGTGATAAAGCATTGTATATAGATAGCCTTTGTTGAATTTTTTTTTGTATAAACATGAAAGATTCTTGTTTATAAATATATCCTTTCCTTTCTCAAAAAAAAAAAAAAACAAAAAAAAGTAGGTTGGCGGTATTGCTTAGATTTTTGCGTGTAAAATTTCAAAAGTAAAATACACGATAAAAAATGATAATTTGCTGGTAAAACGTTGTTATACGGACCGTATAAATCAAGTAAAAAAGCCGATAAAAATGGTAATTAGTTGAAGACATGGTAAAGTGTTATACGTGTCATATAGTTAGGCAATTCACACACATGTATAATTTGTTTTACTCCCGAATCCCGATTCCCAAAACACAATCTAAAATTCTAAGACACGAATACAGAGACCGAATTGCGAAAGTATACAACTGTGGCCACGTACTTGACATATGTGGCCGACAACATCGCAGTAGCAGCTGGAGCGGTTTGATAAAGAAGGATTAATTGGGGGATATAAAAAGTAATTGGGGATATTTCTCTATTCATGCCAAGATGGAAAACCATGCCGCTTTGATTTCTGTAATTAAAAACCATGCCGGCATGAACAATAAAATATCCCCCAATTACTTTTTGTATCCCCAATTAATTGTTATTGATAAAAACAAGGGAAGTTCTGATTAAAGCGAAATCTTAACCGTAAGTTACTGCAAAGCTCTGTGGGTCATCCTAACCGTCAACGTTTAGTACTATATGCTACTGCCTACTGGACTTCGGGTGTATATATATGTCGTTTTCCTGGGGTTATTTAGTACTTTGGGATTTTGGCTGAGTTTGGTAATGCTTATTTTTTTTTCAAAAGCACTTTTAAAACCTATATATGTCAATAAATTTTGAATTTGGTGTTTGGTAAAAAAAAAAACAAAGTGCTTTTATCCAAAGACTTCCAAATTCCTCAATTTTTTAAAAGGCTGGGGAGGGGGAGCTTTTAAAAGCTACAAAAGCATAAGCTGTGGTCCCACATAAATTTAATACTTGATTTATCTTTCTTATCCCTACTTTATTTTATAAATGACAAAAGTTACCCTTAAATTTATATACAATCAATTTTTTACTATTTCTTATATTGCATTCTTTAAATATAATTATTTTTTATTATTTCAAACTATTTTATATACCATTTATTTAATTTGTCAACAAAAATAAAAAAACAAATATTAAATAATTACTTAATTTTAGTTTCATTTTTTCTTGAATAATTACTTAATTTGTCAACAAGAAAATAAAAACAAATATTAAATAATTACTTAATTGTTAAGTAAAATAATTTCTTAGCAATCATAATGATAGTGGTAATTAGTATGAACATTAATATTATATAGTAAAAAAAAATTTATTTTTAAACCCAATAAAATTGAATAAAGCTACATGAGTGATATGTCTGTTTTGTCATTTGTTACAACAACAATGGTTGAATCAAATTTTACCAAACACATTTTGATTGCTTTTTTAATCAGCTTCAACTTTAATTAATATTTTACCAAACGTCTAATCGCTTTTTTCTCACAAAGACAAAGACAACAACGCTTATGTTAAAAGTGCTTTTACAAAAGCTTCAGCAATACCAAACTAAGCCTTTATCTGAGGCAAGTCCAACTACTTTCTTCTTCTTCTTCTCAACTAGTTTCACATGCTTTAAGAATCTGATGTAAAAGTACGTATTGAAGTTTAGAACGGTTTCCGAATTCATATACATTTTTGATTCCGATTAATGTATAGTTGCAACCTCCCCCTTTTCATATAAAGATTTCGTGTATGATGCAGAGCAACAAAACGTCATAGAAATCAAGGAAGGAAACAGAGCTTGAGATATATATATATATATTGAAGCAATCGGAGAAAAAACAAATTAATTGAGCAAAGAGAAGAGCAGCAACATGCCTCACCCTTTTTTGAATTTTTTCATCGCATTCATTACTGGAGCAAACAGAGCATTTTTGAAAACCAGATCATGTCAACTAAACAACGGTGATCAAGACAAGGAGCAGCAGAACGGGGCGATGAAAAGAGTAGCAAGTAATAGTTATCATCTTCCTGAGGAATTGATGATTGAAAATATCCTAACGAGACTACCAGCGCGGACTCTAGCAATTTGCTGTTGCGTCAGTAAGTTATGGTACAATTCAATCCTCAATGATCCAAGATTTTCTGTGATTTACAATATTCAAAACAAAAAATAAAGTATTTCTAGTCTTGAATCTACTTAATGTATCCAGAGGCGGCACTGATAGGACTTACTTTTTCAGTTTATTAGGACCAGAAAAGGGGGTATTAGATTTCTAGCAAGTCAAAATATCTATAATATACTTGAGCTAGTAGGTTTTTGCAATGGTTTTGCTTGTATGAAGCCAATCGGTCTACCTACTAATACTCATAGTTCAATACTTGTCCTTAACCCCAACAGGGGTGAATCATTTGTCCTCCCATATGCATGTCCTACTGGGGGTACATCCTAGTGTGTCATGGTTTTGGTTTTGATTCATCATCACAAGTATACAAGGCCGTACTTGTTTACTCTTCAGAGTCCGACGATGTGTTTCTTTGCATGGTCATTACATTCGGACTACGTCTTGGAGAAAGATACTTACTAGTATTTCTGATATCTCACCGCCACCGGGTTCTTCTCCTTTTCCTAGTCCAATGGTCACTAAAGTTTCGAGAACGTTATGCAGACAAGCCACCTTCTGCGGGGGTGATCTTTTTTGGAGGACGAAGAATAACGATGGTGACAATAATCTCATTGAAATGTTGCTCTCGTTCGACCTCCACAACGAGAAGATTCGCTTCATTCGCCTCCCGACCAGATGTACTCTGACACCACCGACTACTGAGCGGCAGTTTTTAGCAGATGATCATCTTCTGGAGTTTAAAGGATACCCTTGTATTGCACATTCTGTGAGGATAACAACAAGATCCAACAATGTTGATCATTGCGACCATCGTTGTAGTTATCAGACCGGCATTTGTTGTTGTTGTTACAAGGTTCATATGCATATATTGGAGGACAAGGACAAGCAAGTATGGACCAGGAAGGAAACTTTCGATGTTCATATTACGGATCAGGAAGGTTTACAACCAACTCCCCTTTGTTCCTACTTTGACACATCTGCTGCTACGCCTCCTACACGTATATTGGCTTTCTCCGATCAGGTGCTACTGTATTGGTTCAATGGGAAACGTCTTATATTCTACAATTTGCAAGAGAAACATCTCAAGGTGGTGGATTGCTCCCGCTCCTATCCTAGTATTTTCCGATTTAAGATGAATGAAAACCTAGAGCGTCGTATTGGTGGTGATGATGATAATATTTATTGCCCATCCATTGATTATCAGCTGCACGCTCAAGTGGAGAACATGGTTTCTCTGAAAACCTTCATTCCTAAAAAAGCTAAAACTACTGAATGTGGTTGTCTTGATGAGCTAAAGAACCTTGTCGATAACAACCTAGCGACAGGATGGCTGAGAACGGGAAGAAGGAAACCTACTTTTTATGTGTTCTTTTAGTTTGTTTTATCCCATTTCGGTTTTCTATTCATAGTCTGACCCTTTTTTTTTTTTTTTTTTTTTTTTTTTTTTTTCTTCTTCTTCTTGAAGATCATCTATGGTTAAGACTGAATAGACATTGCAATTGCTAGTACTTAAACAGGTTTTTTTTATTCTGCTCACAATGATTACTTTCTGGAATATCAGATGAACTTGAAGCTGATAGAAACAATTGCAGGGGTTTATTCGACTATATGGAATGTGATAGTTACAAACTTATTTGTAGCCTTAATGTCTTAGTTGCTTTCATGTCTCACTTAAGATGTTCCCTACTTATATTTAAATCTATATCTATATGTGGTCACCTGAAGGCCGAGAACGCGACGTATTGCTCTTTTGTGACTGAAACACTGGTACGAAGGGAAATGTGGAGCTCCAGGAAAACGTGAATGCAATTGGATGAATTTTGCAGACTAGGTTATCCTTATGGCCATCTTTACCTAGTCTGCAAAATTTTTGCTGGCAACCATGCCATCCAGGCGTTGATCCCCTCTATGGCCACACATTCCCCTGTTGTGTGGAATCCCCTGTTGTGCAACCCTTTAGTTCTAAACGAAACCCGATACCCATCCAACTGAATCAACTAAGCAGGAAAATGAAACCAAAGAAGGCGGCAAGGTACTCCACACATGGTTGTGTACAACCATTTCACACCAGCTGGACAGTTTGGTCAAGTTGGTTTAAGTTTCACGGGTGCTACATACATTCCTTCTGGAAAGCAACCCGACTGGAAACACCATTCTATTCCTTCAACAGTCGTAGTAGTGAGGGACACATGAATAACCTGAATATAACCTTTGCGAGTTGTGTAGTTCTTAAGAAGTTGCATAAGATATATAAGTGATATATCTCTGACTTTGTTTGAATATGAAAATGTATTTGGGAATCTATGAATACAAATAACGGGGTTTTCCATAGCTCTCGCTGTCTGTTAATTTTTTTTTTTTTGAAGCAACATGTATGTGTATGTTAATTGGAATTGGAAATAACATAAGTTTTTTTCTAGAATTTAAAAAAGTGCTAGTAACCTTTTTCCAGAAACGAAGGGAGCACAAGATTTTAGATCTTTGAAAAAAACACGTCACCAACATCTGCCTCTGTAGTGATGTTAAAAAAATTATGGATTATCTGAAAAATAAAGATAACAACCTTTGCTGGTTTAGTAGCACTGGTAGACTATTTTTCATTCATCAAAACCAGACATCTTAGTAGGGATTTTAACTCAATTGATGATAAGATAGCAAAGCATTGTAGAAGATTCAATGTCTGTCGTGAGTGGTGGGAATCAGTCCTGATTTCTTATCACAACATTTGTCTTGAATACAATTATTATCACCGGAAGTGCTACACTTCACCCACTCCCTTCTTCCCCATTCTTTCCCATTATGCCAATTAATCGTTTTTGTTTACCTCGGATCCTCTGATTGAGTTTTAGATCCCATTATTATTGAGGATTTAACCGATAGATGCATGGGACATTTGGTAGAAGAAAAGAGCTGAGGAATGGGTGGGATAGGAAGCATTTTCCCTCGTTAAGAGGTGTATTATTTTATCATACTCAAGTTTTCTTGTAGAACTCTGACTTTATCCAAAGAAAATGTTCCCCCACATAAATTTCCAAGAGAATCATGTTTGTCGAATTACGTGTTGTTGTACTCGCACATAAATCCAACGGTGTTTACCACGCATAGCACAACGTGCCATGTACTCTCCTTTTACACTTAAAAAAAATAAAAAATAAAAATCCAAATATCCTTTTTCATTTCATTTGATTTTCATCATCGAGAATTTTCTAGGGTTCTACTTATTTTTCTTCTGAATTGGGAGAGATTTTTAGTTAATCGAATGGTTATGGTTATGGGTGAAGTAGAATTAGAAGAAATGAGAAGAGATCAAGAGGAAGATCGATTAAGTGATTCTCATCCTTTACTTGAGAACCACCAACAATCAAATTCAGAAATTAAAGATGACGATGGTGATGAACACGAACATGAAAATAAAGATATTGAAGACAATTCAGCTATTTGCTGTCGCATTTGTCTTGAATACGATGGCGAACCAGGTATCAAAGATATAATTAAGTAATTTCAATTCGTCATAGCGGTATTTATTATGTTGACATGAAATTTGTGGATTTTTAGGTGAAGATTTGATATCTCCGTGTATGTGTAAAGGCACACAACAGTTTGTTCATCGAGGTTGTCTTGATCACTGGCGATCAGTTAAGGTAAAATGATTTTTGGAAATGATGTAATTTGATTTTTGATTGGATTAATGTTTGAAATGTTTTTTTTTTTTTTTTTTTTTGATTTTGTAGGAAGGATTTGCATTCTCACACTGTACTACTTGTAAGGCACGATTTCATCTTCGAGTGGAATTGCTAGAGGATTACTGTTGGCGTAAAATTAAATTCAGGATATTTGTTGCCAGGGATGTTCTACTTGTCTTCTTGGCTGTACAAACTGTAAGTCATTTTCCTATTTCATTTTTTGAAGTGAAAACCTTGCCTAGGAGTAATCATATGATACTCCTACAAATGTATATGTTAAAGGGCAGCTTGATTTGGGATGAATTGCTGCAAATCATTTTCATATTTCATTTTTATACCCATGAAGGGGTGAAGTAGATAAGAGTAATTTGTATGGTATTCACACAAACATGTATATTAGTGGGTAAGTTTGATTTGGGATGAATTGTATTTCATGGAGAGACTAGAAGGAAAGATATGGAGGATAACCTATACCTTTGCTTTTAGTGGATATTGAGAAAAACAATTTTGCCGTATTGTCCTAACTACTTTCACGATTACAATGTATGAGCTCATTATTATTTGGCCAGTATAACAAAGCCTTTAACTAGATAATGCAAACACAGAAATATACACTATTTAGTGGACAGTTATTTTTGCCTAGTAAATGAAGAATCAAGTGATGCGGGAAAGGGACTTAGGAAATTCTACAGCCTCAAGGCAATGAAGCAAAAGTTTAATAAAAGCAAAAACCAGAGCCTTTTCATTTACTCAATCACAAATGGCCAAAAGTTACCAACACTGACTAGATTGGCAAAAGCAGCTCATATTCGCCATAATTGTGTTCTAGTTATTCATGTGAGTGGAATGTGGCTGGTCATAGAAAAATGATAAATTAAGTGTCACCTAAAACTCCCCTATAAATCATGGAATCTGTTCATTTTGTTCCCCAGATACTGTATGTCAGTTTTTTTTTCTTTTATGAGTTGATAAATCCTACGGGAACTCGAAAAATGGTATGTAACTGAAGCATTTCTGCAGGCAATCTCCGTGATGGCTGGCTTTGCATACTTGCTGGATACAAATGGGAGCTTCAGGAATTCATTCAGTGATGGATGGGACCGTATACTTTCGAAGCATCCAATTCCTTTCTACTACTGTATAGGTCAGCCTTACAATGAATTCTCTTTTTCATCACAGAATATCTATTCTACTTAAAACGTACTCTGGTAGTTCACTCTGACAGCTTCCTTTATATTGGCTGTCAATCATCTCTAAATACAAGATTGGATCTAGGTTTTGATAGTTGCCTTGTTGCACCAACTGATCTTAGATATCTGAATTCACAGGCGTGTTGGCTTTCTTTGTTATACTTGGGTTTGTCGGACTGATAATACATTGCTCCTCCTTCAACAATAATGACCCATGCTTGGCTGGCTGTCGTAATTGCTGCTCTGGGTGGGGCATTTTAGACTGCTTCCCAGCATCTATGGAAGCATGCTTCGCTCTTGTTATTATCTTCGTTGTCATATTTGCGATCCTTGGCATCGCATATGGTTTGCTTGCTGCTTCCATGGCCGTACAGAGGATTTGGCAGAGACACTACCACATCTTAACAAAAATGGAGCTGACTAAGGTATATACTTCTAAGTGGAATCATTTTGGTTATCGCCTTCAAAGATATTGCTCAACTTAACTTTCTTTATATCCTTGTGAGTTTTAAACCCCTAATGACGCTTGTGATGGTTTTTGACATTTAATATCTTTTTTCCACAAACACTTCCAGGAATATGTAGTTGAGGATCTAGGCGGGTCTTACACACCACCAAAGCTGGATCCAGAACATGAAGAGCGTTTGAAGTTGCTGAAGCTATTGTAGAAACACAGGCACAGGAGTACAGTGAAGATGATGTTTTCTCTGAGAAACAGTCGGAATCTATTGGATTTAGAAGTAGACTTTATTTGCTATCATGTATTAAATAGATCTTTTTAGGTGTCAGATTTTGAGGATTTTGGGAAGAAGGCCCGGGGAACACTATAACACTGTATTAATCGCTTCAGTGGTCAACCAATGTGAATATATTTCACCTTATTTGAACAAGGAATTGAAAATGAGCTATAGATTGTTCCACGACAGCCAAGAGGGACAAGAAGAAAAGAAAGAAGGCGAAATTTAAAGGGTTAAATAGAAGAAAGACGGCGTCATTCACTCCTAAATGCAAGTCTGAGATGTTTACATCTCTTTGCAAATTTTGATTGGAGTTTAGAAAACTTAAATTATCAGTTGTCATTACTGACAAATTCCCCCGCTAAATTGCTGCCAGACTGACACTTAGTTTCATGAGATAGATTCTCAAGCAACAGCTACTGAGATCATACGAGGGCATATATGCCATGTTTGAGACAGCTGTTTACCTTTGGCCTCTTAAGCGTACATGCGCTACATTATTACACTCTCTAGGGAAAGATGAAACTATCAAACGACAGTCCGAGTGAAGGTTAAAGTTTTCTAGTGAAAGAGCTGTAATTTGAGTTGCAGTAGCCTGCAATCACTGTCTTGCAATCTCCTTTCTATAATAAGGCATCAAATTGCATCTGATCCCACGGAATTCTGGCATGGATGAAGCTGAATGCGGGTGTCAAACGTGGTGACATTGCTGGTGTTACTGGATTTCCAGGAAAGAGCAAAAGAGGAGAATTGAGTGTTTTCCCCAAAGAATCGAGCGTTTTCCCCAAATCTATCTTTCCTAGTTTTATCTCCTTGTCTTTGTATGATGCCAAGAAATAAAGCAGGTACTGGCGGTGATAATTCAAATATCGCTAAGAAAACTGATCCATGGGTACCTGGAAGTGCTAGGAATCCAGAGTCGTACACTTTGAAGGACCAGGAAACAAGATATCAGCGCTACTTGGACTTGATGTTGAATGCGGAGGTAAGACAAATATTCAGAACTCGAGGTAAGGTTGTTAAGTACATTAGGAAATTCCTAGTGAGAGTTTCCAGAAGGGTCAAACTTTGCTCGCCGCCAAAGGAGCAGCAGGAGAGCAATGCAAACTCGTGTTATTGAACACAGAAATAGTGTTTGACGACATTGCATTGTTGATGAAATGTAGATGCTATACTTCATAGCAACATGATAACGAATGAAATGCACTATGGATGTTGGATAGAGCTGCTGGGTATGGAAAACAAGATATCTAAATTCCCACAAAGAACTGCAGCAAGGCAAACTGCTGGAGCCACCAAAACATGTCTTATAATGAAAAACACTGCAGCCTTGATTTTATAAAGAAACCAATGTCTTAGGATTTATGGGTTCCTTCAGCAAATTTATGGCTTATGATCCTGCATCCGTCAAAACATGCATGCAAGGAGAACTGTGGACTGAAAGAAAAAAATTTAGACATAACTCAACAAAAGGGCAAGAACGAAAAGGTAAAGAGAATTAAACAAATATCATATTTCAAAACTACATCCAAGGCAAGGCAGTTCTTAAGTTTAACTGGCTTTAGTTTTCAAAATCTTTATGTCCAGCAACACCATTTAAGTAAAACAAAGATAACAAGTAATCCAAAAATATAAGCTAAAGACTGACTATCCTTAATTCTCTCAATTCTCTCATCTTGGAACCATTTAAGCCTCAACTTCTTCAAGAGTGATAGCTTTTGTGGGCTTGGCCAACAGGTCAGTGTACTCTTGGAAAGGGGATTTGGTAAAGCGAGTTTCCTTCCAGAAGTCTGGAGTCAAGAACCCATATGTCTTTTGGAGACAATCAAAAGTAGCCTGCAGAAACAAAACATAAGAGCATTGACAGTCAGGTTACTGTCATAATCTCAAACTCCACAAAAATAACCAGATAATAGATGAATCAAGAACTCAACCACATATGGATGATAAATTCGATATAAGATAGAACAAGCATTTAAAGAAAAAGGAAAGATACAAAGAAACTACGCAGATAATAAAAATCAGAGAAGTAATGCAAAGCTTATAACAAATACAGAATCAGTTGGTCTACTACAGACAATAAAAAAAACACCCCAACAACCGATTCACCCCAAAAACCACTATCCCATGTGAGTCAGTTTTTGTGATGTTCTTTGCATTGTCCGTGAAGTATTATTGTTTTAAATCAACATAGAATACTAAGATCAAAGCGCGGTAACAATAAATTGCTATGATCTGGTACAAGGGCCTAATTTCCACACAGCTAGACGATATTCAGAATATGGCTAGAGGTAAGATGAAAAATAATGGGTTATGCACATTATCAGAACATACTAAGTGACTGGATAGTAAATAGCTAATAATGTTGTCAACTAAATGATTAGCATGTTTACAAGGTCTAAAACTCAGGACTATGAATTCAAGAAGCTACAAAGAGATCCAATGAAAAAGACTACAACAATTTAACTCAGGAAAATTAATTTGTGAAATTCTTTGAAGCTTGGCATCTGAGGCTTCACTAGCAGAAAAACAGCCAAATCAAATGAAGTTAACAGATTATAGGGCAAAGCTCTCATATACATTTTATGTTATCATCCTGTTGGTAGTATACCAATGAGAATAGCGTATATTGCCTGTGAAAGGCATGTAATCATTGAGCTTATACCACCAAAAGAGCCTCAAATAGCACATTAATGCAACTGTTTATACTTGCTACAAACCACACGCAATACGAACGCAAGAAATCCTAGTAGCCTTACTATTATACCATTTGATCAAGTGTAGCTAATAATACTACATATTACAGTGGCAAAGCTCTCATATACATTTTATGTTATCATCATGTTGATAATATACCAATGAGAATAGCGTATATCACCTGCAAAAGGCATGTAATCATTGAGCTAATATCACCAAAAGAACCTCAAAAGGCACATTAATGAAATTGTTTCCACTTACTACATACTCAACACATGTGATACTAAACAAGTCATAATAGTCTTTACTATGAGTCCATTTGATTTTCAAAAAGAAATCCTAATAGTCTATACTAAAGAAATCCCATTTATTTTAATATCTGTAATCAAAATAGTAGAAAACTTCAAGCATGTTTTTACAAACAATCAAATCAGATACTTAACACCTCAATCAACATCATTAAGACTACCACAAACTATAAATAGCAAAAAACAAGACTGAGGTAACTCCACATTTCAATGGCATATTACACCATACATACTCAACAAACAATGAATTCATGCAAAATAAGTTATAGGCGTAATTCTAACTGTACAATTCAAAGAACAGGCCAAACACTATACATACCTAATTATACAATTCAAACAAGTCACACAATTGAAAACATTACACAGCCAATTCAGCAATAAAATTGACTGTTATGCTACAAGATACAAACTGTCAATAACCAGTACTCATTAAGCATACAAACAGGCAATCAATTACTAATATAAAAAAAAAAAAAAAAAAAGATCGAGATGCAAACCTTGACGAAGTTTCCAAGGGTTTTGGTAGATCCACGAGAAGAAGTGAAAACATCATCAATACCAGCAAACTGCAAAACCTTCTTAGGAACTCTAGCAGCAACAATCCCAGCACCACGAGGAGCAGGAACCATTCTCACAGTAACAGAACCACATTTCCCAGTAACCTTACAAGGAACAGTATGTGGTTTACCAATCTTGTTACCCCAGTAACCTCTTCTAACAGGTACAACAGACAACTTAGCAAGAATAATCCCACCACGAATAGCAGTAGCAACTTCTTTACTGCACTTCACTCCCAAACCAACATGACCATTAGTATCACCAACAACAACAAAAGCCTTGAATCTAGTCCTCTGTCCAGCACGAGTTTGCTTCTGAACAGGCATGATTTTCATCACTTCATCTTTCAATACTGGTCCTAAGAGAGTATCAACGATTTGGTATTCTTTCACTGCTAGTGAATGAAGGTAAATCTGTTCAAGACTTCTGATCTGTCCGTCTTTCACAAGACGACCGAGTTTGGTGACTGGAACCCATTTCTCTTCTTCTTCACGACGGCCGCCGCCTCTTCTTCCACCACGACGATCTCCTCTTCCTCTGTCACCTCTGCCGCCGCGATCTCCACGACCACCAAAACCTCCTCCGAATCCACCCCTGTCTCCTGCACCACGTTCCGCCATGATTGGTTGATGTTAAAGGTTTTTCTCTCTTTCACTCACTCTCTGGTTTTAGAGATGAAGTTTTGAGAGAGGCTCTCGATTTGAAGCTGCGCTTATATACAGAAACCCTAGTAGGTTTACAAATGAAGGATTTAGGGTTTCTCTTCATTTCGGCTTAAATAGGGTATCGTAGATGCTTATGGGCCGGGTCATTATAGGTTAGGTATATAGATTGGGCTTACACTAGAAGATCCAAATTTACACGATATAAAACGAGTTACGAGTTGGTCATTTTCTGTATGATACGATCCAAACCGTTTTTTTTTCATGACTAAAAGTCTAAAACACCTATCGGTTCCGTTTTCATTTCTCAGAGTTTTTTTTTTTTTTTAAATAAGAAAACAGGGGAAATCCCTGAAGTTACATAACAGACACAACACCAGTAAATACAACGCTATACGATTTCCAAACAACCGAATCTTGTAACCAGAATCCCGTAACCAGAATCCAATAATAATGATCGGGCCATCGAACGGTAACAGTGACAGTAATAGTAACACCCGCAACTCTATACGGGAGAGCTGATCGTTGGTGCATGATCAGACTCAGATGAAATTTTTTTACAATAAAACTGACAAACCCTCCTCCACAAAGAGAGATGCTAAAAAGCCAAAACTGATCCATTCTTCGCACGGCGTGCAAATTCCACTCTTCAGAGCTCCTCCACCGGCCAGTATCTCATTTTAATCTTTGTTTTGTGGTGAAAATTTCAAGAAAAAATTACGAAATTTCTTATAGATCATGTCTATAAATTAAACAAGCTTTCAGTTTATTCTGCTTTGTTGTGACTTATTTGTTGCAACGTGGTTTGTGTATTTGTTGTTTTTCAAATTACGATTGTCCACTACGATTATCATGTTTGTGTGCGTGTCACCTTGAACCCAAAAATTTAGTTTTCATTCTTACACCTTGTTTGTTTACTCCTGACTCATATGAGTCATCTGGATCTTAGCGAAATCTCTTGACTTGAGTCAGATCTGACTCAACTGACTCAGAAAATTGTGAGTCAGTGATTTGGTCTCATGAATCAGGGGTACTTTGTTACCTGACTCAAATGGATTTGAGTCAGGGGTTAGGTATGAGTCATAGGTCGAGTCAGATCTGACTCAAAATTAAAAACAAACAATTTGACATCTGACTCGCGACGAATCAGGGGTTGACTCAGATCCAGATTGCGAGTCAGATGCAAACAAACACGGTGCTAGTTCAAATTATATTACTTGTTATTGTCATTGTTTATGGAATATATTAAATCTAACTATTGAACGTTTTTCTCAATTTTAATTTTGTGTATTTCAGATGGGGTGAGGACTAATTACTTTGGCTAAGGTGGAAAAAAACATATCAACCTCTTCTTCTTCCTTTGCTCAGATTTAGTCCTTTAGGGACTAGATCTGAGCAAAGATTTCGTGTTTTTAATTATTTTTGTTGTTTTCAATAATTTCTTTGCTATTAAAGCGATTTTTATCTTCGTTATTTGGGTGATTCTATCTACACGTATTTTTATAGTGTTTTTTCCTAACGATTTGTTCGTGTTTGGTTTTCTTGATAAAAGTACATCGACGATTTAGCAAGGGCAAAGATCAATTTCTTCTTCATCTGAAAAATAGATCTTGGGTTCGGGTTAGTTGCACATGAAGAATTTTGGGCATATCACTCCTCTGTCATATGAGCATCTCTTTTTCAAGAAGAAAAAAAACTATCAAAATGGTCGAATTATAGTTTCGTATGTCATTCCTTCTCCAATCTCATAGTACAAGATTTGGGTGTTGTCGTGGTAGATTGCTCTTTCTCTTCGCGATTTATTTACGTTTTGTATATTTCTTTGTATTTGTTTCATGTTATGATGTACTTGTTTCTCTTTAAAACCATCATGTATACGTTTCTTGTGGAATGAAATACTTACCGTTTGATGATCAAAAAAAAGGTGGAAAAGTTATAAATTCATCGGTGATGGATTAGATTCCACCAAGTACATGTGAACTGTACATACTAGTTTAGCATATGTACCCAATTTTATCGACGATTTAAGAGTGACTTGTTTATCTTACTTCACGCAATTGCATAAAGTTAATAAAGACATAAACTTATCTTGATCCTTCAATAGTGCCTTAAAGTGCTTAAGTGAACGTCAAGTTGGGCACTTAATAGTACCATAAATAAAAAACAAAACAAAGTGCTTTCTAGTCTAAGGATATATATTTTAGCCCATTTTTGAGCTAATATATAAATAAATTGGTTAAGTAACCGGTGTATTAATCATGTTGGTTCATTTATTAGATTAGATATGCATTTAGCTATATCTCATTATGTCAATGGTTAAGAGATATTTTACTCTTAATATAGCTCAAAAGTTTAATGACATGGAATTCCACAAATTTCTAACTATCATTTTAGAATCTGCGTTATGTTTTTTTGTGTTACTAAATAGTTTTTCTTATTCAAGTTTAATTTCGCATAAAGTATTAGATTACGTGAATATCGACAGTCGGTAGTAACACGTAGCCGCAATTTCAGAAATAGAGAACCAAGTGATGCTTTCAACTATTAGGACATCTTAACTCATTTTTTACGTACACATGGTTTTTTAGTTGTGTCTGAATACGTTATGAGCGGTGTTAGCTATACTTGCATTTGGAATGAATTTAAGTTTATGTCACGTGGTAGTTATACTTTCATTGAAACCCTTTGATTTTAATTCACTTTTTTGAATTTTGATGATCAGAAATGTACTAGCTCTTGTGAATTAAGGAGGATTTATAGAGTTGCTGAGGAGAATTCTGTAGCACAATTTAAGGCCAGGGAGTTTGGCAGTTGTGGAGAATGCAAGAAGGTTTAGGGGAAGTTTGCTGGAGACTTTTACTAAGGAAAGGTAATTTTGGACTTCTCGTGATTTGTGTAGTTTTTAGTTGGATTATATGTTTTGTACCGTTCGTGTATATAATGAAAATGTGATTCTTGTAAGTTGGGGGTGTTATGAATCAGGAAGTTATCTTGTAGACAAAGTGGTTATATGGATAGTTATGACTGAATGTTATCATGCTTACTTCCCAAGGGGGTGATCAGGTGATTTAGTTTGGTATATATTTATTTTGCTCATTTTCACGTTACTTTTCATTTTTAAAAGATTAATCGTCTTATTTATTTTTTTAACCAATTTCGTCAGTTCATTCTCATTGGCTTTAGTAAAAGTCCAAGCATAAACACTGCGCTGGAATCATTCCAGAAAAGTATTAAGGTACAAGCTTGACCTTTGTCTAGTTGCTTGTTATGATTCTAAAAATATCCTTTAAAGGATTAACTCGTCATCATGTATAATTTTTGGAGCATGGTATGTTTCATTGTTAGTTCATAAGAAACTTTTATTGGATTGATTGACATCTCGCAGTAGTTCATAAGCTATAAATAATTTAACCTGACACTTAACGTGTACAAAACTGTACACATGTTGATTTAAGTTGATTTTTAATGTGCACGTAGTCGTACACATGATGATTCTTAACGTGTACATAATTGTGCACATATTGATTCTTAGCGTGCACATTGTTGTACACCCATTGATTGTTTGTTAATGCGCACATAATTGTACACCTATTAATATTTAAGATGCATATGCGTGTTATCACAAGACCAAATCATATAACCATTGAGCTTCATCCACATTTTTTAGAAAAGAAGAACATATTCATTTTAACTTAGAAATGATGAGAGGAAATTCAGATTTTCTTGATGATTTGACAAATATTTTTCCAGTTTAATCTATATCATTTTATGTACTTCGGTGGTGTGTTATCTATATCATTTTTCCAGCTTGTAAGTTGACGAATAATCAGTAGAATCAAGAGAATTGTTTGTTATCGTCTTACATTCTTTAGTTAAACGATGTAGTTGTTTTAATGGTATGTTTTTTTTAGGGATTTTGTGTTGGTACAGTAAAAAATCCATATATTCATAAACTCTATCAAGAATACATAGCACATTTTGGTTAACTTAGCCTATGTAAAGAGTGGTCAGGATTTGTCCTCCCAAGAGATAAATCTACGACTGCAGTTTATCCTATGACACAAAACCTTGCCATACGTGCGCAAGTATGGCGGTTGGTTTTCTGAAGTGATGAATAGGGGTATTGTCTCAGTCTCCTAGGTTTGTTTCAATTCTTTCTTCACATCTCTCATTTTAGGATTATTATTTTATGTGTATAAGATGATTTTAGGTGTTCTTATTCTGCGAAAAAACTTCATATCATCAATCTAATGTTCAATTGGTAACTGTGTCATTTTCTATCTATGTTTGTTTCTTAGATTTATTTGAAATTGCAGGTGTTATTTTCCCTTTATAATTTAATGGGCATTCATTGAAGAAATATATGTAGAGTAGCAAAATATTGGAACTCTATGTAGGAGATGGTTGGTATTCTTTTTTTTTTTTTTTGCTAGAAAATGAAGAATGTATTAATGAAAGGGGGTTACATGAAGAAGTTTAAGAATGCAGGGATAGAACCCATCCATTCTCCAGAGGTTCTTGACCTTCTACTACACTTTAGATGGTTGGTATTCATATACCTGTTTTTTCATTGGTTTGATTTAGTAATTTAATGCAATTTGTTTAGTTGATACCGACGAAATCTGTTGTTAGTTGATTTTGTATATGGTGCGGTTCAAATAACTTATTTGTTTAGATTTTTAAGTGAATAATATGTGTAGCATTTCTTCTTGCACTGTGATTAATTTTTTATATTAGCCATATCAGTTCCAATTATATCCTTTTCTAGGTCATGGTTCTCATGCAGGGTCTATGGACTCCCAATAGTGGCTGGTGATCCGAAGTCATGAGGCATTAGTCGTTTATCTAAAATATATTTATTCTCAAAGCTTATTTTGTGAAACAGTTAATCATTAATATGTCACAGTGAAGTGGGTTTCCGAATTTATGAAGATCATTCTTATTAATTTTTAGGTTAAGCATAATTCTCACTAGATCTGAATGGTAAATCCGATGAGAAAGCATTTGATATATTGACCAAGTTAAATTTGATGGAGAATCTGATAGGTCAGAGATGCTTTTGGCCTAGAGGTCTGAGATGTTCACATGGAGAACTGGCAGATACATGTGATTTACCTGATCATTTCTACTACTCATGCTTAATACAATGAATTTTCATTGAAATTAGAACACTATGTTTCTGTAATGTGCAGTGATGAAGAAATTTTTGTATGAAGGACATACGGTATATTTTTTTGTATGGAGGACATATGGTATACATGATGGTCGTGCCAACAAAGAGATATTTTGTTCCGGTAACTCAACCACTCATCGATCATGTTAAGAAAACATCAGCGTAGATGTGGTGGTGGTTATGTGTAAGCCTATAAAGCTTTGATTTATGTGATATTTTATGAGTTTTCTGTAATATTTTCTTAGCTTGCCAGGAATTTTGTAATTAAGATTTGTAATGTTATTTTATCACTGTAAAAGGTGTGTCCACATACAAATTTGTGTTTACCTTTGTGTTTTCTGAGTTCTTTGTCTTTTAAGTAATTGTGTGGTGACAATGATAAGGGTTATGAGATATTATTGTGTGTGGCGGTAAGGAGTACAAAATGATGAAGAATCGATATAGGCTAAATGTGTCAATGATAAGGGTTAACATGGCGTTGGTCTCGATAGATATCTACAAAGCAGTGCTATTTGGAAAGACAAAGGTACAAGGCTGATTTTGTGTTCCATCATTGAAGATATGATCATTTGTCTTATTGTAGATAACTAGGTATCCTTGATTCTCTATGATGTTCTTTATTTACCATGTCATGGGTAATATGATAGATCAACTACAATTTTGTTTCAAATCATAATGGCATGGGTATGAATAAAACCAAATGTATTGATTGCTTGAGAGAGCACTGGCATTGGAAACTTCCGAGAGATGTATGTATAAGAAATGCGACTTTCAAAAAAAAAATGTGACTTTCCCAGTAGTAGTTTTCATGACCTTATCTGATTGACCAAATGCGCCGGTTATTCGGATAAAAAAACCAAATCGAAAAGAACCCTATTGGCAGTGGATTGGACTTAAACTTAACCAAAATTGAATGGAATCCAATTGGCAGTGGCTGAACTTAAACTTCGTATGGAGACTGAATCTGAATAATAATCGGGAAAAAAAAACTGAGAAATTTACGGTTACGGGAAAACATAACTTAATATTAGTCTTATTGTCATTGTCATGACCTGTGCCCTAGTATATTAATAAAAAATCATAGTTCCAACTTGGGCCAATTGTAAAATAGTAACAACCTTCATATATTAATGTTAATAGATTTTTCTAGTCTCGTCTTAAGGAATTTACCTCCATATATTAATATAATCGTCATTATTGGAAACTTTTAGATCTTGCTACATCAAAATTTAAGATGAAATAAAATACTTATCTATAGTTGTTTGAGAAATCAATGGAATTTTTTGGAGAGTCATCACATCTTTTAATTTGTGGATGCGTAAGACCTCATTAGTATGGTCACTTTCTTGCTGATGCCAAAACATTACCAACTTGTCGAGCATGTTTAAAGTTTCTTGGCATGAAACTTTTGATATCTCTGTATCATCATCATCAGGATTATCTCCATCCGCTTCTTGTCTAATTCCATTGATGCTTCCGGTTAAAGCATACACGACTTTTTACTCATTTGGATGATTAAGGAAGACATACATATGCATTATTGTCTACATACTTTGAAGTAGCACAATTTTTTTTTGGTATACCTACTTATATTAATAAACTCCATATATTCATAATTTTGTGAAGTCCCAAGACTATTAATAACAGAGTTTTTACTGTATCTCGTTGATCATCAAGTTTGTTGATTCTCTGCTCTTAGTTGTAGGATGCCAATGTATTGATATGAAAATATTGTCTTGATTGTTTCTCTGTTTGAAGGAGCTTCGTTTTTGGAGTTAATGTATTTTAATTGATTCTTTCTTTGTTATGCTCCTAAATAATTTAATTTTGGTTTTACTTTTTCAAGGGAGAAAGAACTAGGAACATCATTCCACTCGGAACAATAACATTGGCAACAATCAACAAGTTCACTATACTAGTAAGTTCTTTTGAATGCTTCAAAATAGTGATTTTTAATCATGTTGATACCATTTATGTTGGGTCTCTAAGGCATTGGTGTCATATAATCATATTCATGTTGGTACAACCTCCAGTTAAAAAAAAAAAAAAAAACTCCAGTTCCACTTGTTGTAACTCGGGCTAACTATGTATCCTTTTTAAATATCTAATATATGTTTTCGTTGAAAAAAAAAAAAAACTTTTCTGGACGTTTCCGTTTTTTTTTTTTTTTTCTGTTTGTCTGACTAGGTTATGAAGGGCTTTAATTTGTTTTATATTGCCGCATGTTTGTTTAACTTTTTTTTTTTTTATTTCTCCTTCTGGTGGTTGTTCATGTAGATGTTTAGTCCCCATCATACGCGTGAGTCCCTATTTTCATCAGTAATCTATGTCTTCACCTTCTACCATAGTCAATTTTTGCGAATCCCATTTTAAACAAATCTTCTGTCTCGAAAGGACAACCTAAACAACTAAATTATGCACAGTAACTAGTAAACTGCATTATTGAATAGCTTTTGGACCTTGAGTTGTTTATAGGTCTTGTTCTTTTTTCCAAGTTGTGTTGGTTTCCTTCGTACACAATAAAAGAAGCGAGCTTACAACGTTGAGAAAGTTGATTACTTGTCATAGTAAAATACAAAAATCGAAAATACCTAAAGACAAGAAAATAATAATATTGTACTAACAAATTTAAGAAATTTTAATAAGAAAAACATTTTGGTCGAAGCAACAGTCATGTAACCTACTTCTAAAGAAGACGTGAAAATCTTTTACTTCATCTAGATGCGGCGGTGAATAGGAACGCGACGCAGGAGAGCTTCCTAAAAGAGATGACAAACATAAGGTTAATAAATGGGGTTAACAATTAAAAATACAAAGAAGGTCAAAGAACTGGCCTGGTGCCCACATGCCTTTAATCCAAGGCTGTGATAGATGTTCCTTGTGCGCAAGAGTAAGTGTATACAACATCATATTATAATTATTTACACTTTCCAATGACACTTTCATTTCCCACAAACTCCACTTTCTTCATCACAACTTATTCTTTCTTTTGTGTTTTTTTTTATTGAAAGGTTATATTTCATTAATCAAGTAGTATAATACAATAAGTTTAGAATGTCATCTTTATCAAAAATATTAGACAATATACTTGATTTAATGATTATTTCCCTAAGATGCAAAGATATATATGATGAAGACTCTTGATTCTTGCTTCCTTAGCTAGAGTATCCGCTGCCGAATTGTGTTTTCTACTTATGTATCTTACCTTAGCTTGTGGAAATGAATCCTAGAATCACTTCAACTTCTTTAATTTTATTTTCAGCTTCCCAAGGTATGTCCTTATAATTCTTATTAATGAAGTCAGCAATACCTTTGCAATCTGTGAAAATATAGTTGACTCACTAGATAAAATATTATCTTTTAACCAAGAAGTAGCTTTTAACATTGTTTTTGCTTCCGCATGAACAACTGTCATAGCTTTATCTGAACCCGCTTCAATATGCATAAATTCCTCATGATCAAAAGAAAAAAGAATAAACGTGAATCCCATTGATTAGTCTTCCTTCTTGAATGCAACATCTAAAAATATTATCCAATCCGTGTTTAAGGATGCCCAATTTTTATTAGATAAAACTCAACTTCTAGGTAAGGGAATCCATGGAGACGTAATTAAGGATGCTGAATCTAAAAACTTGTTAATCTTCTTTATCAACATTGTCGGATTTGGATCCTTTCTTTCAAATACCACTGAGAATCTATGCTTCCAAATAAACCAGAGAATGATAGAAATTTTATTTGATATCTGAGAAGTATTCGAATCCTCTATCCAATCTTTGACCCAATCACTTATAGAATCTGTGTAAGAAGAATTGGTAATATATATGGCTTAAAGATAAACCAAACCAAATGGCTCCTGCAAAGGGGCATAATCTAAAAAGATGATGTTCATTTTTTTGCATTTGAGAGTTACACATCCGACAGTCAGCAGAAAGGTTAGATATATGGGCCGCTAGTCTACTAGAAGTTGGTAGCGCCTTCTGAACTAATTTCTAAATGAATAATTTAATTCTTGGAATTGCTTTAATTTTCCATAATTTCTTCCACGGAAAAATAACCGTAGTGTCGTTATCTTGTTCCCGATTTATAAGAAAATTCGAAATATTTTTCACTGAGAAAGCTCCTGAAGAATGATGCCTCCATTTGATTTTATCTTCATCTCTTATTTGTGTCGAAATTGCAAGAATTTTTTCCTTAATAGATGGAGTGAAATATCGTCTAATTTTTCAAGATCCCAAGTGTCTTCTGGAGTAATCAACTCTTTTACTAGTATTGGAATTTGGTCCACTCTGTTCGTTGGTTTTTGAACTATATCTTCATTAGGAACCCATCTATCTTCCCAAATTTTTGCTGACTCCCCATTTTTAATTTTCCAAACGAAGTTACCCTTAATTAGGTTCAAGCCTTTTTGGATGCTAGTCCAAATCCAAGAAAGGTTAGATGATCTGGAGAATTCTAGAGGGTTAGAGTTTGGAAAATATTTGGCTTTTAGAAGTTTGACCCATAATTGATCTAGTTCAGATTTTAGTCTACTATCAAGTTTGTGGGTAGAGCTAAATTGAACCGGTGGGGGTTCTTAATTCCTTGCCCCTTGAGATATGGATTTGAAAATACCGGTCCAAGCTTTTATGAAACCTCCCTGTCTTTTGACTCCATCTTTGCTCCACCATTTTTTTTTTAATCCTATCCAATTGATCTAAAGTTTTTTTTTTTTTTTTTTTAGAAAATAAGATTCATTAAGAACTTAAACTTTAATTTACATAAGAGGAGTATTTCATGAGATCTCCAAACTCTTGAGCGGAGTCTCGATCCGCTGACCTCCTTCTTGAGAGTCAGGCTCCTGACCAACTGGGCTAACCCCTTAATTTAAAGTTTCTTTTGGTAAAGCCAAAACTTGCATTTGATAAGTAAGGTAAGCTTGAAGTTTAGATTTTATTAGCATTGTCTGCCCTGCCTGAGATAAAAGCTTTTGATTTCCAACTTTAGTGTAGAATAATATCTTTGTAAAAGAGGTTCAAAATTCTCCTTCCTATTCTTATCAAAGAAGAGTGGAGTTCCCAAGTACCTTTCATTTTTTGTCATCAATTGGACTTTAAGGATTTTTGCAATTATTTTTCCATGTCTCGGATGAATGCGACGACTAAAATAAATTCTCGATTTGTGTAGATTAATCATTTGACCCGTTATGTCTCCGAAGACTGATAAAATGTCTAATAAATATTTTGCTTCACCTAAATATGCTTTTGTGAATAGAAGCATGTCATCTGCGAAGAACGGGTGAGAAATATTTGGAGCATCTTTATTGATTTTATGACCTGAGAGCTTTTTATCCGTAATTGCATTTTCTATGAGTCGGGAAATAATTTCCATTCAAATTAGGAAAAGATAGGGGAAAGTGGATCTCCTTGTCTTAAACCTCTAGAAGTTTTGAATTTTGGGACCGCGAAACCATTAAGGAGAATGGAAAATGAGGTGGATGAAATGCATTGTATAATTAGATTTACCCATTAAGAGTTGGAACTCAAATGATATAAGAGCTTTATTAATGAATACCCACTCCACTCTATCGAACGCTTTAGAAAGATCTAGTTTAAGAGCTATATATCCCTTTTTGGATTTAGAAATTTTCATTGAGTGAAAAAGTTCGTGAGCTATGATAATGTTATCAATAATTTGTCTACCCTAAGAATATCTTATTTAAGATAGGTTTTATTATCTTAAATATCTTAAAATAGTATTGCTTAAGCTGATGGGCCTAAAATCCTCTGGAGTTTGTGGAGTGGTTATTTTCGGGATTAGGGTAATGAATGAAATAATATCATGACCCTAAATTTCCCAGTTAACTTTATAAAATCCCGGTTGGAATCCATCTGGACCGGGTGCCCCCCATTGATTCATATTTGTAATAGTAATCCAAATTTCTTCTTTCGAGGGTATATCACATAGGGAAATGTTTTTTGCTTCTAAAATGCAAAGATCAACTATGTTTGAAAGATCAATATCATAATTGCTGATATGAGAGGTATTGATTTGCGTAAAATGATTGACAAGGTGAGAGTTGAAAGTGCTGGGAGACGGGGTACCACAATACACCGCCAACTTTTTCTTAGGCAATCTATATGGACAAACTCAACACAACTCCGAGAGTAAAAACTCAATCAAGGAAAGTGCCTAGAATTCTCTCTCTCTCTCTCTCTCTCTCTTGTTGTTAAAACATTTACAAAATTGAATTTGTGACCCTAACTACAAAGAGAGTTCTTGGACGGTACCAAAGACCAATGTCCAAGGATCAATCAAGCCTTTTCCAACTAACAAGGTTGGACCTAGCTACTGTGATTGATCAACGCACAACCTGTGATATTTCAATTATAAAGATAAACAATATAATGCGGAAAAAGAAATAACACAAACACCAGAAGTTTTGTTAACGAGGAAACCGCAAATGCAGAAAAACCCTAAGACCTAGTCCAGATTGAACACCAAATTGTATTAAGCCGCTATAGACACTAGCATACTACCAATTAACTTCGGTCTGGAATGTAGTTGAGCCCGAACTCAGTCTCCCAATGATTCAGGTATAGTCGCGCTCCTGGAGCCTCTTGAATCCCAGCGGGACTCCACGCAATTGATTTCCTTAGATGGTCTCACACCAACTAAGAGTTGCTTCAACTCAATTGAAGACTTTAAACCAAATCTGCCTCCCACAGATTAAGCCTATATCGATTTACAGATTTACTATCTAAACGGATGATCAGATCAAACGATAAATCCAGGTGATGGAAATCGATAGAAACTTAGACAAAAATCTGGCTATCCTAAAAATTCGGACTTATGCAACCCGAAGTGCATCCTATATTATTATTCACCTCACAAGTATAAAACTTGTGGAATCAAAAATGTATGAGACGAAAAGACTTTGTTGATTACTATTTATCTTGGTTGACGGAGCAAGGCTCTACAAACAATCAAGATCGGGATACTCAAGTTATCAAGATAAAAGATAATTGGACCTGGCTTCACAAATCCCAATGAAGTCTTTGTAGTTGTAAAACCCTAAAAGGGTTTATGGAGAGGACGACTCTAGATACAACTAGGACACACCAAAAATTAGTGTCATGATTAATCCCAGTTGCCAAGAGTTCCCCTTATATAGACTTCAAAGCCTATGCTGCTTTAAGTTTAAGCTAAGATAGCTTTGGAACCATGAAAACAATATTCACCATTAGATGAAAGCTTTGAATCTTAATCACATATACAAGATATACACTATGGTTAGGTAAACCATAAGCGAATCGTGTATAAAGACTATGTTCAACATGGTTAGCCGGAACTAGCCGATTTGAATTTAAAAGCTTAACACTCAGTTTCATAATTACTAAGATATTAATATTGAGTCACAATCATGTGATCAAATGAGTCTAGTGTTAATTAGATAATTGATAAAATGCAAATTACTTCATAGAAATAATTTAATCGCAATTGAATCGTAATCGACATAGTTTGTAAGTGTACAAAGTACAATTACTTGAATCGTTCGTGAATCGGCTGAGTCACAGTACGCGGACCGGTTTTCAAACTTGTATGCAATTACCGAGTTCTGGAGTCTACAGAACTTTTAAGTTCATAAACCGGTTTGCAAACTTATGCAGTTACCAAGTTCCGGAATCTACATAACTTTTCAGTTCACGTATTGGTTTGCAAACTTTGAACCAACTCAAAGTTCCGGAGTCTACAAAACTTTTTAGTTCACATACCGGTTTGCAAACTTAAGACCTTTGTCGATTTCGGAGTTCACAAAAAATTCAACTTGCGTACCTGTTTAGAACATAGAACTGTTTTGGCTCGCCTACCGATTTGATTATTTTAACCCGGTTACCTTACCACAGTTTCACAATGGTTTGTATACGAATATACATACCTATCCGGATCACGAAACAAACAGATTTTCCCATGATGTACAAACGAATATGCATATCACACAAATCTGAAAGTCGATATATAGCTAGTCTGGTACGTGTACAAATACATGTAATACGACTTCAGACATATAATAATTTTCTCAGTTTGTAAGACTGATAGGACTGTCTTGTATTCTGAATATAGTAGTTCTACATTTCTCTAAATCAATTCGAAACATTCCTGAATAACATCAATGACACATATTACTATTCCAACTTATTTTCGAATGATAAACTTGAATCATGATTTGGTTCCGAACAATAAATTATACTCCACCGAATTTGATCAAGTATGAACAAATGTTCATTAAACTTAGTCATTATAATTCGAGAAATTCTTAAACTAAATAATTAGTTCTCGATTCGAGATTCTTGTCTATGCAAGCTAGTCTAATTAGTTATGCGACAATCATCTCAAAGATAGAAAGGTGAATATAACTTGAGAAATAGGTGGTTCAGTCTTCACTTACCTTTTGTTGATGAAGTTCACCAAAAGCTTCGGTTGATCTTCGCCTTCAAACGGTAGAACACAAATGATGACTGATTCGTTTCTCAACTTCACTATCTTAGTCCGAGTCTTAACTAATTGTAGACTAGAAATCAAGATATAGTTTTGACAACTAAATTTGTCAAAAAGCTTGATATAGCAACAATTGTGAGTTAGACTGAGCAGTGCTCTAACAAGAGTAAATTTGGTCTCTATCAGAAAGCCAGAGACCTGATTGCTCCCTAAGAGAATTGATTGTTTTCCTATTTGATGCTAATGCATGGAAGTATTATGTGTTCAGATCATATTCACTAAATAATTTATCCCTAGAGATCATGTGGTAATAATCGTTTCTAATTTCGTACCATTTTCCTAGTTCATGTTAGAGCATGGCTCGGTTGAACCCACCAAGCGTTGGTATGTCAAGTTTGGTTGTCATATTTTAGTGAATCAAAACTCATGTTAAGAGTCGCTTGATTATGTACTAGAGTTAAACTTCGTACAGGTTAGCTTGAAAGTATTAGGATATGAGACATTACAAATATTGCGAAGACTTGAAGATGTGAAGAAGCAAGGAGCTACAACGACAAAAATCATCCTTCCACTTGAGGTTAGTGATATTTGACTTGAACTCTTTCATTCCCTAACGTATCTTTCAAGTCGTGCATATTGAAAACATAACTGCGAAGCATATTTGAACTCTAGATAGACATAGTATTAAGGAATACAATACGAGGTTTATTGCTTAACCATTAAACTTTGTAGATAAGACATCGCCATAATCATTCGAATGCTATTGTGATTATGTATGGGTATGAGGTGAGGATTTCATCCTAGGGAACAATGTTTACATGTGTTCTAAGGAAGTAAGTTCATAAACTTGTTTGTGAACCGAAAAGGAAATTGCCAGGTGTTATTGGTTTTGTTATTCATTGCATATCTTATGAACAACCAATATGTGTCATAGAGTATAACCGCTCACAACTTGTTGTGTTCTTGGTAGAAATGTTCACAAAGGCCTGACTTATGTATTGGTATAACTTTTATTAGTAAAACCGATCTTAATTAATCACTTGTGGTATGATCGGATTTTGTATGTTTGGCCTTGTAAGGGAAAGGGAATCGATCCTTGTAAGGGAAAGGGAAAAGGGTGCAAGTACATCAAAGGGAACCGATCCTTGTATGGGGTGCAACAAGGTTTACAAATAGAAAGGGAACCGATCTTATGGACATGTGCAACACATATAAGTTAGATACCATATATATGTGGGGAACCGATCCTAGTACCTAGTCAACCCAAATTTTTGGGAAGCTAGTGTGACTATGCACAATACTCACATGGAGGTAGAACCGAAACTTGTTTTGGTATAACCGTAAGCCCATGATTGTGATTGAATGTTGGTTTGATCAATCACATAGTTCTTGAAAGTCAGATGAACCAATTCTAAACTTGTTTGGAAGTGTGGCAAATCAGTTTCAAGGTTGTAAGTGTGAAAGAGAACTTACAAAGTTAAGATGTCGACAAACTTTGAATACTGCTGTGAATGTTTATTTCTATAATTGTTCAAAGATATTCCTTAACGGCTAAGGGAAGAGAATCCCAGGATCGAAACATAAGTAAGTTAAGAATCTTTTAATTAAGGTTATTAATTGCATTTTGTAGTGAAATTACAGAATTAGTAATGTGCATTTACTAATTATATTTTCCGAGAGATTTCGATCGTTATTTTTGGATGAGCATTTCCGGGAATTATGAAAACCGAATCTGCTTTTATGAATATCTTGAGAATGTTTTCGGTTTTGGAAATTCCTTGGTGTCCAAACTTCCTTGTCTATAAATACACGAAGTTTGCCTTTCTAGCAAACTAATCCTTCGTAACAACAGATTTACTCTTTTGTTGTTGTTCTTGTGTAGCCGCCTTATTCGGAGAGGAGAGTAACCTAATTAGGCGAAATCTCTTACGGCCACTCAATTTAAAGTCTTCTTTGGGATTGAGAAGCTCTAGCGCGACCCGTTGGTGGGACACTAGATATTTGCGGTTTATCTTTGTTTTCGGTTGATTTGATTGACTAACGGTGGTTGAAATCTGATTGCACCTAGTTTGTTTATTCTTGAGAATCTTCTCTTATGATATAAGATTCACTCAAACTAGTTCAGAGTTTTGACAAGGATCTTTAGACTGTTGTTAGTTCTAAAGACGATCTTGTGATAATCCATTGTTAAAGACTCTGTCCTGTGCGTGATTGATCACAAGAGATTCAAGTGATTGTGTGCAGGTTTTCATTGAAGATTTAAGAAGATTTGAAGACAAATAAGATATTGAAGATCTTACTTGGGTTTTATAATCTTTGGTGTGCACAATACTTGTTTCGGTAAAAGAGGATCCAATTAATAATCGGTTTATCCTTGTGGTAGATTGGATTAATTAATTGAGTAGATCGGCATCAATACATTTCCTCGTGATTAAAGGTATTGATTGGCTTAATCTTAAACGATTACCTTTGGGTGATTGAACATAAGATAGATCTAAGGACCGACGAAGGAGTTTATGTTAAGATAAACAAAGAGTCTTTGTCCGACTCATATCACTTGGTTGAATAGAGTTGATACCAAACATATTTGTTGTTCCTTTCTTTTTTTGGAATACGAACCAAAGGAATTGTTCCAAGTACGTGACTTATTCACAAGTCGGAGGCATGGGAATACAGACAAAACTAAGTGAACTATAGGGTTAGTTACTTTGTCTCAGCTATACGAAGTTAGGTGTAATTTTGTGTAGCGGCTTAATCCTGAGAGTATTCAATTCGGACAAGGTCTCGGGGTTTTTCGCATTTGCGGTTTCCTCGTTAACAAAATCTTGTTTGTGTCATTTACTTTTATTTTCCGCATTATAATTGTTTTATTATAATTAAAGTAAATCACACAAACGTTAATTCCTATTTACTTGATAAGCAATCCTATTGTGTTTGGTTAAGTCCGAACCTTTGTATCAAGTAAACATACTTCGTTGTTGTATTGTCTCGATCTCGTATCCATAGACGATCACACGAAGTGTGAATCGATTAGTTTTATTGTCTCGACTCATTCCATAGACAATCACTTTCGGAGAAAGGACTTATAGGTAGGAAAAGTTTTAGCTTGAGGTATATTTGGGTACCCTCGCCTTTTCAATTGGTATCAGAGTAGGCAAACACGAAAAGATCTAACAATCTGTGTTTGGTGCGATCCAACCTATAAGAATTGAATCTAATGTCTGATTCAGTTAACGTTCCACCAAGATTTAATGGATCTAATTATCCATTTTGGAAATCGGCCATGAAGGCCTTTCTTCAATCCCGAGATTTTAATACATGGTTATTAATCGAAGACGGATACCAACCTTCGATAGACTATGTAGAAGCAGAGTTCAAACGACTAGCGTCATATACTCTTGAAGAAAGGATTCTTGCAAAACAGAATTCTGATAGTTTAAATGCCATTATACATGCAGTTAGTGATGATCTCCTTCATCATGTGCTGTCTTGTAGAACTTCTAAAGAAGCATGGGATATTCTTGAGACTGTATTCGAAGGAGATGAATCTGACAAAAGAAGCTAGACTTCTCACCCTTTCATTTGAATGGGAACATCTTCATATGGATGATAACGACACCTTCGAGGAGTTTAATTCTAAACTTTATGAGATTGTTAATGCATCTTTTCTCCTTGGAAAGGAAATACCTGAAAAGGAAATAGTTTGCAAAATTCTCAGATCATTACCATCCATATATGCCATAATATAAGGAAATGATCTTTCTACACTTTCTCGAAGTTCCCTTGTAGGAAAGCTAAAGATCTTTGATAAAGAAATTCTGCTGAAGAATCAAACAGAGGAACGTTGCCAAAAGATTGTGGCACTTGTTGAAAAGGAGCTTGACTCAACTATTGTGCTACTTGCGCAATGAATTAAGAATATTTTATCGTGTGATAAATGTGTTCCTAATACATTATCAGTTTGCCATAAAAAGGGTAATGATGAAGTTCAATGCTTCAAGTGCCATAAATTCGGACATATGGCAAAATACTGTCCCAGCAGAAAAACTAGAAAGTGTAATAGAGCGTATGTTTCCACTCTTGATGATATTCCAGAGGAAGAATCCAATGAAGAAATATCTAATTGCAATGCACTTCTTGCCAAATCAAACAATGATGTTTTAAGTGAGCCTAATCGACTTCTAGAAAAACTTGAGTTGGAACTTAAGAAAAGTGAAAGATTAAGACTAGATCTTGAAAGACTTTTGAAGTCCATTTCAGATAAATCCTGTATGTAGTATCTGAACCAGAAAATTTGGGTGAAATACCAAGAGAATCGGAAACTAGTTTTTCTGATAAAACAACAAGTTCTTCATGTGAAGAAAATTATTTCGCTACAATTGGCGAGATCAAACTTATCCAAGTTCTTCAAAAGGGGATAAGGAAGATTGTTAATGTTTTTGGCCTTCAAAAAGTGATTAACAAGAGAGAAGGAAAACAAAAGAAAACACAGTTCACTGTGTTGATAAAACATTCTAAGAATGTTTCTGCTAAGAACGGTGAGAATAATTCTCACCTCAACACACACTGATTGTGTTGAGTTTTGCATCCTCACTTATTGCCCAAAATTCTGATAGTGAGGAAGCATAAATCTGGGCAAGTTATTCATATTTTTTTTTTTAAATAAAAATTAATATTGAATATATCTTATATTCGGGAAAGAATAGTTTCGGTTTCCTTAAAACCAAATATTTTTATATTCCTTGATTTTCTCCCATCTTATAAATCTTCTTCCTTTCCGAAAGAAGACTATCATATTTCAATGGAGAAATCGGTAAAAGAAGAATCATCTCTTGATGATCTAGCACTCTGTGCATCAGTTATGACTGAAACTCATGATGTTCCTCTTCATGATAACTCTCAAGACTCTCTAAGGAAATAGATTAACTCTATTAAAGGTTGTATTAAGTATCATGAACTGATGTTAAGGGATTCAAAAGAAGTACTAGCAAGTCTTCATTCTCAACTGCTGGAGATGAACATATCTACTGAAAAAGGAAGTACTCAGAGGAATTTGAATCCAAATTTTGAAAGCAATCTTCACAAGGAATGAGAGAGAGAAGTTTAATAGACATCAATTTTTGATTTCTTTCATTAATTGTATTGGTCTATTATGAATAAAACTATTATGAATAAAATTATTTGTTTGAGTAATTTTTCTTGTGATAGTTTTTGGTTTACATAGCCCGTGCTTAATTTCTTTTACCTTATTTCTATGTATGTTTATGGGATGTTTGATTTCGGTTTTACTACCTTAATATTCGATCTCATATTGTGAACCCTCATGGTTTGGGTGACTTTTTGATTTAGCAGGATTAAGTTTTAGCCCTAGTAGGTAGGCTTTATCAAAGGATTATGAGGGGTTCTAATAGAAACAATATGTGAAAAAGTCACAATATGTTGAATCGGTTTTGGTTTAGCATAAAAGCATATGTGTTTCTCAACCTTTCTCTGGTAAAGGTTGAGGTGTGTTGTTATTATTTTGTTCACGCATAAGGATGACAACGTGGTGATATTTCAATATCAATTCTCCATGGACGAAGATTCAATCATATTGGAGAAGTGGATGCGAAATTTGAGGTAACAATCTTGTTAGTTAATTGTTTTCCTGTTTAAGAAAAGCCTGAGTTTATATTATATATACTAGTAAGGCCACATGTGCGATGCACATGCTTGAATTGGATTCTTTTAACAACATCAAATTTGATAATAATGGGAAAAAAAATCTTAAATAAAAATTTAATATCCTTGTTTTTACTCATTACGTAGATAATTTAAAGAGCTTTCCAAATATATTAATTTTGCAAAAATCCGATGTGTATTTTTTAAGATATCTAAATTTTAATTTTTTTGATCTATTTTTAAAACAATGGCATTCATGTAAATATACAAATATTAACTAAAAGCTTAGTTAATGGGGGTATTATTGTCATGTGAAAAGCCTTCACCAAACAATTACCTCTTTTCTTTATATTAGTAAGATTTGTTGCTTTTGCTTAACAAAATTTCGGTTCAATTGATATTTATTCCATGATGTGTGTGTGGATGTGTGTTTCAACTGGTTCCGGTTAAGAAAAACTATTGTTATCTTGTTTTATTGTGTGGTATCAATTGTTTAGGCTTACAAAATTTTAAATACAATTGATGTGTGTGTGATTCAATTGATTCCTAAGAAAAACTATTATTATCTTGCTTTTGTATGGTATCAATCGTTTAGGCTTACAAAATTACGGTGCAATTGCGGTGCTTATAATGTCTATGTTGATTCAATTGCTTCCGGTTGAGGTGAATAATTATGCAAGTTGATTTATTTTGGTTTGTATGAATTATTTGTGGCTTAACGAAATAATATGTGTACGGGTTGAGTTGTTTAGTCCAATTCGATTCCGGATAAGATAAACTAAGTTAATTCGATCTTAGTTAGACTTATCGAAGTGAGGTTTCGGTTATTCAAGTCTAATCGAATGCCTAAACAAGAAATGCTAGTTAACTAACCCCGCGCGCGAATTAGTTACAAACCAACAAGGAAGACATGGGCTAGAGCTACCCCGACCGGATCCGAGCCCGTCGCTTAAGGAGACGTTGAGATTTCTTTCTCCCTCATCCAACGGTCGCTTGCTTCCACGTGCATCGAAGATCGCTGCTCCGTGCTACACCGGATCACGCCAAAACCGCTTACTTCCCTCGGCGGTTCGGATCATAGCCGCCCCATCCTACGCTCGCTAGGCCCTTCTCATCAGTCCCTTGCTGCACTGCGTTACACCGATCAACCTAACCCTATACCCCCATCGACGGACCCATTCTTCCCTCCGTCTTCTCTTTCTTCTCCTCTGCTCTCTCCGTCTCCATCGGGAGCGAGCTCTGCTCTTCCAGACACCACAGCCACCTTCGCCATCACCACCTCACCAACAACCTCTCGACACGACAACACCATCCACCGCAAACAGCCGCACCACCTCTTTAGCTCTTATTTTCTCTCTCTTAGCTTCCGCAACCCTAGAAGCTAACTTAGAAGATAAGAACTAGGGGTTAGTCACAACAACCATGCATGGCGTCTCGAGGCGATTAGACGGAAGAGGAAGGCGAATCGGAGTATGGGTTGAATTGTTTTTCAATTAATTTTATTTTTAAAGAATTAGGGTTTTTGTTTTGGGGAATCAATTGCATGTATAAATAGGGCGAGAGAATGAATTTGCTCACGCCTGGATTAGCCAGTGCAGTCAATTAGGGTTAAATTTGTTCTTTGTTATTTTAATTTGATGTTTTAATTTAGTGTTAGGGTTTCAATGAAACCACTCGATTCCAATTGTGCTTAAACTCTGTTGAATGTTCTTGAATGTTTAATGTTATCAAATGCTTTCAATTCTAGCATCTAACACTCTTCTCTCACAATGCATACCAATGCCATGGATGCATTGTAGTTAGGTTACACTTGTGTTTAGAATGCCACAGACTCAATCCTTAGAATCATTGGCTAATTCTCTTGGTAGTTTGTGCTTCATTAGACAACCCGGTACTCTAGGTTAGCAAATTAGTGGGTAATTGAAGGTTTACAAGGTGAAACTTCTTAGTTAAGTGGCGAAAATTGACACATCTTTGCCCTTAGGTACTATAGGAACAAGACATTTAACTTAGTTGAAAGCCCAATAGGGGTTAGTGGTGGATTCTATGACCCTAGCATCACTTTTTATCTCACCGTTTACCTTAGCATAGCTTCACTACATTTCAACATCCGCCCGTATCGGCACATTTATCATCTGTTGTCACTCATACTCACCGAAATTCGATTAGCCAAGCCTTAGATCATATAGAAGCACCCCTCGTCTCGTGGATCGACCCCGTGCTTAGCGTCTCCGATAGACGCCGTGCACTTGCGGTTATCACCGTAGGCCAATATAATTCATACACTTTCCAGGCCTACCAAGTTTTTGGCGTCGTTGCCGGGGACTTGGCGTGTGCCCTGCTGATTCATTGGCTCGCTTCACTGATTTTCACCCTTGTATATATATGTTGCATTAAAGTTTTAGCCCTTAACTAGTATAACTTAGTTTAGTAACTTGCCTATTTCTAAATCTTAGTTAATCTTCTTTGTATATTCACTCATTTGCATATTTTCTTATTTACATTCTCTCTCTGGTTTGAAGTCGTGGTCGGCCGGCTTCATCAATAGCTGAGAGTTGCGGTATCCATACTCTCAACAGCTTCATCAATAGTGGTTGCATTTTCTTATTGCATTCCTTGCATTCTCTCTATAAGACTTTCTTTGCTTCGCTTTGCCGCACTACTGTCAACTGTGCCTATGAGCAATTGAGACAAGCCAACCCAAGGAGACAAGGAAGGCGCAGACTTAAGGTTAGCCATTATCACACATTTTGTCTTTTGTGTGCACACCCACTTTTTGAATTTGCGAGCATAGTTGCGCAGCCAGACCATCTTGGTCGCACACGTTGAGTGACTCCACCCAATTTCCATATTGAATGCTAAGTGCCACGTTTGCATGATCCGAGGTGAGATTTTCTTGCTTAAGCGTCTTTGTTTGTTAAAATCAATAAGCGATAATTTGTCCCGCAATTTGTGCATGCTATGAAAAATCTGCCTGTGCACATCCCAGAGTTGAGAATATAATCGCTTGATCTGTACTATAATTGTTAAACTCAATTGTTGTGTATCTCGCCTTTCCGGTCATTGAATGAATGCCATGTAACCCTTGCTTGCACAGTTGAACCACTTCCCTTCTTTGAGTGTGCAACTTTGAGACACGTGTTGTGAGCATATCTTGTGAAAAGTAGAGGCAACTGAACTAGTTGCCTTCCCATCTGTTAGTCTGCAGACTCGGTGTTGGTGTCACCACTTGCATCTGAGTAGTTGCTCATTCCCTGTGACCTTAGCTTCCATCTTGCTCCCGAGCGGAACTCCGACCCACAAGAAGTGGTGAGTTGAGTCGTAGAATTTTAGCTACCCCGTCTTTGTGGTTAACCTGAGCCAGACCAAGGAAAAGCACATAGGCGCAATCTTTACTTGTGTGCTCGGTTACGCGAGGAAGTGTCACCATGTGAATCGTGTTACCACTGTGTGTTCAATTGTAAATCTGGCATAAGCTATCTAAGTTGTCTTTGTTGTATAAGTTGTTGAGCAATCTAGGCCTCCTACAGGCCTGTACTTTCAACCCTAGGCCTTGACAAACCTTGTGTTCACCTCCGGCCCTGTGGGCCGTGAGATTGAACTTGGATAACTAAATTTGTTTGTAATCCCAAGTTGAAGTCAATCGGGGAGTTGATATCAACTCGGAGAGTTGACACAACCCATTTGCCTGTACCTTGTGTTCTTAAGCTTCTCATTTGCAATCTGTGCACTTGCAGTTGAGCACATAAAGCCGACTGTGCATAGACCCGACATTACTTGCTCTGTCGGTGTGTGTTGCTGAAGTTTATGATTGAGCACATAAACTCTGCCTCACTTAATCCGTCTGTCACACAAGGGCATGTCTTTGTGTTTAATTTTGCATCATTTGGCCAAACTAAACACACCACAAACCCTCTGACCAGGTTGTGTAGACAACTTTGCACAAGAAGAACACAGGCTGCATAAGTGAAGCCCACTTACCGGGCTAACCCACAATAAACCAAACCAGCCCACACAAAAACCAAATCAGAAGCCCAAATACTAGGCTGTTCAACTGGGCTATGCAGTTCAATCTGCTGGGCTGTGCAATAACTTCAGCCCACATAACTTGACCTTCATAGCTGGGCTGGGCATAAGCTAAAGCCCACGTAACTTTGAGTTTGTGGGCTGTCTACACAAACAAAGCCCACTTGTGAACTGGGGCTAGCATTATAACACAGGCGCCTTTCGAATCATCTGCCCAACCATTCAATCTCGGCTGCACTTGTTCATCTATTTGCAATTTGTGCACAAATATTCAAGACACACCCAACTAGGCTTTGCAAAACAACCTGGGCTTTACATTTTCACCCAACCTGGGCCGGCAAACCAAAACTAATCCCATATAAACCAAAATGCCCATTTAAACCAAAACCCACATAAACCAAATTGAAACCCATACAAACCAAATTCCCACATAAACCAAAGCCCATTTTCATGTTCTATGTTTCTGTACATTATCTTTTGGGTTGACCCTCAACTCTTTCGATTGTTAGTAAATTTTTGTATATAATTCGGTAGGACTTGTTAAATTTTTCTTTTCTTGAATCGGTTGAGTCTTCTTGCACATATATTATGCTAATCCGATATGATCTCCGTTGAGAATATTGGATTCTAGCCTTGACAATGAAGCTCAACCTTGCTCCTCCCGGCATCCGGTAATCTCTTCCCTTTTTCTCTTATCAGCATAGTTCTCTCGGTATGTGATTGTTTAAAATTTTTCTATATGTCGACACATTGAGGACAATGTTTGATTTAGGTTTGGGGGTGCATTTGCATTTAGAGTTTTTAGTTTTTATTTTGCATTTAGAGTTTTTAGTCTTTTATTTTACCTTTTATTTAAAAAAAAAAAAAAAAAAAAAAAAATTCAAAAACTCTTTTTGTAAAAACCTCCAACTCTTAGAGATTTTAGAGTCACTAGCATGCTTCTAGCTATGTTTACATAGAGAATCTGACCGAAATAACAAAACTTGGAAGTACTGGAGAACACAATCGGGTTTCTTAGTTGATTAGAGCGTTAAAGTAGGATTTAACCATACGGAGAGCGAATTAGGTGTTGTTTAGATATTCGGTAGTAGAATTGTGATCACCCATAGTGGAGACTACCCATTTTACATCAAGTGAGGCACCAACCTTCAATTTTTGCAACTTTCTAAAAAAGTCATTAGAGTGTGTCACCGTACGTCAATTCCTAGGAATGGTGAGCTACCCAACTTCGCACCACTTTCAAAGACTACTTTTGATCTCTTGAGTACTAGTTTTTGTCAATCATGAGGGTGACGTCTAAAGATGAAAACTCCTTCTAAATACCGACGGTTGCAGTTAGCATCTCTCTCTCTCTCAATCAGCAAGACCCATAGAAACACATCATCGTCAACAAACGGAGCAGAATCAGAATATTGAAAGAAAAATTGATATAGTCCAAGGTTTATGTGCAACAAAGAAAAGAAAATAGGATGAGAATTAATAAAATTTATAAAATCAAGACAATACAAGTTGTGGAAAAATTGAGTGATAAAGTCCTTTGTCCATGGAGTTAGTTGTGTCATTATTTGTATTTTTATTTTCACTTATTGTAATGTAAAAAAAAAAAAAATTAAAAATCAAAAAAATATTGTAGTTTATTTTTGCTACCACCATGGTAAAGAAGAATTTAAAAAGAAAAATCCAAACAACAAGGAATTTGAGTAGAAAAGTTAAAAATTGTCAAGTTTTGTGAAGTTTAGAAGTTCGTCATCAACATTTGAAGACCGAAGACCGAAGATTGAAGACGTTTCTATGGTTCTTATGAGAGTGATATTAATTGCCAATCGGGTGAGAAGTGAGTGAGTACTCCACCCCTTACTAATGGTTGATTTTCCTTTCTTAGAGATCATTAGAAAAAGATTCTTTTTGTCCACACCTGTGGAGTCTCAGTTTTATTTCGGAAGGTTATCCTTCTTACCTACAACGTGTGCGGGATTTCTCTCTTTATTCCCGCTTTGCACACATGAGAGACTAAAAAGCGATCTTTTTGAGTGCAATTATCATAAAACCTAATGGTGAGGCGAAGTTGAGACTTATGATCACAATCGAATCCGAATTCTTTCATATGGTATGGTTACTTCTCAAGGCACTTAAGGATGAGAATGCGTTCTTTGGTAGTTCTAACCTCCTGTTACTAGCATGCGAAACTCTATGTCCTCATAGCTTCTTGGAGGCTTGAGACTCTTTTAGACTCGAAGTTGGAGAAGGTTTTGTGGGTACACCTCTTGTAAACCCTCACGAGACTACAACTCGTCCACTAGGGACACCTAGGGGTTTAAAGGCTTAGTGCATACGCTAAATGCATTCGAGAGACTCTGCGACGGGGTATAATTAGGATTTCCTAATTTCGTTTCACTTGAGGACAAGTAAAATTCGAGGTTTGGGGGTATTTGATGAGTGCCAAATAGTGCATATTTATACATCTAATTATTGGCATTTTACTCATCTTTTGCGCTTAGAAATCGGATATTATCCCCAGTTACGTGTTTTCTTTGTTTTCAAGAATAAATATTTGTATTAATTAATTTTGTGTTTTTTAGGTAATAAATAAAGCTCGGAGAATGAGGAGCCAAAAGAGCGAAGAATTGGAGTCGAGCATCTATGGAGTAGATAGCCAAAGCTGCAACGCCGCGCGTCGATTGCAACTCCAACAAGTAGCAACTCATCTCAAGACATGGGTTTGAGCTAGACCCGACCCGCGACCCGAATCCGAGCCCGTACACTCCAAGCCGTTGAGATCTCTATCTTCCACATCCAATGGTCGCCCTCCACGTGCATCATAGATCGCTGCTCCCGTGCAACACTAGATCAAGCCAAAACCGCTTACCTCCCAGAGCCGTTCGAGATCGCACCAGCTTCATCCCTACGCTCGCTAGGCCGTCTCATCATTCCCCCGATGCACCCACTCAACACCGAAGCCCCCATACCCTATACCACTATCGAGCTTTACCCATTTTCTTTTCTTCTTCTTCTCTTTTTCTCCCCCATACCTCTCTGCAACTTCTTCTCCTCCCTTACCCACGACAAGCGAGCTCTGCTCTTCCACCACGCAACCGCCACCTTCATCATCACCTTTCAAATGACAACAACTCCCGAGTGGTACATGCTACCCCTCTCTACTTGAGTTATCTCTTTCTTAGCCTCTACCAACCCTAAGCTAATTCAAAGATAACTAGAAGCTAGGTTTCCACAACAACCACGCATGGAGTTGCGAGCGATTAGACAACGGAAGGCGAGATTCGGAGAGTATGGGTTTGATTTTATCTTTCATTTATTTCGATTTTTGAATTAAAGAATTAGGGTTTGGTAGCTTTATGGTTGCATGTATAAATTGAAGAACGGGGGTGTGTGTAATAGTTACGCACTGGATTAGCAAGTAAATCAATTAGGGTTAAATTTGTTCTTTGTTATTTTAATTTGATGTTTTAATTTAGTGTTAGGGTTTCAATGAAACCCGATTCCAATTTGTGCTTAAACTCTCATTGAATGTTCTTGAATGTTTAATGTTATCAAATGCTTTCAATTCTAGCATCTAACACTCTTCTCTCACAATGCATACCAATGCCATGGATGCATTGTAGTTAGGTTACACTTGTGTTTAGAATGTTACAGCTCAATCCTTAGAATCATAGGCTAATTCTCTTGGCGGTTGTGCTTCATTAGACAACCAAGTACTCTAGGTTAGCAAATTAGCCGGTAATTGAAGGTTTACAAGGTGAAACTTCTTAGTTAAGTGGCGGGGTGACACATCGCCCTTAGGTACTATAGGAACAAGACATTTAACTTAGTTGAAAGCACAATAGGGGTTAGTGGTGGATTTGCGACCCTAGCATCACTTTTTATCTCACTTTGTTTACCTTAGCATAGCTTCACTACATTTCAACATCCGCCGTATCGGCACATTATCATCTGTTGTCACTCATACTCACTTTTGAAATTCAGTTAGCCAAGCCTTAGATCATATAAGAAGCACCCTCGTCTCTGTGGATCGACCGTGCCGCGTCTCCGATAGACGCCGTGCACTTGCGGTTATCACCGTAGGCCAATATAATTCATACACCATCCGAGGCCTACCAAGTTTTTGTAATTCAATCAGTGAAGAATCATACCAAGTTTTTGGCGCCGCCGCCGACTTAGCGCGTGCCTTGCGATTTTTGGCTCGCTTCACCGTGTTTCATCCTACCCCGTACATATTCACATTTGCTGTTTTTAGCCCCAATTTTCATCTGTATCTCAGAACTTAGTTTCCATTGTTCGATTTTTAACTCCATCGCATCTCATAAACTCCATTATATAACTTAGTTAGTGTAACTTAGTTAGTCTACTTGCATTATAGTATAACTTAGCATATTGTAACTTTACCATGGCATTCTAGATAATTTTTTAGCACTTGCATTAGCTGCACTCTCACCTGATTCCTCATTGCATCTCAGTTAGATTACTTGCATTGTATAACTACTTGCATTGCATTAGCTCCATCTGATCTCTCATTGCATTAACTTCATCTGCATTTTAGCATCTTCATCTCGTGCTTTGTATTCAACTTAGTCATTGCATTTAGCACTTAACATTTTGTTTTTTTTTTTTTTTTTTTTTTTTTCAAGAGTTGCCTTTGGTGGCATTCTTTCTCAAGCTTCATACTTTGTAATCATTGCTTTAACATTCCGGTATTAGTATTTTGAGGCTCTTGCTTTGGTGTGGAGAATCGATCTTCTTCCGAGTAAACAGGTACCCTCTATGCTACTTGGCTGCTTCAACTCTGAGCAAGCCAAAGGAAAGAAGCTAAAGGAAAAGCCAGGATCTGGAGCTGTGATCTTTGTCAAAGCAAGCCGAGCCCACCCGGGGAAAGGCTCGGAGCGAGCAAAACGACCGTTTTAGGCTTTGTCTTGGAGTTGGTTGTCTCAAATCTTGTTACAATCTATACCTGCATGTTACGTATGCAAGCGTACAACCACGAATGTATGCTAAAACCTTGAATGATTGAATGTATGCTTGTAGTTGACCTTGTGCCCACACCTCCGTAAGCTTTGTCACATGTTAGCTAAGAACCTTAACCTTGTGCTAATTCTTGTCCGAGCCTCCAACCGTGTTGAACCAAGCATTATTAAAAACTCTACATACACACGAGTGTTGCATACACTGGTTGCATACACCTGAAGTTCACTCGACTTGTATGCTCGTAAACCTTAGTAAGCCATTCTCTATCTTTGTAATTTGTTCTTTGCTAAGTTTTGAGAGTCAATTGCCAATCTGTGCATTCGACGATTACATGCATGAACTGCCGCACTAAGGCCACTGTGTGATGTATCTTGTATGAGCTGTCTTGTTCACCTTACCCAATTTGTGCTTTGCTTGTCTTGTGCATCTGATCCAACTGAGCACTTGTGTAACCCACCTGAGCACAACTCCGGCCTCTGCCCATAGTGAGTTGAAGCTACAAGTTTGAGTCACAACTTGGAAAACCAAGTGGTTATAGCTGCAAACCTGAGCATATCCTTGAAACCACTTTGAGCCAATCCCGTTGAATGACACATGCATAACCACGTGGAGTGAGTTGTGTGCATAATTATATTGGCTGAAACCTGGTAAGCTAGGAACCTTGCATACCCTGCTTTGCCTTGGCTATTGCAAGCCTTATTTTGTGCATAACCTGTGTAAGCCTGCTAAGCTTGCCCTGTACAAGCTATCTTTGTCTTTGTGACTTTGCATCTGATGTGTGCACTTGCCAAGCCAAGAACTCAGTAAGCACTTCTCTGTGCTTAAAATTGTGAAATTGTGTGAGTGGCATACACCTACAACCTGAGTTGCCAACCGATAGACTAAGCCCCATCTCTTGGGATGAGCACAAAGCTTTAAGCCCACCGCCCATAACTTTGGGTTGAACATTTACACTTTCTTGAGGCTGGCTGGGCTTACACCAAACCGAGCCCACAAGAACACAAGCACCACCCGGGCTGAGCTTTCTCTTCGGGCCGCATTAGGCTAAACCTATTAGTCACTGCAGCCAATTGAGCCCACAAAACCTAGGCTTTGCACACAATTGCTGGGATTCCTACAAAAACCAAACAACAAGCCACATAAACCAAACCTTACCCAACAAACCAAATGAAACCCAATAAACCAAACCAATCCCATTAAAACCAAACTTAGTCCACTTCAAGTGGGCTTTGAGTTCAATTTGAGTTGATAAATCATGTCGATTTTGGTCCATGAATCGGGAATACCAACAAATCCCTTAGAGAGCTTGCTTACGGGCATCTTTCACGGGATGAACACCCCGCATACCATAGTGACTTTAGGGAATTTTATGGGCCTTCTCGGGGCCACGATCTCACATGCCTAATCACTATGAGCACATGCATCATCCACCACGGGTTGAGAATGAACACTCTCCTCATACCCGAGTCATCACTTCTAGATCAATTAGAGGCTCGACTATCTTGCTTTAGATAGGCAATCGCTTGGAAAAGGCAATCCTGCCGAATCTAGTTTTTCTAAGCAATATGAAATGCATGCTTGCACCTTATGTGGTGGCTCATACCACCTGTCGAATCTTGTTACATTTTGCATGCTTTTAGACAGTCACAGGGAAAACCATGATAATCCAATGTACGAAGTGTCTAAAGTGACTATTGGGACCATAATCAACTGCACACATGCATCATTCACCACGGTGGGGAGATGAACAGGTTTTATACTACCCCAACTCCTAGTTTGCAATCAACAATGGAAACACTCTTGGAGCAAAATGCTAGGCTTGAAATGAATGCAATGCATGACCATCCATATAGCAACATGTCCGAAATTCCCTTCTCTAGTGAACCTCATGCACAACCATACAAATGAATATCCATATGAGGATGCATACCCACTAGTGAAGACTCTCCTTCAATAGAAAAACTCAAAATGATTCTTCACTGATTGAATTACAAAATGATAGGATTGAAAATAGTGTTTCTAGTCTTACTCATGCAACTAACATTGAATCTGAACCTAATCTAGAGGTAGATGAGTACACTAAAAATACTACCATTTTGAATGGAGAGATGAATTCTTGCTATGATGATGACGATGATGATGAATATGAAGATATATGTATTTTGAAAATGTAGTAGAATCTTTAGGTTCGGAGACATTAAGTGTCCCTTACAGAACCCTATGAATGATGCTTCTTGATATTCATATATGTGATGATGATGTGGAACTTTTGTGCAATTATCCTGTGAAAATGAACATGATTTACCCTCTTCGACTTTGGGAAAGTGTGTGATGGTACAAATGATTTTAAAAATGAAAATAACTTAGATGTACCTAACCTCTCTCCTGAGTCACAAATTGAAACTCCTTCACCCAACCTAGGTGTAGTTTGTCACAAAATTGCAAAACCAACTTTTCTAAGAATGCCTAACTTAGGCTTAGAGCTTTGTGCTTCCCAAGTCCTCTTGGACTATTTTGCATCAAAGTATAACACTCTTAAGGAGCCACAGTTGGAATATGTATAATGCCTTTTTATTCTTAGCAAAACTCATTTTGAGTTAGACCTTTTGCATGATGTCAGCAGTTAAAATTGCAAGATTTTGTGCTCCCAAACACACCGTTCACAAGTTTAGGTTTGGGGAAGCTCATTCACATACACGATCTTACTTGCACTCTCATATTATATTTGTGTAAGGTCAAGTTGATGTTTGTATATATTTTCTATTGGGTTGATCCTCAACTCTTTAGATTGTTAGTTTATGGTGAATTTTTGTATATAATCCGGTAGGACTTGTTAAATTTTCTTTTCTTGAATCGGTTGAGTCTTCATGCGCTTATATTATGCTAATCCGATATGATCTCCACTTTGAGAATGTTGGATTCTAGCCTTGACTAAAGAAGCTCAACCTTGCTCCCTTGAAACATCTGGGTAATCTCTTCCCACTTTTCTCTTATCGGCATAGTTCTCTTGGTATGTGATTGTTTAAATTTTCCTATCTGTCGACACATTGAGGACAATGTTTGATTTAGGTTTGGGGGTATTTGATGAGTGCCAAATAGTGCATATTTATACACCTTTTTATTGGCATTTTACTCATCTTTTGTGCTCATAAATCGAGATATTATCCCAGTTACGTGTTTTCTTTGTTTTCGAGAATAAATATTTGTATTAATTAATTTTGTGTTTTTAGGTAATGAATAAAGCTCGGAGAATCGAGGAGCCAAAAGAGCGAAGAATTGGAGTCGAGCATCTATGGAGTAGATAGCCAAAGCTCCGCGCGCGAATTAGTTACAAACCAACAAGGAAGACATGGGCTAGAGCTACCCACGACCGGATCCGAGCCCGTCGCTTCGAGACGTTGAGATTTCTTTCTCCCTCATCCAACGGTCACTTGCTTCCACGTGCATCGAAGATCGCTGCTCCCGTGCTACACCGTATCACGCCAAAACCGCTTACTTCCCTCGGTAGTTCGGATCATAGCGCGCCCCATCCTACGCTCGCTAGGCCCTTCTCATCGGTCCCTTCTTTCACTGCGTTACCCCAATCAACCTAACCCTATACCCCCATCGATGGACCCATTCTTCACTCCATCTTCTCTTTCTTCTCCTCTGCTCTCTCCCTGTCTCCATCGGACGGAGCTGCACTCTTCAACCACCACAACCACCTTCGCCACCACCTCACCAACAACCCTCATTTGACACAAAGAACACCATCCTGAGCAAACAGCCGCACCACCTCTTTAGCTCTTATTTTCTCTCTCTTAGCTTTCCCAACCCTAGAAGCTAACTTAGAGAAGATAAGAACTAGGGACAAGTCACAACAACCATGCATGGCGTCTCCGAGGCGATTAGACAAGAGGAAGGCGAATCGGAGTATGGGTTTGATTTTATCTTTCATTTATTTCGATTTTGAATTAAAGAATTAGGGTTTGGTAGCTTTATGGTTGCATGTATAAATTGAAGACAGGGGTGTGTGTAATAGTTACGCCTGGATTAGCCAGTGCAGTCAATTAGGGTTAAATTTGTTCTTTGTTATTTTAATTTGATGTTTTAATTTAGTGTTAGGGTTTCAATGAAACCCTGATTCCAATTTGTGTTTAAACTGCGTTGAATGTTCTTGAATGTTTAATGTTATCAAATGCTTTCAATTCTAGCATCTAACACTCTTCTCTCACAATGCATACCAATGCCATGGATGCATTGTGGTTAGGGTTACACTTGTGTTTAGAATGCTACGGCTCAATCCTTAGAATCATAGGCTAATTCTCTTATTCACAAATGTGCTTCATTAGACAACCAAGTACTCTAGGTTAGCAAATTAGCTGGTAATTGAAGGTTCACAAGGTGAAACTTCTTAGTTAAGTGGCGAGAATTGACACACCGCCTTAGTACTATATGAACAAGACATTTAACTTAGTTGAAAGCACAATAGGGGTTAGTCTTGGTTTGCAGCCTAGCATCACTTTTTATCTCACTATTTACCTTAGCATAGCTTCACTACATTTCAACATCCGGTCGTATCGGCACATTATCATCTTTGTCACTCATACTCACCAAATTCGATTAGCCAAGCCTTAGATCATATAAGAAGCACCCCTCGTCTCGTGGATCGACCGTCATTGCCGCGTCTCCGATAGACGCCGTGCACTTGCGGTTATCACCGTAGGCCAATATAATTCATACACTTTCCACTAACCTAGTACTTGTCTTGTTTAAAATTGAAAGGTCTAAGTTTATGGATAATTAGAGCCTGATGAGAAAAATTGAGTTTATCTTTATTTTGGTCTTATCGAATTAAGCGGTTGTTTTTGAACAATCGGTTTAGCAAAGGGACTAATATGCTTAGTTGTTTTTGGTTTGCTAAACTAAATTGGAAAAATTGTTTCAGGCAATTGTTTCCTTGGTAACATATCAAAATAAGATTACTTGTAGTTTCGGTTTTGATATTGGTTATCAGAACATGATGTGTGGAACCCTCGTGCCTAACTCTACCGGTTTGCAAGTCTATTCTGAGATTTGTAAGATTCTTTTCGTGTTGTCCTTTATTTTTTTTCGTTTCTTTGTCATTTTTGTGACAAAAAGGGGGAGAAATATATGGATTAATCATGTGATGTTGGCATTGATATTTATATTGATTGGCATCGCTAGGGAAAAGAACATTGGTACTTGAATGTTTTTATCTAACGAAAGAGTGAAAGCACATACTAAGGGGGAGTAACATGTCATATGATTGGTATAACAAAGATGTGCGGATTGAATATCTACCTATCTTCCTTAGGGGGAGTAATAGCTTTGTTATTATAATGTCAACAACGACATTTTCAAGGATTGAATGTAAGCAGTTTCACTGTGCTGTTGAATCGGGAATCAAGCGGATTGTAATGAATTATTGTAATTTGTTTATCCATATGATGTAAGAGTTTTGTCACTAAAATTGAAAAAAGGGGATATTGTTAGAGAATGGCTTGGTTGAACCCACCAAGCGTTGGTATGTCAAGTTTGGTTGTCATATTTTAGTGAATCAAAACTCATGTTAAGAGTCGCTTGATTATGTACTAGAGTTAAACTTCGTACAGGTTAGCTTGAAAGTATTAGGATATGAGACATTACAAGTATTGCGAAGACTTGAAGATGTGAAGAAGCAAGGAGCTACAACGACAACAATCATCCTTCCACTAGAGGTTAGTGATATTTGACTTGAACTCTTTCATTCCCTAACGTATCTTTCAAGTCGTGCATATTGAAAACATAACTGCGAAGCATATTTGAACTCTAGATAGATATAGTATTAAGGAATACAATACGAGGTTTATTGTTTAACCATTAAACTTTGTAGATAAGACATCACCATAATCATTTGAATGTTATTGTGATTATGTATGGGTATGAGGTGAGGATTTCATCCTAGGGAACAATGTTTACATGTGTTCTAAGGAAGTAAGCTCATAAACTTGTTTGTGAACCGAAACGGAAATTGCCAGGTTTTATTGGTTTTGTTATTCATTGCATATCTTATGAACAACCAATATGTGTGATAGAGTATAACCGCTCACAACTTGTTGTGTTCTTGGTAGAACTGTTCACAAAGGCCTGACTTATGTATTGGTATAACTTTTATTAGTAAAACCGATCTTAAATAATCACCTGTGGTATGATCGGATTTTGTATGTCTGACCTTGTAAGGGAAAGGGAACCGATCCTTGTAAGGGAAAGGGAACCGATCCTAGTAAGGGGTACAGTACATCAAAGGGAACCGATCCTTGTATGGGGTGCATCAAGGTTTATAGCAGAAAGGGGAACCAATCCTATGGACATGTGCAACACATATAAGTTAGATACCATATATATGTGGGGAACCGATCCTAGTACCTAGTCAACCGAATTTTTGGGAAGCTAGTGTGAATATGCACAATACTCACATGGAGGTAGAACCGAAACTTGTTTTGGTATAACCGTAAACCCATGATTGTGATTGAATGTTGGTTTGATCAATCACATAGTTCTTGAAAGTCAGATGAACCAAATCTAAACTTGTTTGGAAGTGTGGCAAATCGGTTTCAAGGTTGTAAGTGTGAAAGAGAACTTACAAAGTTAAGATGTCGACAAACTTTGAACACGTGTTGTGAATATTTATTTCTATAATTGTTCAAAGATATTCCTTAACGGAAGGGAAGAGAATCCCAGGATTTGTAGGGAAATTACAGAATTAGTAATGTGCATTTACTAATTATATTTTCCGAGAGATTTCGATCGTTATTTTTAGACATAGCATTTCCAGGAATTATGAAAACCGAATCTGTGCTTTTATGAATATCTTGAGAATATTTTCGGCTTTGGAAATTCCTTGGTGTCCAAACTTCCTTGTCTATAAATACACGAAGTTTTCCTTTCTAGCAAACTAATCCTTTGTAACAACAACATTTACTCTTTTGTTGTTGTTACTGCGGGTGTAGCCGCCTATTCGAGAGAGGAGAGTAACCTAATTAGGCGAAATCTCTTACTACGCTCAATTTAAAGTCTTCTTTGGGATTGAGAAGCTCTAGCGCGACTCGTTGGTGGGAAACTAGATATTTGCGGTTTATCTTTGTTTTCGATTGATTTGATTGACTAACGGTGGTTGAAATCTGATTGCACCTAGTTTGTTTATTCTTGAGAATCTTCTCTTCTGATATAAGATTCACTCAAACTAGTTTAGAGTTTCGACATGGATCTTTAGACTATTGTTAGTTCTAAACACGATCTTGTGATAATCCATTGTTGCAGACTCCGTTAAATGCGTGATTGATCACAAGAGATTCAAGTGATTGTGTGCAGGTTTTTATTGAAGATTTAAGAAGATTTGAAGACAAAGAAGATATTGAAGATCTGACTTGGGTTTTATAATCTTTGGTGTGCACAATACTTGTTTCGGTAAAAGAGGATCCAATTGATAATCGGTTTATCCTTGTGGTAGATTGGATTGATTAATTGAGTAGATCGACATCAATAAGTTTCCTTGTGATTAAAGGTATTGATTGGCTTAATCTTAAACGATTACCTTTGGGTGATTGAACATAAGATAGATCTAAGGACCCGACGAAGGAGTTTATGTTAAGATAAATAGAAGAGCCTTTGTCCGACTCATATCACTTGGTTGAATAGAGTTGATATCGAACAGATTTGTTGTTCCTTTACTGTTTGGAATACGAACCAAAGGAATTGTTCCAAGTACGTGACTTATTCACAAGTCAGAGGCGTGGGAATACAGACGAAACTAAGTGAACTATAGGGTTAGTTACTTGGTCTCAACTATACGAAGTTAGGTGTAATTTTGTGTAGCGGCTTAATCCTGAGAGTATTCAATTCTGGACAAGGTCCCGTGATTTTTCTGCATTTGCGGTTTCCTCGTTAACAAAATCTTGTTGTGTCATTTACTTTTATTTTCCGCATTATAATTATTTTATTATAATTAAAGTAAATCACGCAAACGTTAATTCTTATTTATTTGATAAGCAATCCTATTGTGTTTGGTTAATTCCGAACCTTTGTATCAAGTAAACATACTTCGTTGTTGTATTGTCTCGATCTCGTATCCATAGACGATCACACGAAGTGTGAACCGATTAGTTGTATTGTCTCGACTTAGTCCATAGACAATCACTTTCGGAGAAAGGACTTATAGGTAGGAAAAGTTTTAGCTTGAGGTATGTTTGGGTACCCTCGCCTTTTCAGTTCAGCTTGAAGATTTTTTATGTTTTCTATGTTGGCAGAAAAATTACCAGATATGTGGATACTCTTTATTTTATTATTTAGGGTTTTTATGTTTTTTTGGATATTTCCGAATATGTCAGAATTCCATTGAGATAGATCTGAAGATAGGAGTTTAAGATTTATCCGAGTGGAATCTCCAAGAAGCAGCTACTACCGATGTTAATGTTGGGTGTGTTAACCAAGATCTAATACACCTGAATGGTTTCTGTAAAATTTTTTTTCTGGGTTTGAATCAAAAATGACAGGAGTATGATCTGAGACCCCTCTGGGTAAATGAGTCACCTTTGCGTCTGGGAAATTCTTAATCCATTGGTAAGAGATTACAGATCTGTCAATTCTTTCGCATATATTTGCTTCTCCCTTTATGTTGTTCGGCCACGTGAAGGGTACTCCTTCATATCCCGCATCTTGAAGTCCCAAAGAGTATATTGTTTGAAAAACAAATGATCTACTGTTTGAAGTCGCTTTTTTCCCCCTTGTTTTTCTTTCTTTTGTTCAACTCCACATTTTCCATCCAACTTTTCCCTAGTTCTAGCTAACCGTTATCCATACCAATATTCGACATCTCACTGTACCAGTGATTGCAAGATATAACATTTGCAAGATATAACATTTACTTCCCAACATTCCAAAAGAATTAGAATAAGGTGACAATAAAGGTCTGAACTGAATATAACAGGCACAAAATCTTGATCTATAAAGTGCCAACTAATGATAAATGATAATGAAAACAAGTTCATAAGTTAACATTGGAGGAATACTTCAAAGTGTCCTGTTGTCACGCGGCTGTGCGCATGACAACAGTTATGAACCCGAGAATCCTCACCGTGGGATCAATATATCATCCTTAAATCCGATTATTAAAGATACTGTCATTATTTTCTAAAATTTAATTTGTTAAGGATCCCTAAACTTTAGGATATTTTAAATACAACCCTATGTGACCTAAAATTGTTAAACTCGGAATTTTAATCTAAGAGAGAGAACGCGTCACTATGTTCCTTCTTCCCCTTTTGAATGGTGTATATTTTTTTTTCTTTTGAATACAAAGTATTTTTTTTCTTCCAGAAGCATCCTTCTTTATTTTTTTTTACCTCCGCAGTGGGAGGGAGCATGCCAACCACCAGACCACTTGGTGATTGGCACATCCCTTCTTTATGATGATGTCTATTTTCAGCAGGTCACTTACGTATTTTAATCGATATGAAATTTATTAATAAGATCTCAAGTGATTTCATCATAGGGTTAGGCAATCGAGTGGGTGGTTATGGAGCTGTAAATTTTGAAAAAAAAAAAGGCTAAATATGGTTGTATATTTTAAAAACAGTGTCCGGGTTCAATTTGCTCCTTGCAGAATTAAATCTTGTGGAGTTAATCATCCACTTTTTATTGTGAAGCATAAACTACCGCTTCTTATTCTCCACTAACTAATAGCACAAGTGAATGATAAGAATTCTCTATTCAAAATTTTATGTAAATGTTATTTGATCATAGGGATCAACATTCTTACATTCATAGTTCTGCGGATGCAGTTGGTGATGTTCTTCCTTGAAGGGGGAAAAATCAATCTTTAGCTTATGGCAAACATATAGTATTGAATTTAGGATTATCATTATAACACAAATTAACAATTTTATTCAACATGGTAGTACATGACTTGAATCACGACAATCATGATCAGAAACTGCATATGAAAATCTAAAATAGAATACGAATGAAGGAATCCGTTTTCTAAAAGAAACCTATTATAGGGGCTCCAAGAAAAGAGTTTTGAGGGCTCCTAAGGATTCAAATATCCTACAATGAAGATAAGGGGACCTAATTCATAAGAAAAATACTAAAATACCCTTAACCTATTAAATATTGAAAATCTAAAACTAATTTGTTTTCATTCATCTCCTTTAATTCTTCCATTTTCTTCTTCACATCACCTCCATCGCTTATTTCTTCAATTAATCGTCAATTCTCAAAATAATTCATTATCGATTAACACCATTTAATCCACCCGCAATGACTTCAATAAGGTAAAAATCAAAACCCATCTTATTTAATTGGTTTCAATGCATGGATAAGCGGAATCAATCGAATTGGGTTTTGAAAAAACAGTTTCAGAACTGTCTACGGTTGGGAAATATGAATTTTCCCAACCGTAGACAGTCTACGGTTGGGAAATACGAATTTTCCCAACCGTAGACAATCTACGGTGGGAAAATATGAATTTTCCCAACCGTAGACTGAACTGTCTACGGTTGGGAAGTATGAATTTTCCCAACCGTAGACATCCTACGGTGGGGAAATATGAATTTTCCCAACCGTAGACTAAACTGTCTACGGTTGGGAAGTATGAGTTTTCCCAATCAGATCGGCCTACGGATGGGAAATATGAATTTTCCCAACCGTAGACAGTACTGAAACTGTTTTTTGCAAAAATAAGTGATGGGTTTTCTTAGTGTTTTCTTTTTATGATCGTCATCTTCATCACGACGGAGAAGAAGAAGAGAGGAAGAAAAATAATAGGTTTTTTTTTATGATCATCATCTTCATCATGATTTATGAATGAAAAGAGAATGAGAAGACAATAGATTTAGTTTTTTGTATATGATCATCATCTTCATCATGATTTATGAATGAAAAGAGAAAGAAAAGATAATAAATTTAATTTTATAATTCATGGAGGGTATTTTAGCCATTACAAAAAATAATTAGATATGAGGTTTTGCTGATTACTATTTATTAACCCGATTTTGTCATCTTGTGACCCTCAAAACCAAATGTTTGGAGCCCCTATAATAGGTTTCTTCTAAAATAGAGGACTAAATAAAAATGAAATAAATATAAAACTTATGGCTGCTCAAAGAACAGAATATATAGAAAATAATAAAATTTCCTTCAAATCTGAATCTATGGATGTCAAACAGATCGGACGGCTCATAGGCGCGAATTCGGCAACCACACGTCCGCGTGCGTGATAGCAGGACTCATACTTCACAATGAGAAAAGAGAGCAATCCAAAGAAATTCTTTAACAAACTATCTCTGAAACCTGTCAGAATTTTATCTTCATAGTAAAACTCAAACAAAACAACATTAATTTCATCCACACTTTTTTCTTACCTAAACCCTTTCCAGTGCTCGACTTAAAAACAACGCTACTGTTATGTTTTTCATGACAGGTGGTCACTCAGATGGAGCAAGTTAGTGTATATGCAGAACTGATGTGAGTGAGTGAATCAGCTTTGCAAAAGTCGTTAGATTATGCTTGTGGAGCTGGAGCTGACTTTAGACCTATAAGTAAGAATGGTGCTTGTTTTCAACCTGATACTGTGAGGGCTCATCCTTCTTATGCTGTTAATAGCTATATTCAAAACAAAGGTCAAGGAAGTTGTATCTTCAGTAATACTGCCACCATACAGGGATCTGAGTCATCTGACCCAAACACTGGTGGCACAAGCGCCAAGTGTAATGAAACCACCTGGATTTTCAAACAATCCGAGGATTACCAAGTTCTCCAGGGTTTAACAGTACTCTAGGGATGTTTGGGTTAGGTCCAAACCTTGCCAGAACTGAAATAGTTTCTATTTTTCTAACTCTAGGGTCTTGTCATTTGATTGGTTGAAAGAAAAAAAAAAACAAAGACAAATGTAAGTGGGTGGTGATGTGTAGGAATGGGGAGGTAGGGATTTAAGGTTCAGGGTTTGTAATGTAAGTACAGACAAGATAAGTTTAGCATTCAAGTCAGAATTTTGATAAATTGGGTTGTGTAAAAGTGATTCATCAGTGGACTGACATTTCCCAGACAAAAAAAAAAACACCATAGTAAGAGCCCATGCCCATAGAAAGCATGCAGCACGTTATAGTGATCTAGTGTGAACTTCCAAAATGAATGAACATACCAATTTCTACAAAAATACAAGATAAAAAAATATGAACATACCTTATCAGCAAGAGCCTGCTGAGCCTGCATGTCCAACCCTGAACCAAGAAAAACAGTGATTCATAATTTAAGAAAAAATATGAAATTCATTGGATCAAAAGACATTGATTCTAAAGACAACAAATACATACTAACAAAAAATTGGGGCCTCCAGCAACCAAGAAACTGAATAATCCCAAATCAAACACAAGGTGTTGTCACAACTCACAAAGTTGGCATTCATGATTATAAACTGAACAAATTATATAGAAAAACAATGATTCATAATTTAAGATAAAAAGACATTAGCAAGGACTTGAAAAGGATAAAAAGTTTGTCTAATACTAAAATGTTTAAGGAGTTCTTAATTACAAGGAAAAGCTTTAAACAATGGATGAAAACCCCTGGGAAGAAGGGTAATTAACTCTTCATACTGAAAGAAAGTGGTCTTAATATGAAAAGAACATTTGTACCATCCTTAATATCCACAGAACAAAGAAAGAAAAACAAGCAGAAAAATAACACAAATCAAGATATTGAAACACTGGACATAGGAATTTGATCACAAGAACAAAATGATAAGCATGAATCTGAACAACTGAATAAGAGAATGCAATATATTCAGCGAAAGAGAGAGTGCATCAAAATCTTCAAAACACCAGTTCATCCACTCAACACATGTTCATACTCACTCTTCAAAAGTAAAAGACTCCAAAACATAACACAAGAGACCCCCAAGCAGTAAAGACTAAAGACAAGTGATTAAATGTAGCATATCCGGTAAAGAGTAAGATAGAGAGACAATGAAGAACAACAATGGTACTGTTGCCCTTGATCAAACTCTATGAATAAAAAATGTTCCAAAAGATAAAACCCCAGCAGTAAAAATTTGAAAACGAAGAGAAGAAGCCTCTAAATAGACATATTTTAACAATTATCCTCTTTCATCTTTGCCATGATTCTAATTTCCACCGCCGTTAGGGCATTCACGAGGCTTTGGATTCACAGAAATCCAGAATCAAACACATATTATTATACCGAACTCTTTTCCTTGCCAGAATAAGGACAAGAAGATTACGATTTGAGATTTGAGATTATACCTGTGGAGATTCTGGGACAGATCTTTAAAAACTTAGCTGTACCTATAAACAAATAAGCTCTCAATAATCCATAATCATAAATATTAAACGAAAATCATAGAATAAACGTGAGAAGAAGATTACTCGGAGATATACCCGAAGAATTTTTTATTTTTTTTGATGAAGCCAAATAAATTGCATCACAAATTTGAATAAGTAAACGACAGGAGGTATCATTATGCTGATCACCCGAATCTGAAACGCGTCGTATCAATTTCCTCACCCAGTGCAGCTCGGTCTAACTCATCAATAACATCATCCCGTGGAGTGCGAACTGTGTATCTCTTTGATTTTTCTCCCATAGCCTCCAACGAGGCAAAGGTATTTACGTGAGCAATTGCTTCGACATCTTCGAACTTATCAGATGATGCTTTGTTGGAGATCACCTTCAAAAGTGTGGTTTTCGTGTCATAAGAATATAGCACAGAACTAGAACATAGGAATATGATTTCTCCTTTCTTTGTAAGTAAAATCGCCTGGAACTTGCTCAGTTTCGACTTCTTTATATGAGAACCAGCTAATATGGCTTCCAAATCTATATCAAACTCCATATTCCAGGTCTCCTTCGAGTCGCTACTTCCCATCAAGGACCAGATTTTCATATGTGATCCATATGGATAAAGACACAAATGCCTTCCCAGTGCTACAAGTCCAAATATATCTTTAATGTTACGGTTTTGCAGACAAGGAGGGCCGGACAGAAATCGAAACTCTTCCTTAGCCAAGTCAAAGGCCACAACTTTGTTGAACGAAATCCAATAAATAGCATCATTTGCATAGGTACCCGTACCCATCCTAACCGAATTCATTCTACCGGAAACTCTACCTATCGCTCTCCACCCACAACCACTGCCAAGTGTGTATACTTGGACATTTCCTTCCATATGCTCGAGATAATGGATTCTAACGACCTTGTACTCATTGGTTGAACTAGCATACCCGAATCCAGATGCTACATGATGAGACATGTTGACATCTCCGTCCACTATACGGCATATACGACTAGGACCAAGGTCTTCTTTCTTTACCACTAGTTTAGGAAGATAAGTATATTCTCTGGTAAGAGGATTGCAAATATAGATGGGATCTAGAATTGTATTGTGTAGTTGAAATGCACAAACCAAACCATTGCAGGATCCAACTAAATGTTTAGATATAAGATCATCGTGCATAGGAGGATGATGGATCCTTTTCAGATTTTCATGGTAAATGTATTTCTCACCAGTGCTAGTCGGTTGTCGTCCATGGAAAAGTAAAGCTTTGCAGTTGACGGGATCCTCGATGCGACAAGCAAAAATGAGAGATGATCCCACCCTAGCAGATATGGTAACAGTGCCATCGTCGCCACCACAAAGATGGTTAAGCTGGCGACTAAGATGCATACGAGTAAAGCTGCTCCCGCGGATGAGAGTTAACCATCTTTTACAAACTAATTTGCACTCAAAAACATATTCAGCAGGAACGCGAGAAACAATATCTAGTAGGATGTCCGTGGGTAGATTCTCCATAGATCCTCGTACTAATATCAAGTCAGTGGAATTGCTGACTTGAAACAATCTCAAGTTCTCCGGTGATCAAGAAAATCTAATCTAAAAAAAAAAATCTTTGGTGGATGTGCTTTTCACTGCTAGACCTTGTTATTATATAGGCTTCCATGATTCCTAAACAACACTGAGACTAAGAATAGAAAATCATCTGAACTGGGAAACATAGCTGAACTAGGAAAGGAAACCATCTAGTCTAGAAACTAATCAAAGAAAAAACTAGGAGAACGGAATCCTAATAAAAGATAGATTGAAAAAAAGAACTTACTCTCTAAATTCCATTTGAAATTATTTATTTACTCTCTAAATTCAATTTTAAATCAAAAACAATACCAGTAACAATTCTTGGTATTTATTTTTTAATTCAGTTTTAATCTAAAAAAAACTAAAAACAATTAATTTTATGAGCAGGAACTGAGTTTGCCCTGATAAACAGATCTAAAGAAAGTAGGGATGGCAATGGGGCGGGTATGGGGCGGGGACCTTGAATCCCATCCCCTACCCCGTTCAAAAACCAAAACCCATCCCCTACCCGTTCCCGTAAGAATGGGGCGGGGACGGGTATGGAGAATCCCGTGGGGATGGGTTCCCCATGGGTTACCGTAACACAACAATAAATATTTAGAATTTTATAAATAATAATAATTTAAAAATAATTATAATGTTTCAAACAATAATAATAACCTATGCAGTGCATTTTTAAAATTTTAGTTTATCATAACCAACTAAAACTGAAAAATAAAGGAAACAATTGACCCACAATTAAGAATTATAGTTCTTTTTACTTCTTAGTTCCTCGTTATTAATCGTCTTCCTCCATGTTAATCATCTCATCATGGTCTTCTTCATTGTCTTCCCAAAAAGTTCACGTTCTGATTTTAATCCACCTACTGAAATATAAAGAAAATGTATCATATGTAACCGTAAATAAGTATTTAAATGTAAAAATTGCTTTAATACAACAAATATTCTTTTACCTTTCATCGTATCCCACAACCAATCTTGAGTGCACATCAAATATGGGGCGGGTATGGGGCGGGGACCTTGAATCCCATCCCCGCCCCATCCCCGCATCATTAATTTCGGGGATTCCCCGTACCCCGCCCCGTTCCCCATTTATACGGGTAAAACCCTAACCCATAGGGGCGGGTCCCCACGGGGATGGGTTTGGGCGGGGCAAATTGCCATCCCTAAAAGAAAGTGTACTAAAAAAGAACAGTAACAGTTCAAATTTCAAAAACATTCCGCGCAAAATATTTGGTTTCCGCCAAAAAAATTGGGTCAAACACGGCTTAATTAGAAGAATGACGTGTTATAGCTTTTCTGCCAGACTGTTTCTCCACGTCATTTGGGCGCTCAGTGGGGCGTTGAACAAGACTGAGTAGAGCATTTCCGAAAACAATACCAGTAACAATTCTTTGTATTTATTTTTTAATTCAGTTTTAATCTAAAAAAACTAAAAAAATTAATACTGAGAAACTGATATTATTAATATGGAAAGATTATTAATTTATTGATTTCGCCTGACATATATCTATTCATATCACGAGGTTGTTTAATTTACAGAAACAAAATATAAGGGACCTTACCTGCCATCTTTTTCTCCTTATTTCGTTGGGCTTGGAAAGTAATTAGCTAAAGCCTGCAGACAGTGCAAGAGCCTGTAGAAAAATAACCAATCAAAACCAAAACTGTAAAATAAATTTTCATGTGGTTTCCAAAAATAATTTCACTTCTTATTGATACAAAGCAGTTTTTTCAGGGTCAAATTTTCCTCTGAAATCAGTTTGGACGTCTAATACAGTTTGGGTCACTCTTCCATCTCTTGGACAGGTTCCAACTACCATCAAGTGTCTTAAACAACACATAAGATAGCTACAAAGTCAAGTTACCGATAGACCTAATTCCCTCACTTTTGTAGTTCAAAAGTAAAATATCACTCTCTTTACATCCATCTCTTTTGGATCCTATCTAATGTTGAATATGACAGCCATCTCTTCTGACCGCCTTCAACAAGTGGGTTCTCTCTCTTCAAGGGCAAGTCCATTTGAATCATGGTATAGGAAGATGGCTTTCAAATTGGATAACAAGGTTGATCTTTAGATGGTGTCTCGCCAATTAGTCATTAAGACAAATCATGAAAAGTTTAGACATGTTGCAGGATAACGAAATCGAGCGTTTTAACTACTACATTTTAAGGCCTGCTGTAATTGAGTTACGACTCCCTCAGTTCCTTTATCCAAAATCTCACGGATATCGTCTTTAACAATCAATGAGGAAAATCTAACCCTGGAATATTTTTCATGAATAGAAAGCAAACTCTATAAAATCTCGACTAAAATTGAATGATTATGGCTTAATTCATGTTGCAACCTAAACAACAATCAAACTAGCAGTCAAACTCCACCAAGCACGTCCTAATTGTTTATACTACTGTGGGGAAAAACGAAATTATTTAAGTTAAAATTAGCTCTCTTAATCATAGGAAAAGCTTTCAGAATGTATGAAATTCCAAAGAAAATGAACATGAATATGACTTGCTAGTGCTACTAACAGATGATGAAAGCACAAATGAACTCCAAACAACTGTTTTAATTTGTACAACGAAGATATAGTAGTCATACATACCTCTTTCTCTATTTAGTGTTTGAAAGTAATGTATTTCCGCAACTTCGTACTAGTGGCTACGTGTTCAAGAGCTGCAAACCCTCACGTCCCTTAGAAAAAGTCCATGTTACAATATAAGGTAACATTTGAGCATTCTATCATGAGTCGACCATCATGACGGCTTCATCACCATGACATGCACTTAAACATTAAATTGAAGCAGAAACAGTTATCTAATTCTGTCAAAACCGTGGCTAAAAGGCTATTTCAGGAATTGAATGTCTACTAGGTTTGTTTGGATTAGGAAACTCGTATGACGGTTTGTAGGAGTGTTTTTCAAAATTTAGGATTCCTAATTAGAGTGTGAGACCATTCTTAAAAGTTCTCTAAGACTTGAGGATCATGTAACTACTATATAAGAGGGGTTATATGGTGAAGAGAAATTGTTCTCTTTGTAGAATCATCTTGTCAATCCTCTTGACAAGATGTGAGGGTCAAAACCATTGTGGCATATAATGGTGGGTGATACGGCAAAATCTATGTGAAAAGAGAGACTTGTAGTGAGAATATGCACCTTACAAAAGTAAGAAAACGAACATGATTATAAAGCCATAAATATCGCACTCCCATTAATAAGCCACAACACATAACAAATATGCTTCGTCTCACAACACATAACAAATATGCTTTGTCTCACACCGAAGACTACTTTATAAGCATATAAACCTTACAAGATCAGCATATAAACCTTACAAAAAATTAGTGAATGATGACAAACAAGCTACAAACATCTCTCCCACTGAAATCAAGAATAAGAAAACGCTGATAAACAAACAACAAACATTATTACCACTAAATTTAGATTCACTTTACATGCTTATTATTACTTTATATATAGCTATACAAACAGATCACATAGATAGCATACCAGTAAGCAAAAATAATCATTGAAAATCACCTTTGGGCAGAAAATACCACATACAGCGAGTCCTAATAATAGAACTCATATGAAAAGCTTTCACTCATATGAGACTTGATTCATGTCGGATTTCATACACATAAACCACCTTTTGGCAGATTTGTATTTCTGAATGAATCAAATAAACAAACCACCACAATCACATAATTCTCATAAAAACACTTCTACATACTCACAAATTATCACTTTCGCAACACTTAGGCGTGTAATAGAAGTTACAGATTGTACAGGTTACAATTTTCAAAAACAGAAAAAATTCAAGCCTTATGCTTGCACGAAAAACACCATTTTGAAAAGTCCAAATTTACCACAGATGTGAACATAGCTTGATCGTGATGCATGAGTCTTCTACAACTGATCCAATACTTTTCGACCCCACAACATCAAGTATGAAATACCAACCACCGCATATAAGAACCATAACTTTAGAAGGAAAACAATCTGAAACCTTGCTGAATATGTAATAACTAGGTAAAATAGAAGTTGAATGTTGGAATTTCAGCTCCTTAACCTTCATGCTTTAGTACTAAACATTTTACAAAACTAAGAACATGCTGAAATCTGACTAGGACCTAGTATTATCATACTTAACAACACTCAAAACCAACACCATACATAGCAAGAATAACACATATAGTTCGTGCAAGAGAGTTTGTAGTATAAGGGAATAGAACAAACGCATCCCGCTCAACGTACATAACTTAATATCAAATTCTATTTCCTCAGACTACTTAATGACGGATGAAAACAGATTTGCTTTTAAAAAAAACACGCGAGGCTAGAAGAGAGTCATAGTCATGCTTGCCATATCTCACTCCAACCTATCCGTCATGAATTGGATGACACCTCATGGTTATATTGGACACCTATAAGGACAAGAGACATGTTATACTAGTTTCAACCTTGTCTAGCAGTAATATGGTTACATGATTTAGACACTAAAGGCAGTTCCAATGGCAATCAACAAAAACTTTTTTTGTTGAGCCACATGGATGAACAAACGCGTTTTTGCACTATGGAAAATCAGAGCAAAATGAACAAGATAAAGTTAAAATATAAAATGTTATATTTACGTGAGATAAAATACCGCATCTTATTAAAATCTAGAATAAGAGGGTATTCTACCCAATGAGTATCCTTTGAACGACGCGCAGAGTCATTAGCCGAATTGTGAAAATCATCATTTCGCTTGGCCAACTTTCTTATGGTCTTCTTATTCCCCTTTATGACCCTCAAATCCCTCTTTCTCATGAGCTTCTGTCTGACGCGCGCGGTGTATTGCAATTGAGCGGCGATTGTATTAGGATAATGGTTGAATACTCTCGTCCTACGGCTGGATTGGAATCTTCCTATCCCAAGTGGGCGAAACCTTTCAATAGGGAGGAATATACAGTGGAGAACTTCTTTCTTCACTATGATGTCATAATCATAAAAAACGATCAATACCGCTGGGAAATCCGTTTGATGAGAGCGGATGGTATCGCAGAGAACAAGAGGATCATGCGAGATGTTGATTTTCACAATTCGGCTAATGACTCTACGCGTTGTTCAAAGGGAGATAAAATAGGTTAAGTGAGATAAAATAGGATAAAGAATTGGAAAATATTTTGATGGCAAACGGAAACTGTAGTTGGCGGTTGTGGAAGACCGGCCGGGAGTTGAGATCCTCCTACGGATTTGGTTGGTCCGCGCGGTTGTACATTAAGTGCACGGAAAATCTACGACCGCAGTCAACAAACCATCAAATTTATTGGTTTGCCCATCCGTTTTTCAAGTTTGTTGAGTCCATAATGAGAGCAAAATGAACAAATCAAAATTCCATAGGAATTTCCCTAAAGATGTTATAAACAAAATAGAAATCAGCTTACATTAAACATGCATTACCTTAGTTTAGACGTGATTTGTTGCGTAAACCATAAAAAATCTAACAAATAAGTCCTAGAACTGCTTCTGAGTTCAAGATTACATCTCAACAAGAATACTTCGGCCAAAAACCCAATTTGAAAATTAAACCCTTCCATAGAGTAGAGGATAACAAAATAATGTACTTTTGGTCAATAGAGTTCTTGAATCCCTAAAAGATGAAACTTGACTATGAGTGTGTTTGTTTTTTGCTGACTTGACGTTTGAACTAGACTCGGCTCGAGTCATATATCATATCGTTTGTTTTTTTATTTTGAGTCAGATTTTACTCGCAATCTGACTCAGACCTAACCCCTAACTCAGACCCGTATGATTCATACCCCTGACTCATATGACCAATCCACTCTCACATATTTTTTAATCAGATGAGTCAAATCTTACTTAAAAGATAAGCAATTTGAGTCAGATCCAGATAAGGCAGGTGATATCAGTTAGATCCAGACGACTCAGATGAGTCAGGAAAAACAATCAAGGTGTAAATTTATGAGTTAAGTTGTGTTTTCAAGAATCTAGAAAAAGGTATATAGCTTCAAAAATTGTCGGGCTTAGAGTCGTATTGGGACTAAGTTCGATTTAGAAGTCAAAAAGGTATTAAAAAAAAGGTGTCCATCCACCTGTTACAGCCGATTGTAACAAAAACAAGTGTCAAGCATCAACAGGTTCAATTCCCACAACCCTGTCGACTGTAAAGGTCCTTGGCCTATTTCCCAGCGAAATAGACCCCTACCAAGCTAATTTATGATGTTCTCTTCAGCCTCCAAGTAAGCTATTGATGATCATCTACATCACTATCATTCTCATCTTCTTCCTTAATGTCTTTATGAATTAAGAACTAGGGTCAATAAATTAGGAGAAACTGAGAAAACACTGGTTCCACTTATGTTCAAGTGACTAATAAGTCGAGTTTTGTCAATAGGAGGGAAGAAATAGAGATTCGAGTTTCGTTAATATGAGGGAAGAAATGGATATGAGAAGGGAGAGCACGTGAGGTGGAAGTAAATTCGAAGATTCCGTATAATTGAAAACTATTTTCTAAGTGATTTGAAATTTTATTTCTAATAGCAAAGATGGATCAATATCATATTATTACGCCACGATAACATAGAAACTGCATATGAATATGATTTTATCAATTGTATTCTGGAAGAAATAAGACACTTTTTGAGAACCAAAGAAACTCCATTTAAGGAATGGATTGCCCACATCGAGATTTATATTTGTCTACAGGTTTCTTAGTATAGAGGAATAGGTTCTATCACATTCCACCTCACTTTATTCCCCCCTCAAAATCCACTTCTTCCCTCCTATTAACAAAGTGAGTTCCTCACTTGCCGCTCCTTGCTCCTAGCCGAGCAGGATCTCGAGAAACAAATAAGCTCAACTATTCGATTGCGGTACATATTCAAATAACTAAGAAATTTTCCATCAGTTTGTTACTCATGTCATGTGCAAAGTAACTCAAAAAAGCTAATTCTACAAAACAAAAATAAACTACTGTATTTAGAGTCTTTAGGGGAATTATTATTTCTATCTTAGTTTCCACTACATTTTTTTTTTTTGCTAATAGGTAATTCATTAAAAGACTATAACTTAACATGACTAGCAGAGCCATCTAATGTGTGGAATGAGCCTGCTCCTTCCCAGCATTAGATTTATCTACTGATAAAGCTGAACTAATACAAGATGGTGGGAAATAATCCCAGTTTCTACTACATATAGAAGATAATTTGAACATAACAAATTAAAATATTTCAGAGGGAAATAGAACCAAATTACTGACAGATTTTGCATCTGATTGCATAGTACTTGAGAAACCTGCTCCCAAGAGGGGTATAAATATATGACCTAATCAACAAAAACAATCACCAATTTGGCAACCCTAGTACTAGTATATGATTGGCGCGGAGACTGATCAGAAACCCATTACTGACAGATTTAACAGTACTTAGGGTAATCCATCTGATTTCATAGTACTTGGGCATCTTTCTCTAAAGGGGTGGTAATCCATCTGACATAAAACCTAAATGTATGACCAAAAATAACCACAAATTTGGCAACCCTGACATATGATTGTCTCAGAGAGTAGATAACCCTTGAATTAGCCAAAACATGTTACTGCAGAAAAGTAAATCAAAAGTACGGAGTTTGAATCCTAAAAATATCAAAGTGCATAAGAAAATAAAAAGAACTGCAACATCGGAAACCTTAATTGCAAAGTACGGGGTTTGCAAACATTACCCGGCAAAGAGACATGAACTGCTTTTCGATCGGATCGAAATGGAAACTCAAACTTCGGTTGTAACACACTTTTTCAGTTTCAGATTAGAATACCTCAGAGAATCTAATACAATCTTTAGATAAAGAGGAACACAATGACAAAGACAGGGGGTAATGATATTGGCTAACATTCAAATTTTAAGGGGGCCGCTTTTCTGACTTCCTTTTGACTACAACGAGGAATTGTTTAAAGCAAGTTTTGAAAAACGGGTCACGGCTCAGGTCACGGACACTAGGTGTGACCGTTATAATGCGTTTTCTCAGGTATGAGCACGTTTTGGGCCAAAAACGCGTTATATAGTCAAAAAACGCGTTTTTTCGACGTTTTTTTGAAAATAAAAGCGTTGTAACGGTTACATAGGAAATAAAGAAAATTATTGATCTGAATTTCCTATGTAAATCGTTATAACGTCGTGAAAACGTTTTAACGAGTCTAAAAAATGTTGTTACAAGGTATTTTAATTTTTTAATACTCCCCACGTCCCTAAATAGATAACCTACTAATTTTTAAATTTTGTCCAACTAATAGATGACCTATATCATTAAGAAATTCTAATACTACCATTTTATTTGATTATTGTTAGTATAAGAAATGTATATAATTCGATAGTCATGTTTATATTCTTTACATAGGTGTTTTAAAATGCTTTTCACTATACAATTTACTTAAAGTTTGATAAAATTTGTGTGATAAAGCTTTTCACTATGCTTTTCACTATACAATTTACGAAAGTTTGATAAAGTTTGATAAAATTCGTGTCCAAATCATGTACCCATTTTAGTCTTTAAAATTCGTGAATCCAACATATGATTCTCGTTACACTTCCTATCGCTCTGACCATGGTGTTCAACATATGAACAAAGGATATAATTCTAATATTGATAATAATAATGAAGTAGGTAACAATAATGATGATACTGAAGGAGGTTATGATAACGATAATGATGGTTATTATGATGATGATACTTATGCAAACGAAGATAGCCGATTCCGACAACGATGACTATGATGTGGAAAGGAACCGTCGAGGAAATAGAGAATACTTGAAAAAAGGTGGTGGTCGTAGTTCGTTCGCGTAGCTTTTTAAATGATGAATACTAGTTTAACAATCCTATGTTTTTTAAATTTGTAGTTTTAATCCTATAGTTAGTTTCCTTGTATCATTTAAAAATATTTAATTCAAAGTTTTCAGCTTTCAATCCAGAGAAGAAAAAAAATCAAAAGAAATGGTAAGAAAGTTATTTACACGGTTATAACGTGCGTGATAACGGGAAACAAATTAAAAAACGCACGTTAAAATGTTATTTAGAAGAAAAAAACATTCAAACTAATTTTAGAAAACGGTTACAACGTGTATGAAAACTGAAAAACGGTACTATAAAACTGCCGTTTTTCCTATTTATCGGCCTAGTAAAGGCACGGGGTTCGGGGACCCTCACGGCCACGGTATATGGGTGTGACCGTTTTAACGGTCGTTTTTTCGGTAAAAACGGACGTTTTTAAAACCTTGGTTTAAAGGGGATGGAAGTTTTGGAGAATAACGGGTCCAAAAAATGTGAATCTCTTAAAAGACTCGGCACTAAAGGTATCAATGAAGGTCCAAAAAACTTCGACATCCCTCAACGGATCGGCAAACCATCATTTTTCAGACCACGCAAAAGTATATATTAGCATAAACACTTCTTTCTGATCGGAGTGTAACATTTTCCCCAAACTCAAGTTCTGACCAGTTAACACTAACAGTGATTGCAAGTAAGAAGGAACACATAAAATACTAAAACGTGAAAACAAAATAAAATACTACAACGTTGAAACAAACATAGATCTTAAAGTTAAACATTGGAACAAATTCAGACGAGTTGAGAGAGAATCAGTCAGATACAGATGAGTCAGATACAGATGAGTCAGATTAAAAAAAAGACACCCTCGAATTTCGGTTCTGATAAACATTCTCATATCTGAATCCCACTGGAAAGAAATACAATAAAACATTGGGGAGAGATCGTGTTCAGAGAGCGTAAAAGAGTGTTGACGGTGAATTTTCAACAAAGGTCAAAACCTTAAAATCATGATACTGCATGTTTCTGATACGGCTTCAGGCATGTGACGATTCATATTTTACGAAGCCATGATGAACATGTCTTTCGAAAAGCCTCCACTAGCTGAGCGTTCGATCCCTGGCATTTCATTGTGCCCTCTATGTAGAATAATAGAATTGGGAGGTCCTCCTACATAATTGTTTGTTGAGAGAGCTTAACTCCTTCAGGACGTCGGTGATACTCACTGTTCCCTGACTACATGAGAGCGACCCCCTCTACATAGAAGAACGATTGGGCGGTTCTCCATAAGATTGAGAGCAACATCGCCTTCAGGATAGTGACACTCACTGATCCCGACTATGTAGGGCGACCATGTATAGACTCGGGCGTTCTTGTAAGATTTGAGAACGCCTTCGGGATATTATCCGTCTCCTGACTATGCGCATAGATTAAATATGTCGTGACATTCACCACTGAATTCCCAGAATGATCTATTATTGCTCATATTCCATGGTCGAATCCACGGCCTGATCCCATGGAATGGCAATAACGATTGCTCCTATTCCATGGTCTAATCCACAGCCTGATCCCATAGAATGGCAATAACAATTGCTCCTATTCCATGGTCGAATCCACGGCCTGATCCCACGGAATGGCAATAACAATTGCTCATATTCCATGGTCGAATCCACGGCCTGATCCCATGGAATGGCAATAACAATTGCTCTGATTCCATGGTCGAATCCACGGCCTGATCCCATAATATGGCAATAAACGATTGTATTATCTCATTACTCCGATTTCACGAATCTCATGGAATGGTAATAGATAATTTTATTACTCCGATTTTATGGTCGAATCCACGATCCCATGGAATGATAATGCATGTTTTATTATGCCGAATTCATGGTCGAATCCACAGCTGATCCTATGAATTGATAATAAATAACTACTCATTTTTATTGTTCAATTTCATGAATTATTCTACACTGAATTTCATGGATTAGCAATAAATACTCAACAACCGGGCATCTGGATTATCACTGAGTAAGCCCCACAAAATATGGTGTAAGTGTACTCGACAATGATGCACGAACGAGCATCCAAAAATATGAATAGACGAGGAATCCTACGCAAAACAGGAGAAAAACAACAAATATTAATAAAATAATAAGGAACGCCCAGGGGCCGGGCCCACCGGCCGACCGGCCATGCCCACCGGCCGGTCCCCATGCTTCTTCCATTATTTTGCCCTATTTTGTTATTTTCATAAACTCATGAAAAACTCCTTGATTTTAGCAACTTTCCTTGTTTATGCAAAATACATGAATTCCCCATAACTTCACGGATTCATGAAAAAATAATAATATTATAAAATAATGAAAGGTGTGCGGGACCGGGCAACATAGCAGGCCGGCCATGCCCTAGCCGTGGCCGGTCCCACACCTCACAATCCCTAGCTTTTTATAATTATTATTCCCTAAACTCATGAAACTCCTCCGTTTCAACAAAAACTCATGGATTCTCCATAACATCATGGTTTCATGAAAAATAATAATATAAAATTAGGAAAGTGTTGTGGGACCGGGCAACATAGCCGGCCGGCCATGTCCTAGCCGTGGCCGGTCCCACACTTGCAATCCTAAGTCTTTTATAATTATTATTTTCCTAAATTCATGAAACTCCTTGGTTTGAGCAAAAATCATGATTTCGTCATAACTTCTCAAATTTTGCTCAAATCACGAAAAACCAAAAGCCAACAGGGTCACACGACCGGGTAGCCTCTCACGACAATTTTAAATATTAAAATACTCCTATTTTAATATTTACAAAATATTGATCAATTGAGCATACATGCTCATTCCAACAAAAATCAAGAATTTCAGTAAAGATGAAACTCTTCTGAAAATTCACAATGTTGCTCGAACGCACATCAGAAAACACTGAAACTCTCAGTACGGAGACACAGACACCACGACAACACGCGCATACCTTAATGACCGACCAGGGTCATTCCTAGGGCTTGCACAAAGCCGGCCCCACACGTTTTCACACTTTTGACCTAATTTGCGCAATCGCTCATATTGGGCCAAAACTCTCTCCAACCAACCTGGGGATTGCTCAAACGGACAACAGCAAGTTCCGTGACCACCAAGAGCCGGTCCCATGCTCTCTTGGTCGGTCCCTCTTTCATACTTAGGTTTCATCACCTAATCTGAACCCAGCAATATTTCAGTAAATGATAAAACCGGCATTTAATCATCATTCCTTAACCAACTCTTCAACTGAGAACCCGGGTGCACGCTCACTCGAGAAATTGGGAATCACGTGGACGTCCATAGTCTCATATGGTCGGTCCCTCCTTCGCTCATGACCTATTTTTTCAGCAATTCGTCGACTAATGAGCAATTCATCAAAAATTAGGGTTTTCGAACAAACACTCAACAAATCATTATTCCGAGCAAGTTCAAACGCTAAAATAAATTTATGTTGATCCACAGGGATTAAATATATAATATTCGATAATCTACCAATATTTTAGTTGGGTCCCGTCACCCATAAATAATTCGTCGAATTGAGAAATACTTGCTCAGTTGCTCAAATATTGATCCAGCTATCAATATTTAGTAATTTATCAGTAATTTGTCGAATTGAGCAACATTTGCTCAATTGCACGTCAAATTATCAATATTCAGTATTTCGTTGAAATGAGCAATACTTGCTCAATTGCTCGTCAAATTCTCATTATTCAGTAATTCGTCGAATCGGTCAATACTTGCTCAGTTGCTCGAATAATCCACATATATTCAGTAACTCATCAATATTCAACAACTCGTCGAATTTACAATATTTTCTCGCACGAGCAACATTAACATTCATGAATCACGAGAATTTTCCAAACATGCTCGATTCAACAAAACCTAGGCTCATTGCCTAATCAGTCAACAACTGACAAACTAAATACACGTCTGTCATGCAGACTCCACGATTCATGAGACATCAATTAATCACGTCAAATTGGGGTATAACAACTAGGGTTTTGGTCTGGCGGCCTACAACATGTGGATTCATCCACGACGAGAAATGTGCGTAAGTTGTGTCAAGGTTTAAGGAGTTAGCAAAGTAGTGGGTGCACGATCAGTCAAGTCTCCACACGACATGGAACTGACTTTACCACGATCTCCCACTTTCCCACTCTTTCACTCAAGAAACTGTCACACTTACAGGGATTAGTGGTTCATCATTCTTGCAATATAAATAAGTCTAGATCGAGGACAATATCATCATCGGCATCATCATTATCCGTCAACAACTCGATACAAACTTATTCATAGAACTCAACTTTAGCAGTTTAGCAATATTGCAGAAAGCTTCAACACACCCACAATCCTTGATCATCACTGATCCCACACAATTCTCAGCTTCCCTCCTACAGATCAACCCATCTCCCTCTTTGCGACCGAATTGACTCTGGAGCGGCCATTGTCTTGGTTTAGGCCGGAGTCCTACAGATTGATCTCTCGAATCTAAGAACCCCCTTTGCAGCGGTGCATCTGTGTGAGGTTCAGCAGTTTGCTCGGTTGAGGAGTCTCGACAACACGCTCGACTCTTCACTTTCCTAAAAAACCAGCGAACCGTTTTTCCCCATCCACAGATTGGCGACCATAGTGGGAGATTGATCTCTCGGTTGCAATATCAAACTCTCACAAAATGGTTGATCTTAGGTCAGGTTCAGTCACCAATCCCAACATAAACAATGCTAGCACTAGCAACAATGGTGGTACTCCAGAAACTACTCCTGCTTCCAACATCGGTGCTGGTGATACCACTCCTCCGCAAACCAACATTGGAGACAATCCTCTCTTCGGCCCGTCTCCCGAAGAAATTACAGAAAACCCACATACCATAGGTGATCTCATGAAGGTGCAAGAAAAACTTGCCAAGAATCAGATTGACATGGCTAACACATGGAAAGAGCTGTGCAATTATCTCAAAACTCTCACTGACAAGATGTCAGAGAAAGCTCAAAAGAAAGGAAAAGCCAAAGAAACATCTCCTTTGGCCGATCCTGAAGTCACTCCGATCCATGTAGTAGATGATGATGAGGTGCACAAAGCTGCAGATAATCCACCAACAAAGAAAACTGCAGGATTCATCACTCGTGAGGACCTGGAACACTTCATGGAGGATCGAGGAAAAGACAAAGCATCATATGTTCATCGTCATCAACCTTTGTATCCCGCTTCTACACAAAGAATTCCTCTCACGAAAGGCTGCACCTCCCCAACATTCACACTGTACAATGGAACAGGGAACGCTTGAGAACACATCTCTCGATTCCTAGAGGCACTAGGAGAGCACGAACAAAATCATGTCGTCCGTCTAAAAGAATTATCGAAATCTCTCGACAAAGCCGAGCATACACTGTACAACAACATTGCACCCGGGAGGATCGCTAGTTGGGGAGAAATGGTTAATACCTTCTACAGGAAATACTTATTCGTATCAGAGCATATTACTCTCTCCGACTTAAGAAGAATGTCTCAGAAGAGCAATGAACATCCGAACGATTATGTGAAGAGGTTCGAAGTCCAAGATTTGGATTGTCATGACCTGAATGTCACTGAACAACAACTGATGGACTTTTGCATCAACGAAATGATCCCAGTCTACAAAGCCTTGCTGGAAAATCTCTGGTACCATACTTTCTCAGAGCTTCATGAAGCATCCAAACGATCAGCGACTACTGCACTTGATTTACTGTAAATAGCAAAGTCTGCAAGGTGGAGGAACCTCGAAGCAGCCGACGCCTAGTCAATAATCAGTATAATCTCCAGCCTTCAACAAACGTTGTTGCCGGAAGGAATGAAAGGAAAGCCGAGACACGGCATCATAGCACTTCTCCAAACATCCCAGGCTCCTCTGAAGGCGCTAAGAAAAGATAACCAATCCTGAAATGCACAAACCTCGACCCGGTATCAACGAACGGGAAATGATCAGACAGACTCAAACTTCTCTCATCTCATGAAGGAGTGATCGAGTTACTGGAATTCTGGTTCAAGATGGTGCAATCGAATTGTCGTTCATCAGGAGAGAGACAACTGAAGAAGAAATGAAGAATCCCAGGTACTGTCGCCTTCATAGGTTCATCGATCATCCAACAAGTAATTGCAATATTTGAAGCACATCTTCAAAGAGAAGGTTGATCATAATAGCTTCAATTGGGGACTGAAGGAGTACACAAGAATCCTCTCCTAATCAGAACTTTTGCAATCTCTGAACAACCGGTCAAAGAAGCAGTTCAATCGTTGATCGAGCGTATCTGTGAAATTGCTCTATCTGTCTAAGACACAAAGGAAGGACATGTTCACAACACCAGATTACATTGAGTCAGACATCTGTCCATCCTGGAAATACTCCTTGAACCTTCATCCACAGACAAGGATATGCACGATTTAAGGGACTGCCACCACACCATCTCGGAAGAAATGAATTTGGAAGAAAGTTGATCGATGCTGACACCGCCATCAACAACATTCCATTGAAAACCCTCAGAGTCGCAGGAATCACTCAACTAAGTTGCTACTCCTCTCTTATCTTAATCAGAGACCATGAAGGAACGCTCAGAGATGCATGTGGTTGCATCACTCTCAAAATGAAAGTTGGCTCAACCTGGACGAACCAAGTTTCACATAATCAGGGAAGATCCCGGATATGACATGATTCTTGGATGGACATGGATTCATGCCGAGAAGATGACTACTGACAAAGCGTCTTTGGTTGCACATCTCTCCAACGAAGAAGGTTCTCGATCCTGAAGATTTGGCGGACGTTCCATCATCATAACACTTGGAGGAACTTCGAACTTTGACGAGGTTGAAACAAGAACCCCAAAAAGATGCATAAACATTCATCAAAAAGTCCTGCACTCAGGAAATTCTCGTTCCTCCCATGTCTATGTCATTTATTTTCTCACATGATATTCTAGCATGGGGACTCAATTATGCTAGCATCTCTGCTATTACAAGATGCTATAAGTTGGTAATATCACTTCAGCAGGATTTTACCAAGTGGTTGAATCTGACATTTCTCTGAATCGAGCATTGAGACATTCATTACTAAGATAATGTCCAAGCATGGCAAGGAACACTTTGGGAATTTCTCCGTAGCCTTGCAGGAGTGTCCATATGTCCCACAAAATCAAAAATCTCTGATGTCTGCACAAGTGTTGAATCCCACTACCGCAGGGAAAAGAATGCTGAATCAACAGAAGATACTCGGGGCCAAGATGATCAAGCCTAAGACATTCGAAGCTTAAATAATACGACGCTTCAACGCTCAAGTATCTAAGAAGTCTTCAAATTGTACTCCTAATCAAAGAGTACACCTTCGATAATGGCGCCTCGCGGCCAAAGACAAACATCTCTACGATGACACACTGATTCACCACCGACACTGATCAAAGTGAAACTGAACTACAATCGCTGAGTCTTCACTATCTCCATGACAAGACTTCTGAAGCAGATGAAACATCATTCATCCATCGATGGCACGAATTCCTTCAACATGCACTGGGGACTTGATCTTATTGGACAAGATTCAAGACATAGCAAGTCATTGCTACCTGATGTGATTCCATGAAAACTTTATCAACGGAATCTCTCTACATCACGAAATTTGCACAACTGAAGAACTTCCTCTCTTCACCGATCGCATCCAGAATGAAGGTCGTCTTTGCTATCTGCCGCAACAACGTCGATTCACTGACAAAGCCGGTTCACAGTCTAGTCATGCTATTCAGTAGAATTTGAGTTAAACTCCCAGTACGCCTTCGTCTTAGGGATGCTCAACCCACCAACTAGTTCGTGAATGTAAAGGCTCACTGGATGGAGGAGCAACAACTATGTCGATAATCATGGTTCTAGCCTTTTCGATCTCTGGAGAAACTCTGACCATAGTATCGACATCAAAAAGGATATCTGGTGGAAATCCTTTCATGGTCTCAGCATCAACAAGAATTTATGGAGAAAATTCAAACATGATCTCAGCATCAACAACGGTCTCAGGAGCAACATCTTCATGACAGGGCTTCATCGACTATCCATTCTCTGAAGTGTTACACATGAAGCGGACTTCTCCAAGAACTAATGATTCATATCAAGATGTGTAGACCTGATAATATGCTCACATGAAAGTCTTCCCAAAGCTTGCACTACTGGTGGGAACGATCCAAAGTCTTCTACCCACAAATGAGATACAACACACTTCAGGCCATGGATTACAAAAACGCACCAATGGGTGAAGAATGGGACAATTTTTCCTAAACGAAAGATGTTTGTCTATGTCTCTTATACAACATACCAAAAGGGAGCATCAATCGGACATACGATCTAAAAGATACGGCCTTTACCGTCAGGTCTACGAAATCTGAAAAGTTTGTACGGGATTACAAATTACAAAAGTGCACGCTTTGTTGGCTGACCTCTACAACTCCAAATTGAGTGATTCTTCTTTCATGTGATAACTAAGTCTCTTAGATTCAAAACTTGGGGTCAAGCATCGAATTCTGACGTTGTATGAGGTTCCTACAACTTCCAGAGCGTACAACATGCAAGCAGCAATTCTTAGACGGGATTCATAACTTCCACAGTCGATCAGTGTCCACCGGGTCTTTCCACTAAGTACTTCATCAAGGTATCTCCAACTTCGACCACCTAGGTCTTTACATCAATTTTTCTATCTGGGTCCTTTATCCAAGTCTTTCCATAAGGAGAGAAAACAGAAAGGAGAGATTTAACAAATTACATGGGATCGACGGTCCACTGATCATGACGATCAGTTTCACAGTCCAAGACCCGTGGCATCAGACTCTCATGTGCTAATCATTCATCATAAAAGGAATGCTACCACCGGGACATGAAACCATGGTCATTACACCACTCCCTCTAGAGAGCAACCTCAGTCATGGTCCCGTGACCAGGGTTTCAGAAGTGATGTTTCTACGACAGAAACAAGATGGCTGCAAGCACCATGCTCATGAATCAATCAAGGGGTCCTCATCCGAATGAATCAATGACATTTAAATCCTTCAACAACCGTTCAAGACACGAGCAAATGGTCTGAAGACGCAACGGGGGCGTTTTACAACAAGCTCGTCTGAGACAATCTTTTCACTGTCATGCACAAAGAGGTGAGCCGGGAGCAATTGGTGACGAATCTAGGGATGAGTCATGCACCATTCTCTTCGTATGGATGTTCTATACAACATATCCAAAATTCATACCAATTGGAGAAACGAGCGAAGAGTTGTGGCCAAAATATTGGACCACATGCCAGTTGAAAATTTTCTGAAGGTCTCCTGGAAGTTTACTATTTCGCTGATTTCGGCCCCTAAACATGCTCAAAACTCAAAAAGCTTCTACAATAACGCTTGGAAATTTCCTGGGCATAAGGATACATGGGTAGATCGCGAAAATCTGACATCGGATGAAGATTTTAAGGCGTTTTTGCTAAAAGGCTGAGTTCTGAATTTTCTAGTGACGTGTTTCGATAAAACCTTTCACTTATTTATGAGAATCTTCATTCATTCATCAACAAATCAGCAATTTCATACTTCTATGAAGAAAATATACAATGTGTACTTACTGGAGTAGTCCCTAAAGTGCTCAAAGGACCGGAATTGCCAACATCACCATTGGAAACATCATTGTTGTCACTCGGTTTCGAAATCCGAGGTTTTCTTCTTCACCATCCTCCGAAGATGAATATGAATCATCAGTACTCCCTTGTTCCATGGAAATCTCCTCCTGAATACATCAACAATAATTAGTGGTATTTCATTCAAGGAGTGTCATGAACGATTATAGGAAGAGGTACTTACATCGAATTCTTCTTTGGCGCTCGATTCCGAAATTGTTTGTTCAGCAGCAATGAATTGAAGACCGTCAAGGCTCGATGGAGCAAAGTCCTGAAATGAAGTAACATACATTGGTTTCATGATCCTAATTGCACGGACAAGAAAAAGTCATGATATAAGGAGCGCTAACAACTCACCAAAGAGACAGCCGGGGACTTTACATTATTCGATATCATTCTATGATCCTTATTTCTGGATTCTCCACTCCGAAGACTTACTTTTATTTATGAGTAATCCACATTAATTGAACAAGGGCCCATTTGTCGAGATGCTTTATCGATGTTATATTCCTCCATCAGAGACTTCCCGTGCATTACTGATACTAAGTAATCAGGTGTACAACTCAGTATGAAGGATCTCTCATCACCACTCAGAGGTCCCAGAAGCACCATTTCTTGAAGCTGCATCTGTAGAGATATCATCTTTGGAAGTATCATTATGGGAACCAGTCATTCTTCCAAAGTTGCTGTGACGTCCATACAACATTCCTACTTCAGCATATCATCCGTAGATGCAGATTTCATCAAAGCAGTGGAATTAAAGCACAACAAAAATAATTAGGATGCTCACATCAGCGTCTACAAAATGGTAACTCTCAACTCTTGCCTATTTACGGTTTCACGAACTTAGTGATAATAACGTAAAATTTCAAAAATCTTGCTCGCTCCATCAAACCTGCAAACACGAGCAACACACATTACTTAAAAGTCTGACACCTGACTTTTTGCGAAATTATGAATAAGTCACATAACCCTTCATGTGAACATTCACTGATTTTCTACCGTGTGGGCATACACTATGAAATCACGAAATTCACGAAAACATTATTGTTTGCTTTTAACAATTGTTTAAAATCATTTTGCAAAATTTTTCATAAAATCGTGAACAACCCACGTAAATCTTTACTGTGTGAACGGTTTTTTCAAAATTTGAACAGACGTCCATTCTACAATTGTGAAAACTCACATACAGACATTATTTCACCATATACAATTGTCTAATTTCAACAGTTGTTCAAAATCAAAACATTGATTTTACAAAAAAAAAATATTTTAATGTGAAACTCACGTAACTATGAAAAAATATATATATTTTTGCTCCCTCTCGCGAGCATCCGTCTTTGAAATGAGAGTTTATTCCATTTTGTGAAATCTCACAAATTAAAAAAAAAAAAAATTCTACTTTTGCTCAAACGAGCGTTTGTCTATGAAATGAGGGTCTTTTAAACTTTTGTAAAGGTCCACATATTCCAAATAAATTTTATCATGAGGTGCAGGTCTTTTCAAAAAATTCCTTTAACTCTAAGGATCATTATTTATCACTTTTACTACGAACCTATGTTCCTAAAAGTATTTGTGAAAGTTCATGCTTTGAAAATAAATTTTGGTTTTCATGAAACCTCATCAACAAAATTTTCTCTACTGTGTCTACTCAAGAATTCATGTATCTCTTTCATATTAGGGATTATTGCTCGTTTCTTAAACTAACGAACGAATGGGCATATGTTTTCTAAAACAAATTTTCATGAAACTTACGCATACATGCACACATGGAATTTTATATCAAATTTATTTCCAAAACCTAATAAAACATGGGTTTCCTTTTTGGACTCGGGCCCATAAATCCTAAGTCGACCAAAAACTAGACTTTTGACCGACCAAATCAGCAACACTACACCTCTCCATGTCCACAAAATAACACTCTATCACACTATCAGGGTCCTCACCCGAACATTTGCTCGTACATGACACCATTGAAGCAAATCCAGGATTCTGAAACTACCTTTGTATACTGAGTTCAACCACGATCTCGTCGACTGAAAATCACCATCTAATGCTTACTGCGGAACATGACTGTTACTCACTAAGAAGGGGACTTAATGTTGATGGTGGATTTTCAACAAAGGTCAAAACAGTAAAATCATGATACTGCATGTTTCTGATACGGCTTCAGGCATGTGACGATTCATATTTTATGAAACCATGATGAACATGTCTTTCGAAAAGCCTCCACTAGCTGAGCGTTCGATCCCTGACATTTCATTGTGCCCTCTATGTAGAATAATAGAATTGGGCGGTCCTCCTACATAATTGTTTGTTGAGAGGGCTTAACGCCTTCAGGACGTCGGTGATACTCACTTTCCTCGACTACATGAGAGCGACCCCCCTCTACATAGAAGAACGATTGGGCGGTTCTCCATAAGATTGTGAGCAATAGCGCCTTCAGGACAGTGACACTCACTGATCCTGACTATGTAGGGAGACCGTGTATAAACACGGGCGTTCTTGTAAGATTTGAGAACGCCTTCGGGATATTAGCCGTCTCCTGACTATGCACATAGATTAATTCTGCCGTGACATTACAACTGAATTCCCAGAATGATCTATTATTGCTCATATTCCATGTTCGAATCCACGACCTGATCCCATGGAATGGCAATAACGATTACTCCTATTCCATGGTCGAATCCACGGCCTGATCCCATGGAATGGCAATAACAATTTCTCCTATTCCATGGTCGAATCCACGGCCTGATCCCATGGAATGGCAATAACAATTGCTCATATTCCATGGTCGAATCCACAGCCTGATCCCATGGAATGGCAATAACAATTGCTCATATTCCGTGGTCGAATCCACGGCATGATCCCATGGAATGGCAATAAAAATTGCTCCGATTCCTGATGGTTATTTTTCAATGACGTTGTAGTAAAAGGTTCGTTGAGACTTCTGAAAGCAGAATTTTAGACTTAATTTTTAAAGCAACAATATAACAAACTCAAAATACAAAATGTTGTGAAAATTATGGAGACGCTGGAGCTAGGATTTCACCAATTTTTGCACTCATGTGGTTCAAATATCAATTCTAAACAGTAATACCTCATGTGATAAACTTTCATTGACTCTAATTCGTTGCCTAAGGTAGATTTTGAAAGTAATTGATGTAAAACTAAAGCATGGGACATCAAAACATCTAAGCTAAGTATGACCCATCAGTTGTAATCACAACCATTCAATGAAAATCATAACTCGATTAAATAATTGTGCAATTAGTCATAAAAAGAATTAATAGAATTACCACATTCGTGAAATTTGGCTTCCTCCGTCGCCCCAGAGGATGGGTTTAGCTCATCATGTTGGAAACACGCTCAAAAGTTGATTTCATTGCTCAAAAATGGTTCACAAATGATGAAATAGGAGAAAAACAATAAAAACCGGGTTTGTAACACTTATATTTGTTACAAACCAGCTGTTACAGAGAACGATAATGATGAACTGTTGTTGTTGTTGTAGCTCTGCGACCCACGCTTGGCAGTCGTTTCCACTGTAGCATGAACGAATGTCTGTTGTGCGTCTTATGTTCTTCGTGTTCTTCAGAAGCAACAGAAATGGCAGTTCTCTGCACTTGATTTTTTTCTGCTCTGTGGTGCTTTGAACTCGCCCCAAACTCCCCTTCTTTCCTCTATGATTCTCCTACAGCCTCTATATATTCACAGGACCAAGAATATCTTCGTAATAACTCCCAAATCTTCTTGATATCAAACCAATAACTCGAGAATATTTTCTTCCCTGTTTTATGTTCTCACGCGTCTGTAATCTGCCAACTTCCCTCTTTTTAGCTCATACACGATTCTGCTGCATCTAAACACACTCCAAACAGACACAGGAAATGTATTAACCTTTGCACTCGTGAAAATCATCTGCCGTAAATAAGCTGCCATGTTTTTCTCTTCTCTCGGATTATACAGCCCAACTAAACTCATCCGAACACCCATACCAGCTTTGTTTGGGTATATCACGTTCATCTCGATCGAAACCAGTGGTTGAGTCTCACTGAAACTCCTTCACAAATCCAACAAAAAATTACGCAGTGAACTGCAATATTTTCCCGCCATTTTCAAAGTTTAAACGATGAAGAAGGGTTGCCCCTTATCCAATGATGGGGGGTGCAATTAGCAGTGGGTTGTAAATAGTAAAGAAGGTGCCCCTTATCCAAACTGAGAGTCCGTTTAGCAGCTGTCCTCCGGGGGTGCTCTGGGTAATTTTTCGAGCCGAATTTTCCAAAAATGTTTATTTCCAAAAAATACCTACACACACATAAAACACCATAATAAGTACAAAATCGAGTGCCAACAATATATAGTATTGAGATCAAATTAGACACAAAAATGTGTCTATCAATTCCATGGTCGAATCCACGGCCTGATCCCATGGAATGGCAATAAACGACTTTATTATCTCATTACTCCGATTTCACGAATCTCATGGAATGATAATATATAATTTTATTACTCCGATTTTATGGTCGAATCCACGATCCCATGGAATGGTAATGCCTGTTTTATTATGTCGAATTCATGGTCGAATCCACAGCTGATCCTATGAATTGATAATAAATAACTACTCATTTTTATTGTTCAATTTCATGAATTATTCTACACTGAATTTCATGGATTAACAATAAATACTCAACAACCGGGCATCTGGATTATCACTGAGTAAGCCCCACAAAAAATGGTGTAAGTGTACTCGACAATGATGCACGACTGAGCACCCAGATGCACGAACAAGCATCCAAAATTATGAATAGATGAGGAATCCTACGCAAAACAGGAGAAAAACAACAAATATTAATAAAATAATAAGGAGCGCCCAGGGGCTGGGCCCACCGGCCATGCCCTAGCCGTGGCCGGTCCCCACGCTTCTTCCATTATTTTGCCCTATTTTGTTATTTTCATGAACTCATGAAAAACTCCTTGATTTCAGCAACTTTCCTTGTTTTTGCAAAATACATGAATTCCCCATAACTTCACGGATTCATGAAATAATAATAATATTATAAAATAAGGAAAGGTGTGCGGGACCGGGCAACATAGCCGGCCGGCCATGCCCTAGCCGTGGCCGGTCCCACACCTCACAATCCCTAGCTTTTTATAATTATTATTCCCTAAACTCATGAAACTCCTCCGTTTCAACAAAAACTCATGGATTCTCCATAACATCATGGTTTCATTAAAAATAATAATATAAAATTAGGAAAGTGTTGTGGGACCGTGCAACATAGCCGGACGGCCGGCCATGCCCTAGCCGTGGCCGGTCCCACACCTTGCAATCCTAAGTATTTTATAATTATTATTTTCCTAAATTCATGAAACTCCTTGGTTTGAGCAAAAATCATGATTTCGTCATAACTTCTCAAATTTTGCTCAAATCACGAAAAACCAAAAGCCAACAGGGTCACACGACCAGCTAGCCTCTCACGACAATTTTAAATGTTAAAATACTCCTATTTTAATATTTACAAAATATTGATCAATTGAGCATACATGCTCATTCCAACAAAAATCAAGAATTTCAGTAAAGATGAAACTCTTCTGAAAATTCACAATGTTGCTCGAACGCACATCAGAAAATACTGAAACTCTCAGTACGGAGACACGGACACCACGGCAACACGTACATGCCTTAATGACCGACTAGGGTCATTCCTAGGGCTTGCACTAAGCCGGTCCACCACGTTTTCATACTTTTGACCTAATTTGCGCAATCGCTCATATTGGGCCCAAACTCTCTCCAACCAACCCGGGGATTGCTCAAACGGACAACAGCAGGTTCCATTACCACCAAGAGCCGGTACCATGCTCTCTTGGTCGGTCCCTCTTTCATACTTAGGTTTCATCACCTAATCTGAACCCAACAATATTTCAGTAAATGATGAAACCGGCATTTAATCATCATTCCTTCACCAACTCTCCAACTGAGAACCCGGGTGCACGCTCACTCGAGCAATTTGGCATCACGTGGACGTCCATAGTCTCATGTGGTCGGTCCCTCCTTCGCTCATGACCTATTTTTTCAGCAATTCGTCGACTAATGAGCAATTCATCAAAAATTAGGGTTTTCGAACAAACGCTCAACAAATCATTATTCCGAGCAAGTTCAAACGCTAAAATGAATTTATGTTGGTCCACGGGGATTAAATATATAATATTCGGTAATCTACCAATATTTTAGTTGAGTCCTGTCACCCATAAATAATTCGTCGAATTGAGAAATACTTGCTCAGTTGCTCAAATATTGATCCAGCTATCAATATTTAGTAATTTATCAGTAATTTGTCGAATTGAGCAACATTTGCTCAATTGCACGTTAAATTATCAATATTCAGTATTTCGTCGAAATGAGCAATACTTGCTCAATTGCTCATCAAATTCTCAATATTCAGTAATTCGTCGAATCGAGCAATACTTGCTCGGTTGCTCGAATAATCCACATATATTCAGTAACTCATCAATATTCAACAACTCGTCGAATTTACAATATTTGCTCAGACGAGCAACATTAACATTCATGAATCGCTAAGCATTTGCCAAACATGCTCGATTCAACAAAACCTAGGCTCATTGCCTAATCAGTCAACAACTGACAAACTAAATACACAGCTGTCATGCAGACTCCACGATTCGTGAGGCATCAATCACGTCAAATTGGGGGATAACAACTAGGGTTTTGGTCTGGCGGCCTACAGCACGTGGATTCATCCACGAAAAGAAATGTGTGTAAGTTGTGTCAACGGTTGAAGGAGTTACCAAAGTAGTGGGTGCACGATCAGTCAAGTCTCCACACGACATGGAACTGACTTTACCACGATCTCCCACTTTCCCACTCTTTCACTCAAAAAACTATCACACTTACAGGGATCAGTGGTTCATCATTCTTGCAATATAAATAAGTCTAAATCGAGGACAATATCATCATCGGCATCATCATTATCCGTCAACAACTCGATACAAACGTATTCATAGAACTCAACTTTAGCAGTTCAGCAATATTGCAGAAACCTTCAACACACCCACAATCCTTGATCATCACTGATCCCACACAATTCTCGGCTTCCCTCCTACAGATCAACCCATCTCACTCTTTGCGAACGAATTGACTCTGGAACGGCCATTGTCTTGGTTTAGGACGGAGTCCTACAGATTGATCTCTCGAATCTAAGCACCCCCTTTGCAGCGGTGCATCCGTGTGACGTTCAGCAGTTTGCTAGGTTGAGGAGTCTCGACAACACGCTCCACTCTTCACTTTCCTAAAAAACCAGCAAACCGTTTTTCCCCATCCACAAAGAGGTCTACTTCCATAACTTCCGCAGGGACATGTTCTTATCTGTCTCTTTCTTCATTACCTTCGCCACTGGCATCTCGAAATCCTCCTGTGTTACGTGCACTCTCCTCTCCCTTAGAGCAAACATTCCTGCTTCTGTGCACACAACCTGAAAAATAGGAGTACATCCGTAAGGATGTTCATTCTGCGGGTTATCGTGAGTAACTCTATCGCAATACATAATGATCTATAAAAGATGCCTTTGAGAGGACATATTATAAGAACTTAGGTACGGGTAATAATGATATTGCTTGAGAATACAGAATTGTGCTTCCACAATTCCTATAGAATGAACTACAAAGGATCTGAGTGAACTGGTCGATACAAATAATATTTTACAGGGGTAGACAACAACAAATTTATCAAAACAGAGAATAAAAGGTAATGACAAACCTTCAACTCAGCGCAAGATGCCCCTCCCATCTTATCTGCTATCTTTTTCAGATCAATTCCACGCATCAAGTTCGTTCTCCTTGAGTGGATTTTCAAAATAACCCATCGAGACTACAACAAGCAAGAAGATGTGAAACAAAAATCATGAGACGCTGGCTAAGAGTAAATCATGAAAACTGAATCAGAGCACATTATTTACAAGAATTTTTCAGATTTCCAATTTGAGCTACAAAGTTTATTTACCAAAAAACATCTACTGCTAATAAGATTATCAAACAACTGAATGATGGGCATAGAATGGTGATAACAACTAAGAATCCCAACAGGAACACAACATGAGATCACAATTATTCAGGAATTTCTAGAATTACCAGTTTCACCCCGGAGGTACGGAGGTGAACCCTACTTGAGGTGAACATAAAACATACCTCCTCATTAGGATTTGGAAACTCAATCTTCCCCGTCAATATGTCCAGGCCTAAGGAGTCTTTGGATCCAGAATATCAATCCTATTTGTAGCCATCGAACCTATAAAGATCAAGTATTAAGTTGTAAGAAATAAGCACCAAGGAAGAATATCAAACTTTGTGCTAAAATATTATTTGAATTCCTATGAAGGCCCAATGTATCTATGAACTATTGAGTATACCTTGATCTTGTTTGATGTTTCAAATCCATCCAACTGATTGAGAATCTCAAGCATGTTTCTCTGCACTTCACCCATTACCTGTTCCAGATTTCATACGAGCTGATCCAATACTGTCAATTTCGTCCATGAAAATGATTGAAGGCGCATGTTCCCTGTGAAAGAGCAGTACAACACAATCCATATAAATAGAAGCTATACCAAAACCAGAAACTAAACTTTCATCTTAAACAGTCGGCTACAAATTGAGGTGTATAAAATACAGGTGACTGAAAGCTTTCCACAAAAATGATGACATACCTAGCCATAACGAAAAGCTCCATTACAGATCTTTCTCCAATGTATTTCTGAACCAGCTCCGAACCCGAAACCCTAATGAAGGTACAGTCGGTATGATGAGCCACTGCCCTTGCGAGAAGTGTGTCCTGCAAATGAACGTGTGTTTGCATAGCTTTAAGGCCCGGATTGTAGCTTCATCATGGCGCATCGGGGAAGTTATGTCCTGCACGCCCAGGCGCACCAGGCTTAATTTTCCGGTCTGTCATAAAAACCCTAGGACCTAGTCTAGATTGAACACCAAATTGTATTAAGCTGCTAAGTTTCCCGAGTTAACTTTATAAAATCCCTGTTGGAATCCATCTGGACCGGGTGCCCCCCATTGATTCATATTTGTAATAGTAATCCAAATTTCTTCTTTCGAGGGTATATCACAGAGGGAAATGTTTTTTGCTTCTAAAATGCAAGGATCAACTATGTTTGAAAGATCAATATCATAATTGCTGATATGAGAGGTATTGATTTGCGTAAAATGATTGACAAGGTGAGAGTTGAAAGTGCTGGGGGACGGGGTACCACAATACACCGCCAACTTTTTCTTAGGCAATCTATATGGACAAACTCAACACAACTCCGAGAGTAAAAACTCAATCAAGGAAAGTGCCTAGAATTCTCTCTCTCTCTCTCTCTCTCTCTTGTTGTTAAAACATTTACAAAATTGAATTTGTGACCCTAACTACAAAGAGAGTTCTTGGACTGTACCAAAGACCAATGTCCAAGGATCAATCAAGCCTTTTCCAACTAACAAGGTTGGACCTAGCTACTGTGATTGATCAACGCACAACCTGTGATACTTCAATTATAAAGATAAACAATATAATGCGGAAAAAGAAATAACACAAACACCAGAAGTTTTGTTAACGAGGAAACCGCAAATGCAGAAAAATCCTAAGACCTAGTCCAGAGTGAACACCAAATTGTATTAAGCCGCTATAGACACTAGCATACTACCAATTAGCTTCGATCTGGAATGTAGTTGATCCCGAACCCAGTCTCCCAATGATTCAGGTATAGTCGCGCTCCTGGAGCCTCTTGAATCCCAGCAGGACTCCACGCAATTGATTTCCTTAGATGGTCTCACACCAACTAAGAGTTGCTTCAACTCAATTGAAGACTTTAAACCGAATCTGCCTCCCACAAATTAAGCCTATATCTGATTTCCAGATTTACTATCTAAGCGGATGATCAGATCAAACGATAAATCCAGGTGATGGAAATCGATAAAAACTTAGACAAAAATCTGGCTATCCTAAAAATCCGGACTTATGCAACCCGAAGTGCAGCCTAGATTATTATTCACCTCACAAGTATAAAACTTGTGGAATCAAAAATGTATGAGACGAAAATACTTTGTTGATTACTATCTATCTTGGTTGACGGAGCAAGGCTCTACAAACAATCAAGATCAAGATACTCAAGTTATCAAGATAAAAGATAATTGGACCTGGCTTCACGAATCCCAATAAAGTCTTTGTAGTTGTAAAACCCTAAAAGGGTGTATGGAGAGGACGACTCTAGATACAACTAGGACACACCAAAAAGTAGTGTCAGGATTAATCCCAATTAGCAAGAGTTCCCCTTATATAGACTTCAAAGCCTATGCTGCTTTAGGTTTAAGCTAAGATAGCTTTGGAAGCATGCAAACAATATTCACCATTAGATAAAAGCTTTGAATATTAATAAGATATACAAGATATACACCATGGTTAGGTAAACCGTAAGCGAACCGTGTATAAAGACTATGTTCAACATGGTTAGCCGGAACTAGCCGATTTGAACTGAAAAGCTTAACACTCAGTTTCATATTTACTAAGACATTAATATTGAGTCACAATCATGTGATCAAATGAGTCTAGTGTTAATTAGAGAATTGATAAAATGCAAATTACTTCATAGAAATAATTTAATCGCAATTGAATCATAATCAACATAGTTTGTAAGTGTACAAAGTACAATTACTTGAATCGTTCGTGAATCGGCTGAGTCACAGTACGCGGACCGGTTTGCAAACTTGTATGCAATTACCGAGTTCCGGAGTCTACAAAACTTTTCAGTTCATAAACCGGTTTGCAAACTTATGCAATTACCAAGTTCGGGAATCTACATAACTTTTCAGTTCACGTACCGGTTTGCAAACTTTGAACCAACTCAAATTTCTGGAGTCTACAGAATTTTTTAATTCACATACCAGTTTGCAAAAATTAAGACCTTTGTCGGTTTCGGAGTTCACAGGACATTCAACTTACGAACCTGTTTAGAACATAGAACTGTTTTGGCTTGCCTACCGGTTTGATTATTTTAACCCGGTTAGCTTACCACAGTTTCACAATGGTTTGTATACGAATATACATACCTATCCGGATCACAAAACAAACAGATTTTCCCATGATGTACAAACGAATATGCATATCACACAAATCTGAAAGTCGATATATAGCTACTCCGGTATGTGTACGAATACATGTAATACGGATTCGGACATATAACAATTTTCTCAGTTTGTAAGACTGATAGCACTGTCTTGTATTCTGAATATAGTAGTTCTACATTTCTCTAAATCAATTTGAAACATTCCTGAATAACATCAATGACACATATCACTATTCCAGGCTATTTTCGAATGATAAACTTGAATCATGATTTGGTTCCGAACAATAAATTATACTCCACCGAATTTGATCAAGTATGAACAAATGTTCATTAAGCTTAGTCATTATAATTCGAGAAATTCGTAAACTAAATAATTAGTTCTCGATTCGAGATTCTTGTCTATGCGAGCTAGTCTAATTAGTTATGCGACAATCGTCTCAAAGATAGAAAGGTGAATATAACTTGAGAAATAGGTGGTTCAGTCTTCACTTACCTTTTGTTGATGAAAATCTCCAAAATCTTCGGTTGATCTTCGCCTTCAAACGGTAGAACGCAAATGATGACTGATTCGTTTCTCAACTTCACTATCCTAGACCAAGTCTTAACTTATTGTATACTAGAAACCAAGATATAGTTTTGACAACTAAATTTGACAAAAAGCTTGCTATAGCAACAATTATGAGTTATATTGAGTAGTGCTCTAACAAGAGTAAATTTGGTCTCTATCAGAAAGCCAGAGACCCGATTTCTCCCTAAGAGAATTGATTGAATTGACCGTTTTCCTATTTGATGCTGACGCATGGAAGTATTCTGTGTTCATATCATATTCACTAAAGAATTTATCCCTAGAGATCTGGTGGTAATAATCGTTTCTAATTTCGTACCATTTTCCTAGTTCAGCTTGAAGATTTTTTATGTTTTCTATGTTGGTAGAAAAATTACCAGATATGTGGATACTCTCTATTTTATTATTTAGGGTTTTTATGTTTTTGTGGATATTTCTGAATATGTCAGAATTCCATTGAGATATATCTGAAGATAAGAGTTTAAGATTTGAACTAAGATCATAATTGGAATGGTTATCCGAGTGGAATCTCCAAGAAGCAGCTACTACCGATGTTAATGTTGGGTGTGTTAACCAAGATCTAATACACCTGAATGGTTTCTGTATTTTTTTTTCAGGGTTTGAATCAAAAAAGATATGAGTATGATCTGAGACCACTCTGGGTAAATGAGTTACCTTTGCGTCGGGAAAATTATGAATCCATTGGTAAGAGATTACAGATCTATCAATTCTTTTGCATATATTTGCTTCTCCCTTTATGTTGTTCGGCCATGTGAAGGGTGCTCCTTCATATCCCGCATCTTGAAATCCCAAAAAGTATATTGTTTGAACAACAAATGATCTGCTGCTTGAAGTCGTTTTTTCCCCCCTTGTTTTTCTTTCTTTTGTTCAACTCCACATTTTCCATCCAACTTTTCCCTAGTTCTAGCTAACTGTTATCCATACCAATATCCAGCATCTCATTGTACCAGTTATTGCAAGATATAACATTTACCAACATTCCAAAAAAATTAGGATAAGGTGACAGTAACTGAACTGAATATAACAGGTACAAAATCTTGATCTATACAGTGCCAACTAATGATAAATGATAATGAAAACAAGTTCCTAAGTTAACATCGGAGAAATACTTCAAAGTGTCTTGTTGTCATGCGACTGTGCGCATGACAACAGTTATGAACCCGAGAATCCTCACCGTTGGATCAATATATATCATCCTTAAATCTGATTATTAAAGATAATGTCATTGTTCTCTAAAATTTAATTTGTTAAGGATCCCTAAACTTTAGGATATTTTAAATACAACCCTCTGTGACCTAAAATTGTTAAACTTAGAATTTTAATCTAAGAGAGAGAACACGTCACTATGTAGAGAGAGAACACGTCACTATGTTCCTTCTTCCCCTTTTGAATAGGAGTATATATTTTTTTTCCAGAAGCATCCCTTCTCTATTTTTTATTTTTTTTGATGCCCTAGACTACATCCAAACTCCTTAAATTGGAATGGATTTAAGCAATTACAGGGTTCGAACCCCTACCTCCGCAGTGGGAGGGAGCATGCCAACCACCAGACCACTTGGTGATTGACACATCCCTTCTCTATGATGATGCATTTTCAATATCTATTTTCAGCAGGTCACTTACGTATTTCAATCGTTATATGAAATTTATTAATAAGATCACAAGTGATTTCATTGTAGGGTTAGGCAATCGAGTGGGTGGTTATGGAGCTGTAAATTTTTTAAAAAATGGCTAAAGATGGTTGTAAATTTTAAAAACAGTGTCTGGGTTCAATTTTCTCTTTGCAGAATTAAATCTTGGGATATTTTGACTTTGGGTCACATAAAAGTGACCAGAGTTGCGTTTAGGTCACCGCAAAATTTTAATTAGAGTTTGGGTCACAAGACCACCGTTGACCGTCTTGACCGTTATCAAAATAATATTTTTCTTAATTAATTTGTATTTAGTTAACGGTGTTAGTGACCATCTGAATACGTGTAACAAAATCATTTAACCCTAAAATCTATATCGAGTCATTTCTTCCCCCACTGTTAGTCTTCAGCTGCTGTAACTCAGAATTTCAACTTTAGGGAACCTTGTAATCTTGTACTACTTTTGATTTCAAACTTGTGAAAAATCTTTGAATGAGAGATACTTCTACTAGGGATTGGTGTTGTTAAATCGGAGGAGAGGACTTCTTTCACTTCTTTATTTTTCCTCTCTCCTCTGTTCACCTGAGTTGCCGCTTTAGCTAGAGACGAATGAAGATTGAAGAAGAGATTGTTGGTTGAATCAATATGGGTTCACTGGAAATAGTCGAGATGAGGGTTTCTTGTGAATTAAGAGAGGAAGTTGATGACTAATTTGAGAGAAATCTTGAATTTCAGAAGCTAGGGTTTGTGAAGAAAATTGAGGATTTTCCTCGATTTGAAGTATGCAGTGAAGATATAATTTCGATGTTTGATATGGTGGTTTTTACTGTTGATAACTCAGAAATCAGGGAAAGAACTAGAGTTTTGTCGGTTGGTGAAGAAGATGGATCTGATTTTTTATTTTTTTATTTTTTTCGGTTTGATTAATTTGGCGGATAATCATCTGATGATTGTTGATTGATCTTAGATTTTGATTAATCCATTGGAGGTTGAATTGATGGTGATGAATAGAGGGGAACAATTGGTTCAGATTTAGGATTTTCTGATTGATCCGAGAAACAACACAATGGCGGATAATGAACGGTGAATGGAGGATTTGGACAAGGTGTTGAAGCTGAGAAGCTCTGTTGCTATGAAGAAATGGAATTTGAAGATATAAAATCGATTGTAAATAGGTGGTGTTGTTCACTTGGTGATGATTTCAAGTGGGTTCCGATAGGATTTGTTTTCAATTATCTTCATTCTTCGATAATTATTCAATTTGTAACTCTGGTTTCATCCTCTTTATCTCTCTACATTGAAGATGAAAGATCTGTTTGGTCTAGTTAGTAAAAGTAGGAAACTGTTAATGTTATTTTAGTCATTTTAGGATATAACTCAATTCCTAACAGTCAAGACAATCATATGACCCAAACTCTAATTAAAATTTTGTGGTGACCCAAACGCAACTCTGGTCACTTTTATGTGACCCAAAATCAAAATATCCCTTAAATCTTTTGGTGTTGATCTCACACTTTTTATTGAGTTGATCTCATATTGTGAAGCATAAACTACCGTTTCTAATTATTCCACTAACTGGTAGAACAAGTGAAATGATAAGAATTCTCTATTCAAAATTTTGTTTGAATGTTATTTGATCACAATCATAGGGATCAACATTCTTACATTCATAGTTCTGCTGATGCAATTGGTGACGTTCTTCCTTGAATTGAAGGGGGAAAAAAAATAATCAATCTTTAGCTTATAACAAACATATAGTATTGAATTTAGGATTATCATTATAACACAACTTAACAATTTTATTCGACATGGTAGTACATGACTTGAATCACAACAATCTTGATCCAAAACTGCATATGAAAATCTTAAATAGAATGAAGGAATCTGTTTTCAAAAATAGAGGACTAAAAATCCCTAAAATAAATATAAAACTTATGGCTGCTCAATGAATAGAACATATAGAAAATAATAAATTTTCCTTCAAATCCGGATCTATAGATGTCAAACAAATCAAACGGCTCATAGGCGCAAATTCATTTTGGCTATCACGCGGCTGCGCGCGTGATAGCAGGACTCATACTTCAAAATGAGATTGAGAAAAGAGAGCAATCCAAAGAAATTCTTTCAAAAACTATCTCTGATAACCTGTCAGAATTTTATCTTCATAGTAAAACTCAAGCAAAACAGCATTAATTTCATCCACACTTTTTTCTTACCTAAACCCTTTCCGGTGACTTAAAAACCATGTTTTTCATGACAGGTGGTCACTCAGATAGAGCAAGTTAGTGTATATGCAGAACTGATGTGAGTGAATCAGCTTTGCAAAAGTCGTTAGATTATGCTTGTGGAGCTGGAGCTGACTTTAGACCTATAAGTAAGAATGGTGCTTGTTTTCAACCTGATACTGTGAGGGCTCATCCTTCTTATGCTGTTAATAGCTATATTCAAAACAAAGGTCAAGGAAGTTGTATCTTCAGTAATACTGCCACCATACAGGGATCTGAGTCATCTGACCCAAACACTGGTGGCACAAGCGCCAAGTGTAATGACACCACCTGGATTTTCAAACAATCCTTCAACAGGACGAGGATTACCAAGTTCTCCAGCGTTTAACAGTACTCTAGGGATGTTTGGGTTAGGTCCAAACCTTGCCAGAACTGAAATAGTTTCCATTTTTCTAACTCTAGGGTCTTGTCATTTGATTGGTTGAAAGAAAAAAAAACAAAGACAAATGTAAGTGGGTGGTGATGTGTAGGCATGGGGAGGTAGGGATTTAAGGTTCAGGGTTTGTAATGTAAGTACGGCTAAGATAAGTTTAGCATTCAAGTCAGAATTTTGATAAATTGGGTTGTGTAAAAGTGATTCATCAGTGGACTGACATTTCCCAAACAAAAAAAAAGAAACACCATAGTAAGAGCCCATGCCCATAGAAAGCATGCAGCACGTTATAGTGATCTAGTATGAACTTCCAAAATGAATGAACATACCAATTTTTACAAAAATACAAGATAAAAAAATATGAACATACCTTATCAGCAAAAGCCTGCATGTCCAAGTCTGAACCAAGAAAAACAGTGATTCATAATTTAAGAAAAAATATGAAATTCATTGGATCAAGCTATGTCTAAAGACAACAAATACATACTAATAAAAAATTGGGGCCTCCAGCAACCAAGAAACTGAATAATCTCAAATCAAACACAGGGTGTTGTCACAACTCACAAAGTTGGCATTCATGATTATAAACTGAACAAATTATATAGAAAAACAATGATTCATAATTTAAGATAAAAAGACATTAACAAGGACTTGAAAAGGATAAACAGTTTGTCTAATACTAAAATGTTCAAGGAGTTCTTAATTACAAGGAAAAGCTTTAAACAATGGATGAAAACCCCTGGGAAGAAGGGTAATTAACTCTTCATACTGAAAGAAAGTGGTCCTAATATGAAAAGAACATTTGTACCATCATCAATATCCACAGAACAGAAAAAAAAAAAAAACAAAAAAAAAAAAAAACAAAAAAGAAGAAAGAAAGAAAGGTAACAGAAATTGAAACACTGGACATAGGAATTTGATCACTAGAACAAAATGATAAGCATGAATCTGAATAACTGAATAAGAGAATGCAAATAACATGAGAAACTCAACTAAATATAGACTAATCAAACCACATACATCTCTATTATATATTCAGCGACAGTTCATCCATTCAACACATGTTCATACTCACTCTTCAAAAGTAAAAGACTCCAAAACATAACACAAGAGACCCCCAAGCAGTAAAGACTAAAGACAAGTGATTAAATGTAGCATATCTGGTAAAGAGTAAGATAGAGAGACAATGAAGAAGAACAATGGTACTGTTGCCCTTAAAGAAGAGAAGAAGCCTCTAAATAGACAGATTTGAACAGTTATCCTCTTTCATCTATGCCGTGATTCTAATTTCCACCGCCGTTAGGGCATTCACGAGACTTTGAATTCACAGAAATCCAGAATCAAACGCATATTATATTATTATACCAAACTCATTTCCTTCCTTGCTAGAATAAGGAGAAGAAGATTACGATTGAGATTGAGATTATACCTGTGGAGATTCTGAGACAGATCTTTAAAAATTCAGTTGTACCTATAAACAAATAAGCTCTCAATAATCCATAATCAAAAAATATTAAACGAAAATCATAGAAAAAACGTGAGAAGAAGATTACTCAGAGATATACCTGAGGATTTTTTTATTTATTTTTGATGAAACCAAATAAATTGCATCGCAAATTTGAACAAGTAAATGACAGGAGGTATCATTATGCTGATCACCCGAATCTGAAACGCGTCGTATCAATTTCCTCACCCAGTGCAGCTCGGTCTAACTCATCAATAACATCATCCCGTGGAGTGCGAACTGTGTATCTCTTTGAATTTTCTCCCATAGCTTCCAATGAGGCAAAGGTATTTACGTGAGCAATTGCTTCGACATCTTCGAAATTATCAGATGATGCTTTGTTGGAAATCACCTTCAAAATTGTGGTTTTTGTGTCATAACTATATAGCACAGATTTAGCACATAAGAATATGATTTCTCCTTTCTTTGTAAGTAAAATCGGCTGAAACTTCCTTAATTTCGACTTCCTTTTATGAGAACCACCTACTACGACTTCGAAATCTATATCAAACTCCATACTCCAGGTCTCCTTCGAGTCGCTACTTTCCATCAAGGACCAGATTTTCATATGTGATGCATATGGATAACTTGGATAAAGACACAAATGCCTTCCCAGTGCTACGAGTCCAAATATATCTTTGATGTTACGGTTTTGCAGACAAGGTGGGCCAGATAGAAATCGAAACTCTTCCTTAGCCAAGTCAAAGGCCACAACTTTGTCGGACGAAATCCAATAAATAGCATCATTTACATAGGTACCCGTACCCTTCCTCACCGAATTCATTCTACCGGAAACTCTGCCTATTGCTCTCCAACCACAACCACTGCCAAGTGTGTATACTTCGACAGTTCCTTCCATATAGTCGAGATAGTGGATTCTAACGACCTTGTACTCATTGGTTGAACTAGCATACCCGAATCCACATGCTACATCATAAAACATGTAGACATCTCCGTCCACTATATGACATACACGGCCAGGACTAAGGTCTTCTTTATTTACAACAAGTTTAGGAAGATAAGTATATTCTCTGGTAAGAGGATTGCAAATATAGATGGGATCTTGAATTGTGTTGTGTAGTTGAAATGCACAAACCAAACCATTGCAGGATCCAACTAAGTGGTCAGATATAGGGTTATCGTGCATAGGAGGATGATGGATCCTTCTCAGATTTTCATGGTAAATATATTTCTCATCAATGCTAGTCGGTTGTCGTCCATGGAAAAGTAAAGCTTTGCAGTCGACCGGATCATCAATGCGACAAGCAAGAATGAGAGATGATCCCACCTTAGCAGATATTGTAATAGTGCCATCATCGCCACCACAAAGATGGTTAAGCTGGCGACTAAGGTGCATACGAGTAAAGCTACTTCCGCGGATGAGAGTTACCCATCTTTTACAAACTAATTTGCATTCAAAAACAGATTCGGCAGGAACCCGAGAAACAATATCTAGTAGGATGTCCGTGGGTAGATTCTCCATAGATACTCGTACTAATAACACAAATCAAAAACCAAAAAGTTAGACAGAATGATTCCAGTGGAATTGCTGACTTGAAACAATCTCCAGTTCTCCGGTGATCAAGAAAATCTAATTTAAAAAACAAAAAGAACTTTGGTGGATGTGCTTTTCACTGCTAGACCTTGTTATTATATAGGCTTCCATGATTCCTAAACAACACTGAGACTAAGAATAGAAAATCATCTAAACTGGGAAACATATCTGAACTAGGAAAGAAAACCATCTAGTCTAGAAACTAATCAAAGAAAAAACTAGGAGAACGGAATCCTAATAAAAGTAAAAGATAGATTGAAAAAAGAACTTACTCTCTAAATTCGATTTGAAATTATTTATTTACTCTCTAAATTCAATTTTAAATCAAAATTAATACCAGTGAAAATATATATCAATTCTATGTATTTATTTTTTAATTCAGTTTTAATCTAAAATAAAATAAAATAAATTAATACTGAGAAACTGATATCCTCGTGATTTTTTTTAGTCTAAAAGATAATAATTTTTCTTTGGAACATGTAATACCGTGCCACATGAGGCACTGGGAACCAAAAAATATTTTTGTCTACGCATCGTTCTGTGAGCTGGGGGCTTTATTTTGATAAACGTGGAATTCTCGGAAATATTGTTGACATGGGTCTTAAAATATTTGATTATATATTAGTAGAAAATTTAACATAATAACATCGGTCATGTGTTCTCTCTTTTTTTTTTTTTTTTAAATTATTCTTTGTTTTAAACTAGTTTACAGAGGAAAAAAAAACTTTAAAAAACTTCACAAAAATCAATTATTCCTTATCCAGTAAGAGATTAACATAATTCGGTTATTAAATATGGAAAGATTATTAATTTATTGATTTCGCCCGGCATTATATCTATTCATATCGCGAGGTTGTTTAATTTACAGAAAAAAAATATAAGGGACCTTACCTGCCATCTTTTTCTCCTTATTTGGTTGGGCTTGGACAGTAATTAGCTAAAGACTGCAGACAGTGCAAGAAAATAACCAATCAAAACCAAAACTGTAAAACAAATTTCCATGTGGTTTCCAAAAATAATTTCACTTCTTATGGATACAAAGCAGTTTTTTCAGAGTCAAATTTTCCTCTGAAATCAGTTTGGACGTCTAATACAGTTTGGGTCACTCTTCCATCTCTTGGACAGGTTCCAACTTCCATCAAGTGTCTTAAACAACACATAAGCTAGCTACAAAGCTGGGGTTACTGATAGACCTACTTCCCTCACTTTTGTAGTTAAGTAAAATATCACTCTCTTTACATCCATCTCTTTTGGATCCTATCTAATGTTGAATATGACAGCCATCTCTTCTCGGACTGCCTTCAACAGTGGGTTCTCTCTCTTCAAGGGCAAGTCCGCTGAATCTCGGTCTAGGAAGATGGCTTTCAAATTGGATAACAAGGTTGATCTTTAGATGGTGTCTGGCCAATTAGCTGTTAAGACAAAGCATGAAAAGTTTAGACAGGTTGCAGGATAACAAAATCCAGCGTTTTAACTACTACATTTTAAGGCCTCATTGTAATTGAGTTACGACTCCCTCGGTTCCTTTTATCCAAAATCTCACGGATATCGTCTTTAACAATCAATGAGGAAAATCTAACCCTGGAATATTTTTCATGAATAGAAAGCAAACTCTATAAAATCTCGACTAAAATTGAATGATTATGGGTTAATTCATGTTGCAACCTAAACAACAATCAAACTAGCAGTCAAACTCCACCAAGCACATCCTAATTGTTTACACTACTGTGGGGAAAAACGAAATTAATTAAGTTAAAATTAGATCTCTTAATCATAGGAAAAGCTTTCTGTAACAGATGAAATTCCAGCAAAATGAACAGGAATATGACTTGCTAGTGCTACTAACAGATGGTGAAAGCACAAACGAACTCCAAACAACTGTTTTAATTTGTACAACGAACTGGGAAATCCGTTTGATGAGAGCGGATGGTATCGCAGAGAACAAGAGGATCATGCGGGATGTTGATTTTCACAATTCGGCTAATGACTCTGCGCGTCGTTCAAAGGGAGATAAAATAGGTTAAGTGAGATAAAATAGGATAAATAATTGGAAAATATTTTGTTGGGAAACGGAATCTGTAGTTGGCGGTTGTGGAAGACCGGCCGGGAGTTGAGATCCTCCTGCGGATTTGGTTGGTCCGCGCGGTTGTACATTAAGTGCGCGGATGATCTACGACCGCACTCAACAAACCATCAAATTTATTGGTTTGTCCATCCGTTTTTCAAGTTTGTTGAGTCCATAATGGTTTGCCCATCCGTTTTTCAAGTTTGTTAGAGTCCATAATGGGAGCAAAATAAACAAATCAAAATTCCATAGGAATTGCCCTAAAGATGTTATAAACAAAATAGAAATCAGCTTACATTAAACATGCATTACCTTAGTTTAGACGTGATTTGTTGCGTCAACCATAAGAAATTTAACAAATAGGTCTTAGAACTGCTTCTGGGTTCAAGATTACATCTCAACAAGAATAATTCGGCCAAAAACCCAATTTGAAAATTAAGCCCTTCCATAGAGTAGAGGATAACAAAATAATGTACTTTTGGTCGATAGAGTTCTTGAAGCCCTAAAAGATGAAACTTGACTATGAGTGTGTTTGTTTTTTGCTTACTTGGCGTCTGAACTAGACTCGGCTCGAGTCATATATCAGATCGTTTGTTTTTTTATTTTGAGTCAGATTTGACTCGCAATCTGACTCAGACCCGTTTGATTCATACCCCTGACTCATATGACCAAACCACTCTCACATATTTTTTAATCAGATGAGTCGAATCTTACTTAAAAGACAAGCAATTTGAGTCAGATCCAGATAAGCCAGGTGATATCAGTTAGATCCAGACGACTCATATGAGTCAGGAAAAACAATCAAGGTGCAAATTTATGAGTTAAGTTGTGTTTTCAAGAATCTAGAAAAAGGTATATAGCTTCAAAAATTGTCGGGCTTAGAGTCGTATTGGGACTAAGTTCGATTTAGAAGTCAAAAACGTATTAAAAAAAGGTGCCCATCCACCTGTTACGGCCGATTGTAACAAAAACAAGTGTCAAGCATCAACAGGTTCAATTCCCGCAACCCTGTCGACTGTAAAGGTCCTTGGCCTATTTCCCATCAAAATAGACCCCTACTAAGCTAATCTATGATATTCTATTCGGCCTCCAAGTAAGCTATTGCATGGTCGTCTACATAACTATCATTCTCATCTTCTTTCTTAATATCTTTATGAATTAAGAATTAGGGTCAATAAAGTAGGAGAAATTGAGAAAACACTGGTTCTACTTATGTTTACAAGTGACTAATAAGTCGAGTTTTGTGTCAATAGGAGGGAAGAAAAAGAGATTCGAGTTTTGTTAATAGGAGGGAAGTAATGGATATGAGGAAGGAGAGCCCGTGAGGTGGAAGTAAATTTGAAGTATAATTAAAAAAATATTAACTTAGTGATTTGAAATTTTAATTTCTGATAGCAAAGATGGATCAATATTAGACTATTAGAGATCATGCTATTACGCCACGATCAAAAGCCTTGATAATTAACAGAGGAACTGCATATAAATATGATTTTATCAATTGTGTTTTGGAAGAAATAAGACACTCATGGAGAACCAAAGAAACTCAATTTAGGGGATGGATTGCCCACATCGATATTCATATTTGTCTACAGGTTTTAGTGTAGAGGAATAGGTTCTATCACATTCCACCCCACTTTATTTCCTCCTCAAATCCATTCTTCCCTCCTATTAACAGTGAGTAGTTCCTCAGCTCGCAGATCCTTGCTCCTAGCTGAGCAGGATCTGAGAAACAAACAAGCTTGATTATTCGATTGTGGTATCCAGGATTATGTATCCAATTGCATAGTACTTGAGAAAATTGCTCCTAAAGGGGTATCCAGATTAAATTAAAACTAAATGTATGACCTAATCAAAAATAACAATCACCAATTTGGCCACCCTAGTATATGATTGCCACGGAGAGTGATCAGAAACCCATTACTGACAGATATGTATCTGATTTCATAGTACTTGGGCATCTTGCTCTAAAGGGGTAATCCATCTAACATAAAACCTAAATATATGAACCAAAAATAATCACAAATAGATAACCCAACCCTTGAATTAGTCGTTACTGCAGAAAAGTAAAGCAAAAGTACGGAGTTTGCAGTGATTACCTGGCAGAGAGACATGAACTGTCTGTCCTGTTTTCAGATCAGATGGAAACGGGAAACCGGAAACTCAAACTTAGGTTGGAACACACTTTTTCAGATTTGAATACGTGGAGAACCTAATAAAATCTTTAGATAAATAACACTAAAGAGGAAAACAATGACAGAGACAGGGGGCACTAATATTGGCTAACATCCAAATTTTAAGGGGGGCGATTTATGACGACTACAACGTGGAATTGTTTGAAGCGGAGAACAGCGGCTCATATTAGGAAATGTTCAAAAACTCTGAAACTCGTTAAGGTCCAACGGTCATGAAGCAGCTCGGCAAGACCTAACCATGCCGTAGTAGAATACTCCCGTACCACATATATATAGGTGGAAATTGTTAAATATGATTAAGAAACTTTTTTGATTTTATAAATTTCTAAGCTTTTTCCTGTTTTACCCTTAATTATATTCCCAATGTTAGCGAAATACATTTAATTGTGATGATTTCCAAGCAAATAAATAAAGGTAGTAGAAGTAAAAAATTGTTTTGAAATTTGGACTCCGCCTATATAGCCTAGTTTGATTGGGGGCCAAAACTTTTAATTGGGGGCCTTGCACTAGTGGACAAAAAAAGTCACCCAATCCTAATTTGGGTCACCCCTTAAAAAAATATTTTCTAAATGGCTAAAATGTCCCAAGTGATTAGTATTATTTTTAAATAATTAGTGATATCTTACTTAATTTGAGTTTAACTTTTTTTTTTTTTCAATTTTTTTATTTATCCATGTGTATGAAAAATCGTTACATTTGAGATCATGGATAATTTTTTTTTTGCCTCTAAACTGATCTTATAAAAGTCGTATCTCTTGTAGCTGAATTGTAAGATTTAGAGTGAAAATCGTCATGGTTTTGAAGTGATTCATTGACGACTCTAAACCGTCGTTAATGTTTAGACTGCTTCAAGGACGATTTCGATTCTAAAACAGTCGTTACATTTAATAAAAGAGTCGTTATTCGACTATTGTAAAACATTATGATCGTTAATGTTTCGGCCGTTTTAATGACGACTAAACGGTAGGTTTATAATTCTAGTTATTTCTTATAAAAGAGTCGTTATCTCTTCAAGAGTCATTAATGGCGGAAATGTCGACGTTTTGGCGTGATATAAAGATCAATTCACCTGACGACCCTTTGGAAGGGTCGTTATTTTTTTTATTATGTATATGACGACCCTTAAAGTCCTTATTGCCTTTGAAGGGTCGTTAATAGGGTCGTTATTTGAAAAAAAAAAATAGTCAAGGGTAAAACAATATTTTCATAATCCGATAAATATGCCCCTTAAAATTTTGGGGTACAAATAAAATGTCATGGCCCCATTGGATTTTATGGCCCCCAATCAAACTAGGCTATATAGTGGTACAGGGAAAAATGGAAATTTCGTCAGTATAATAGGTACGGAGGGAGTAGCATAAATACTTCTTTCTGATCTTGTTTTAGTTTTAGCGTAACATTCTCCCCAAATTAAACTTTTGAGCAGTTAACAGTGATTGCGAGTAAGAGGGACAAATAAAAACGTTAAAACAAACATAGATCTTAAAGTTATATATTAAAACCCAGGAAGCACTAGCTCAAAGGCGCTAAAAAATCAATTGACCAATTAACCAGCTAATTTCGACCAAGTAATAATAGAAGAAGAAAATGAAGATAGTGAAGAGGAAATTTTAGAACAAGGTGCGGTTAACACCAGGAAGCACACGAGTAGCACAGGGAAAGCTCACACAACAAACGACTCAACCACCGCACCCCTCACCTCTAACGCTACAAGACATACGGAAGGAGGTGGAGGGGCGCGTACAAAGGAAACGAGAGCTGAAAAAATGGATGGAACAAGCTACGATAACAAAGCGAGGCACCCGCGAGGAGACGACGACAAGTCAAGGACATAAGGATAGCAAGCCGACGATAATGTCACAAGAAGCCATGGCAAAATACCTAGAGACAAACTACTCTGTGGTAAAGCAAGATAACTACGGCATGAGTAGTCCCTACCTAGCGAGTATTAGCGAGTACCAATACCCAGAGGATTATACATCACCAAAATTCAGGGTATACGACGGACAAGGCAATGCGCGGGAACACCTTAGACGATTTTTGACAACAATGAATGACAGGGCTCCTGACGGAAAGCTATGCTTAAGCTAATTCCCCAAGTCACTCACAGGAATGTCGTTCACTTGGTACGATAACCTAAAAGCAGAAAGTATAGAAATTTTACTCAGCCAAAAGAAAGATCACATCAATAGACTTGAGTAGGTACAACCAGCGGGTAGGAGAAGAAATAGGGAAATACATCTTTCGATTCCGACATCTCGCACTGGACTGCCACGAAGATATCGGTGAATGAGCGCTAGTTGAGATTTGCATACGCGGAATGACATCCGCCTTTAAGAGGAGCATGATCAACTTCAGATTCCAAACGTTTGTCGAGCTGGAAGAGGCAGCAGAGAGGATCGCCGAATGTGTCGAAGAGACGCATACAGATCACCCCCGGCACCACACAGTCAATGCCGTCTCCGAAGCACCACGCAATGTAAGGCCCAACGTCGGAAAGGGAAGGAAAGACTCGTTTCAGACCACCGAGGGGAACCTATGAGAACTAGAGAAGCAAGACGAAACTTCAACCCTCCACCTCCTCTACCGTGCATCAGAGAACAAATAATCGAACTCTTGGAACAATGGATAACGAACAAGGAAATCAAGCTACCACCGACAGTACTGGATATCAACAAGCTAGATAAGAGAGCGGCCAAATACTACCACTACCATCAAAGACTAGGCCACCCAACAGTAGAGTGCTTCGTCATTAGAAGCATCTTTGACCGCAAACGCGCAGCTGAAGAAATTGAGGTAGCAGAGCAAGCAATTGAACACGACCCCCTCCCTCACCATTAAACAATATTTGGGCAAGGCATATACAAAGTAAGCATATCGGCGAGCGGAAAAACCGCGGTTGACCCTTTGTGAACCCAATAACAAACATTAATATCCCGTAACAAAAGGCAAGTTGTATTCCCCTTTGTCTCCTACGAATGATAATTTGTAATAATAAATAGAGGCGTTGCCTATGAAAATCGACATCACAATATATAAAAGGCTACGGGATCCATAGACACCCGATCAGCTAACGAATTTACAAAAAGCTACGGAATGCATAGGCACATGGTCGGCAGATGAATATACAAAAGGCTACAGGATCCATAGACACCCGGTAAGCTAACGAAATTACAAAAGGCTACGGGATGCATAGACACTCGGTCGGACGATGAATCTACAAAAGGCTACGGGATGCATAGACACTCGGCCAGCTAACGAATTTACAAAAGGCTACGGGATGCATAGATACCCGGTCGGCTGATGAATCTACAAGAGTCTAGAGATGCATAGACACCCAGTCAGCTAACGAATTTACAAAATGCTACAGGATGCATAGACACCCGGCAGACCAATAAAATCACAAAAGGCTATGGGATGCCAAAGGCACCTGGTCGGATGACGGATTTATGAAAGGCTATAAGGCGTCAAAAATGCGCGGCCAACTAATAAACTCGCGAAGGCACATAATCCAACACCGCTCCCTATTTAAAATAAGAGTAGGCGCATTTAATATACGCTACGTTCCATCTAAAAAAGAGAAGGGGAATAGGCGCGTTCGACATATGCCCTAACAAAACCCACCAAGGAAAAACACGATGCCACTCTTTATCTAAAATAAGAATAGGCGCGTCTAATATACGATGTGTTCCATCTAAAAAGATAAGGGGGAATAGGCGCGTTCGACATACGCCATAACAAAACCCACCAAGGAAAAACACGATGCCGCTCTCTATCTAAAATAAGAATAAGCGCATCTAACGTTGTGTTCCATCTAAAGAGATAAGGGGAATATGCGCGTTCGACATACGCCCTAGAAAAACCCACCAAGGCAAAACACGATGTAACCCTCTATCTAAAATAAGAATAGGCGCGTTTAATATACGATGCGTCCCATCTAAAAAGTGAAGAGGTAATATGGGCGTTTGATATACGCTCTAGTAAACCCACCAAGGCAAGATATAACGCCACTCTCTATCTAAAATAAGAATAGGAGCGTTTGATATACCATGCGTTCTATCTAAAAAGAGAATGCGGAATAGGCGAATGCGGAATAGGCGAATGCGGCCACACATCACCAAACATAAACCTTGCCTAATCCTGACGATGTTGGTTAACACATTTTACACAAAAGAAGTAAGATACTCTTCTGCACAGATCAAAAGATTTTATGTAAAACATAATAAAAACACAATTAATGACAAACATAGGATTAATCAAAGAAAGCGTGAATGCAGTCTCCAAACTTAAAAGCAACATAACATCCCACACAGCTAAAGTATCCATAAAAAAACAACAACCAAGTATCTAACTCCTTTAAAATCTTAATTCATATAAGCCCCACGTTCAACGGTGACCCTCACCGGAAAAAAAAAAATTATTAAAAGAAACAGCAAACTTAAACCCTATACGGCCGAAAATCCATATCCCTAACCTTCCATCTTCTCTTCTACTTTCTTCCCCTTTCGTATTCTAGGTTTTTTTTTATTTGAAACTGTAGTTGTAGTTGCTTCTTTATTTGGTCATTCGCAAGATTATTTTTTCGTATTCTACAGGAATGTTTATTTATCACTTTTTCTCTGTTGTCTCTTCACGAACTCTTATCTAATTCTTCCGCGAGATGGAGACGTAGAGTGCACAGTTTTGGGGGTTTCTCTTATAATCTTCTTTTGTTGTTAATTAGGGTTTTGAGTTTTTTTTTTTTTTTTTTGAAGATTTGAAGAAGGGGTTTTGTGTTTGTGTTGTAGGATTCTCAATTGAAAGAAAGCTTGGGTTTTTGATACAATGAGTTGCAAACAGATCGATCAAAGGAAAATTTGGGTTTTTGATACAATGGGTTACAACAAATTCAATTTGGGGTGTAGGTATTGTTTTAGTTTCTTCTTTTTATTCAGCGTTTTGTATGGATCAATAAACCATGACCCTTTTAAAAATAATAATAATGCAGGTACGATTTTTGTCCAATATAGCCATTCAAGAAAATATCTCACAATTAAGGTGATTTTTATATTCAACTTACTGATTTTACTCTTATTCTAATTACTGATATATCATATACACATATCTAATTATTATCACTCTTTCACCGTAAGGAAAAACTTGGCTGACCCTTGAGGAAAAACTAACGTTTTGTTTTTTGTTTGAAGCATTTTGTAGCCATACTTTAACATGTTTGATGTTTAAAAGCATTTGACACGTCGAACAGTTATATAATGCAAATTTAGCCCATAAATTTTGATACCTATGCAAATAGTCTCAAGGTGAAGAAATCTGACGATTATTATAACTTCACTTACTTTGGTTTCATCAAAAGAACTCCATGACGAGAAAGTAGGAAATAATTTTCTGAAATTATCATTCCGCAACCAAATAAAGGTATCTATATATGTGCGCTCTGCAAAGTTTCACACTTTCCAACATTCTATTTCCATTTTGAGCTCACCGTGAATTCATATTTGTTGAAACTTAAACGGAGAAGACATTTTATACTTTTTCAGACTACGCTGAGAGCGACTTGAAACTCGAGTTTATTGTTGGTGTTGATCTTACAGGTAATCAGATCACCTTTGTTTAAGTAGCGATTTTATTATTTAAATGATTGCACTCATATTTTAAAATTTACCCCATTTGTTTAGCTTCAAATGGAGATCCATGTCTCTCTACTTCATGCCAATTTGATTTTAATGGTTAGTTCATATTGATACTACTCTTGACTTTGCTGGATTTGACCATTTGACCAGATTGGTCAATACCATTTTTTGTTACAGCCAATTATACTCTACAAAAGTAAGAAGGGGGAGATGTTAATGGCTAAGTGTAGGATTTTACAGGAGGATAATGAGAAGATTGGGACGATTGCTACAGAAAGAAAGGTAGAGAGATATCCTGTACCTTTTCTTCTTTTTAATGGAAAGGGGTCATGTTTTTAGTTAGTATATTATGACACCCATTAAATACATCTCATAGTTAGCTTGATATTCCTGTGTTTTGTGTTGTATAAGGATAGCACATTAGAGAATTTGAGTAATTAGAATGCCCTTATGAATTGATGCATATATGTCATTCGCTAGATTTTAAGAGAAATGACTATAATAATTCGATCCCCTTGGCTCATAGTGCAGGTACGATTTTACGTACGTTTTCTAATTTATATTAAGTTGCCAAGTTCTTACTTTTCTTCTAAGGGTGCTGCTTATATGTTTATGTTTGTATTGTGCACATGAAATTTTAATCTGATCCTTTAGTGTGCAACTACGATAACCAACCTTGCTTAGATTATATCCTCTCTTTATTTTTTCTTCTGATTTTGAACTCTTAACTTTCATTTTGAAGACCTTGAAGATCTTGGACTATGTGGTAGAAGCATAATGGCAAAAGAATTCTTTAGTAATTGTTAGCCTACAAAAATAACTGAATGCCTATAAATATAACTGAACTTACACATTTTAGCTTGCTTCTTTATCTATTTGGAAACAACAAATTGACATTGCAACTTGGACCGGAATGGTTTCTAACAAGAGATGCATGCATGTTTCGAATGAGTAGTAGAACGGAATGGTTTTTTTCATGTATTAAATGAGAAATGCATTTGAGATGAACAAGTCTTGACAGAATCTAAGTCAGTATATATGACGTTGACTGATAAAAATAAACCCTAAGTCTTTTGTTTTATATTTGAAGTACCGATTTTACTTTCCTCTTCATAGAGGAAAAAAATTCTTTATATGTTGGATTTCTAGGTTTTCAATCCAATTTTCTTTTTAACGTCAATGATAACTGCAACTAAAATCCTGTATAACTCCAGAAATCCGACCTTTAATTGATTTATCAATTAAATGTTTCTCAAATTCTAATAATTTGTTTGAACTTATTGATTGCAAAGGGTGACAATAATTATCCATTTGAATTGAAAGTAACATAGTTATAACACTCGGGTATTTTAGTCAGAGGTAGATTTTCACTGGCACTAGTACAGACAGACGCTTTTTCCACGCCAAATTGGCGTGTCCATAGGGGTTTTGACACGCCAATTTGGTTTGGAATTGGCGTGACTTCTGCTTGCGTGGATTTAGGTAACACGGCGTGGTTGTAGGTAGCTTATAGCCACGCTTGCCTTGCGTGTCTATTTCTGCATGAAATAGACACGCCAGAGCCATATAGGCGTTGCTATATAGTGTCCCAAAAACTTAAGTACTGGTACTCTATAGACACACGATTTATTGTTTTGGCGTGGCTATTTGGTTCACTATAGACACGCAAATTGCTTTTTGGCATGGCTATTTGGTTCACTTTAGATACGCAAATTGCTTTTTGGCGTGGCTATTTGGTTCACTATAGACACGCAAATTGCTTTTTGGTGTGGCTATTTGGTTCACTTTAGACACGCAAATTACTTTTGGTGTGGCTATTTGATTCACTATAGACACGCAAATTGCTTTTTGGCGTGGCTATTTGGTTCACTTTAGACACGCAAATTGCTTTTTGGCGTAGCCATTGGTTACCCAATAGACACGCCATATAGGTTAAACGTGGTTATATGTTATGTTTTAGCCACGCCAATTTCACTTACCTTCATCCACGTGGTTGTATTAGGAACCGTTGAATACCATCCACATGTAACGTTGTGAGCCGTTCATTGGATATCCTATAGACACGCCCCATAGAGCGTGGCTATATGTGATATTTAGCCACGCCAATTTCCAATTACCTTGATCCACGTGGCCGTATTAGGAATCATTGGATCTCATTTAAGATGATGCAATATTGACCGTTAAATTATATGCATCCTTCATCATCCACATGTAACGTTGTGAGCCGTTCATTGAAGAACCTATAGACACGCCATATAGTGTGGCTATATGTGATATTTTGCCACGCCAATTTACAATTACCTTCATCCACGTGGCTGTATTAGGAACCATTGGATCTCGTTTAAGATGATGCAATATTGACCATTCAGATGTAACGTTGACCGTCCACATGTAACATTGGGAGCCATTCATCGGAGAATCTATAGACACGCCATATAGTGTGGCTTTATGTGATATTTAGCCACGCCGGTTTATATCTGCTTAATGTGTCTTTATGTTATGTTTATCCACGCCAATTAATCTCGAAGCGTGTGTATTACGCGTGTGACGCCTCTAAGCCGTTAAGATATGACGCATCTAAACCATCCACCTGGCACTATCCAAATTTTCTTATACTTTATATAAATTGTGGTTAAATCTGAAATTCATATATGCCAAAAATTCATATTATTTTTAAAAACACAGTAAAAAATGTTGAGCTTTGGTCTAACAGTTTGCAAAAGAAAATATTAAAGAGCATTTATCCAAAAATCATCAGTTTTTCTTCAACTTTTTTGATGGTAGTGTCTCTTCAAGCAATTGATCAGGTTGTGACATTCTCGACGCGGTAAACCTTGTCATCCTATGTTTCCCATCTGGAAGTTGGTATGCCTGATCTACACTTTGTACATATAACTTTCTCTGCGCCTTTTTAATCTTCTTTGGAAGCTTGTCAGAGGCTGCATGACTCCCCGAATGTGGATTGACTGCTAGGTTTTCCATGCTGTGGAGTTTCCTGCAGCAAGAGATTAAATGCATTATATATATATATATATATATATATATATATATATATATATTATAAATTCAGGGCGAATTCGTTTGTCATGTGAATTCTCAACAAGAGACAGACAAAAGTCATTTTTCCAACAATGTAATAAAGCCAACTTCACTGAAGGCCGTGGCATTTTTCACAGCTGACGCCCATAAAATCCGTAACCAAATATCAATTTTCAAATTTACACTCGCATTCATGTTCCATTTAGGTGTTAATATATTTCTATCTCGTACTTATTCTTTAATCAAACTGAATACACAATTTATGTAAAACTATTTATTTACTTGATTAACAAAGCAAAATAGCTAAGAAACTAACCTTGTCTTCAGAGATGGAACAGTTATCTTTCGGCCATGCCACAAAACCATCTTTAGCTTCCCCTAATAACTTAAACTCACCACTTGGTTCGGTTAACACAAACGATGGAACTATAACCTCCTGAATATTGACAACATAACCGCTTTTAGGAAGATCTTGTCCATGTATTTTCTCGGTTAGGCAACGTAGGTAAAATCGCCTCTAGCAATGACGTTTCCCTAGATCCATTCCAAAAGTCGTATTTTGTTGTCTCATGGAGATACGGCATATGAACATCATATAAAAAGAAGATGCTAGAATTAGCAATATAGATTTAAGAAGAAAAAAATCAAAAAAACATACTCCATTAGATGTCTTAGCCGGAGGTTCTCGCCGTAGATGTGCACGACTTCTCTAGAGATATTGAAGGATTTGGTTGGGAATTACTTGGTAGAGTTCTCGCATAAGATTAGGAGACTTCTTCTTAGATCCATCGAAGGGTTGCTACGTGAAGGAGACTTCCGCAGAAAGTAGTTGGTTGTGAATTACTTGGTAGGGTTCTCGCATAAGATTAAAAGAGTTATTAGTTACTTTTGAAAGTTACACATGTTTCTATTTTTCTAGGTTCTCTAATTTACACTTGGATCGGTGATTCATATAATTGATAGACTGGTTTATGTATATTCGACTTACAAATCAAACAAGCCAATCAACTAAGCTTCTTAGCAGGCTCGCTAAACTGAACACCAAACTTTGGCCAAGGAATCGCTTTTCCAAGAGTTTTCCCTAATGTTTCCATACCAGCAAATCGTACGGGTAGACAGAAATTCGGTTTTATTACTTCATCAATCAGGATTTTGTGGCAATGAACCTCCAACCCATCCTTTCCATGTAATTGTTGTTTTCTGTTAACAAAAAAGCTCTACCTCTATCAAGGACGTTTTCCTTAGACAACTCGTCAAAAAGGTTGCACCTTCTACCTGCGGAAATATATGGCATATGAACATCTTCAAGCGAAAACTTCAAAACAAATTGAGATTTAAAATGCATGTAAAAATAAAACAGATACGAGAAACTGGTTTAGTTGTCGCAATCTCGCATTGGCTCCGACTAGGTGGATCTTTTGATGTCACATCCGAGTATGTTTCCCGAAATTTTGTTGACTTACCCGCAACAGAGAGTAATATTCCATATTCGGGTGACAAATATGCCAAATTCTACCGTGAATGCGAAGACACGAGATGAATAGGTAACAAATATACAAGGTTCTCCAAAATACACCCTAGCATCCGTGATTCATATAGTAGTTGATAGCATATTTCGGACTCATATGGTCTTAAGATCATGTAACTGGTTTAAAACACATACCTTCGGAACTTTTTCAGATATTGTGATACGAGATTGGCTTCCGTTGAGTAGATCCAGTGATTTCACAGCCTCAAAATGTTTTGCTTGACTTACCTGCATCAGAAAATTGAAATGAAAGTTGTACCTTCTTTTTGCAGTGAAACCATTTTAGCAAAATGCACAACTGACTCACAATCAAATAGCTAACCACATATCTCGTTCTATAAGGTTCTCTAAAATATACACTAACATCCGTGATTCATATAGCTGATAACATATTTGTCTCTTATATCAAACAAGATATATATATATAAAACTGGTTTGTGTAAAAACATATCCAATGAGTTAATAAATCAAACAAGCATAGCAACCAACCTTTTGATCCAAGATGGTTTGATTTGATGGCCAACTAATTTCAGCATCACCAACATCTTTTAAAGTTTTTATCCCAGAAGGTGTGCCAAAGGGTAATTTGATGGTTTCATTTAGTACTTCACTAACCATGACGCTATAGCATGTAACCTCACCCGTCATTCCTGACTTCATTTTATAAGATACCTTCTTTGAAGAGTAAGCTCTACCAATGGCAACAATGTTGTCCTTTTCTCCAAACCAAAGTTTGCATCCTATGCCCTGCAGAAACACAAGGCGCATGAGAGATGGTAAATGGAAGATTGAAAATTTAAACGCGTTGGAAAACCATACATCAATGGTAACTTTTTCAGATGGAACATTCTTAGATTCCCCAGTGGATGGAGGAGACGAAGACTTCTTTTTTGATACTAAAGACGCCGGGGATTCAGTAGAAACGGTCGGCGTTTTAGTACAAGGAGAGATCCGCTTGCACCCTTTGGTGCTTTCAGATGACTTACATGACCGGATTTCCCATGTTTTTTTGGAAGTTTCTTAACTGATTCTGGACCTATGTTATTCTTAGATCGATTGGAGGCGTTGATAGGTCCTGCATCCTGTGACTGTAGTTGAACACATTGTTTGAAAAAATCAGATACTGTCTGCCAATTTTTTCAAAAAATTACACAATCTAATCAAAACTCGGTTCACTTACCTCTCCTCCATACTTGCTGATAATGTTGCCCATAATTTTCGCAATGTCGACTCCTTGAGATAACAAGTTATCTATCAATCTCTGATACGCATTTTTAGTATACTCTAATTCTTTCTCCTTAGCTTTTAGCTTTTCACGCATTCATCGTTCTCTTTCGAGTGTCTTGGTTTTCTTCCATTTGGAAAGTAAAGGGTTGCCGTTACTCCAAAGCCAGTCCCCTTGACACGTCCACCCTTATCCGGGCCGATCGCAACCTGTTAGGGCATCCTCGTTATGACCAACCGTTAGAGTTCCCTCTTGAATCATCTTCCGCTTATCTTTCATGTTCAAATAATGTGTTAAATTCTGATTTAAACCTAGCGCAATTACTTTGCACTTACTTTGGTTAAAAACATGAGGACTGTAAAGTTTCTGTTTTCTTACAACTTCAGATGTCTTCTTCCTGAGAAACTCGTCTGGAACAATTCCGTCTTTGTTTTCGCGTGCTCTTGCCCACATGAAGCACCGGTCTTCAAGATCTTCTTCGGAAACATTTCCGCTTTGGACCTAGTAGTTACCAAAAACAAGTAAGGATTTACATCCGCACAGATATTAACTGTGTAAAACAGAAAACCTATTCCAAAGCATCTAATGTGAAAAATTACAGATTGGTGTAAGAGGACACATCCCTATACCGTTTTAAGTTTCTGCATATATGAGACACGCAACACGACATACAAAACAGTATCGATATGGCGGTTTTAGTGTGCATTGTATAATAAATAAGACAAATGAGACTTACTAATTTTAGTTTTAATCCCGAGTATCCTCCTCGTCCCGTCCGATGTGGGAACTTGGATTGTGATATTGCTTCTTTTCCCCTCTCCGAATTTTTCTTGCAGAGGAAATAAAAATAATTTCATTAGTATGCTGGGATAGACAATAAGAGCGAAACAAAAATTAGAAAAAGCAATGTGTATTCCATACCTTAAATATAGGCGATTTTAGTACATGATTAAGGTAATTGTCCCAGTTTTCTTGGTCCATTACCGTTTCGTACTTTTGGGGGAAAGTTCTTAGTTTGTGCGGTATTTCCAGGAAGGGTTTTACATGATTCTTGTACAATTTCCTTCTGAAGTCCCGCAGCTAAACAGGTAGACGCTTCATGACTACTCGCTTCAGCTCATGGGGCACCTCATAATGAAGCTATAATAACATCTAATGTATGTAAATTACACACTCACAGTTAGACAACAAAAACGACGAATTGGTAACCGCATATGCATACCAGAATTTTCTCCCACATATTTTCTTTTGTTGTTGAAGGGACTTCCTTCCAACATAAATGTTTTATGCCAACCATATCACGGACCAAATAGCCTAGGTAACTACTGAATTCAATTCTATGGTCACCAATAGGCCGGAACATTTTGTCAAATTCAATATCCCTTCTTTTGGCATCTTATTTCGATAAGTCTCTATGCAACTTCAACATTCTTGTCATTCCCCTCTCTTTTATGATCACTTCTGTGGAGTCTTCTTGGTGTGGCTGCTTTTCTGCTTCTGGAGCATTTTCCAAGTCTTTTTCTTCTAACACCTCCAAATCATCATTTTCAGAAACTTCTGACTCTGGAAATAACCGAGGCAACGTATGAAACCATGTGATGTTTAAGTAGAAACAAATAAGTACAAGGTTTCGCACATTACCTATTAAGTATTTAAATCTTATAGTGTGGACCATATGTTCACCATCATCGTCATCTGATTGTACAATGTCATCATGACTCTCATCTAAATCCATCGTTTCTTCATCAGAATCCACCTCATCATCTGATTCCCTTCATTGGTCATAATCATCATCTTCTCCCATGACAAAATCTATGTAGGTACGTGCATCTTAGTTAGGAATTTGAGCTTATTTTGGAAAATATTAACTAAACCTAACATGATAGGCAACATGTGTTACACCTATTTTCTATTATATGAAAAGAAAACAAACATGAACTCATTGATGCATGTAACTTGAGGCTAAAACATCACTGCAACACACAAAATCTCCTCATGATTATTGTGTTATCCACAAAGCGAAAGGTACTGGTTAAACGGTCTTATATAACTTTTTGTCACAAAAGCCAAGAGCACTAAAGCACCAGATAATGATTATCCATTTTTAGCTTGAAGATATAGTCAAATTGGCCAACCAGCAACATGGTATTATTAAAAGTGGAAACTTAAAATGCAGACGCGTTACAGCTCGCCAAGTAACGAGACTCAAATGATTATCCATCTCGAAATCACATCTCATCGTACAACCCGTGATTGTCATTAACTTGTTCTTTGATACAGTAGAATAAAAACCCTAATCATGCTTTAACTAGTAAACCTATAAGATCTAACATCCGATTCCATGAGATCAAACAAAAAATCTAACATAAATTTAATATTCATTCGATAATGGGTTGTAGAAATAATACCAACAACAAAGATCGAGTTTAAAGAGGTAGATTCCTTGTAAAGATTAGAGATAGTAATAGAATAAAAACCCTACTCATGCTTTAACTAGTAAACCTATAAGAAGTGATAGAATAAAAACCATAATTATGCTTTAACTACTAAACCTATAAGATCTAACATCTGAAAGATCGAACAAAAAATCTAACATCAATTTAATATTCATTCGATAATGGGTTGTAGAAATAATACCAACAACAAAGATCGAGTCCGAAGAGGTAGGTTCCTTGTATAGATTAGAGATAATAGTAGAATTATGATTTCATATAGAGAATGAATCGAGTAATAAAACTGAAAAGGTAGATCGAACTCATCTTTCTTTTTCTTTTTGGAATTTAACTAAACCATCAGGCGGGAATTGATTTTCCTTTTGAAATCATCCCGCCCAGTAAAATCCATTTTCATCACCCGCCAAACAAAAGATTATTGGTGTTTTTCTTTTTTTATTTCCAAATTTTTGATGTATAACCAATATGGTTAGTTTCCTTATTTTATGAGAGAATATATCGTAGACAGTTATGATAAAAAAAAATCCCAAAATTTTCGAAATTTTGTTTCCTATCTCTAACCAACTCGAGAAGAGGCTATACAAAAAAAGTACTTTCCTATTTCGAATAATATTTACCTTAATAATTTTAAGCTGGGTTGTCTCTTGTATTATTCTTGGTTTAGGGAGGAAACGTATGAATTATTAGTTGCACCTATGTAGGAAACGTATTATTCTAATCATACAATAAGCTAATAAAGATAAATAAACTAAACCTATCCATTTTCACGTTCATCATTTCCAGAAAACATAAAAGTTCAACGTGAATCATTCATCACATAAATGTCAACCTATCTATCAGCGTAAAAAGCCTCCATCTAGTGCAGTACTTAAAAAATAAATAAAACCACCACTGAAAACAAAATGGTCATCAAAAACCCCGTTTAAAAAGCAAAGAACTTGTTAGATGAGTCTGGTTCTTTTTCAGATTAGTCTGGTTCCTCATTCTCATCCAATTCCACGCAAAGATAATTATCATTAACATCGTCGTATAGCAGTACTTTACTTTCAATAGCACTTTACTTGTTCAAACTCGTATTTTTGTTAAAAGTATTGGCAAGAAGATAATAAGATCAGACCTAAAATTTCCTCTGTTCTTTCAGCTAATTATATTTATTTTTCCAAAAGAATGCACACTTCATAAATAAATAAATTTGCAAGAGTATATTGCATTCTGTAAAGTCTATGAACTTGTAAATAATTATCTGATTTATTTCATGATTCCAATACCTAAATAATAAAAGAATTCATAAACATCACCTTCTTCTAAATGACAAAATTAGCAAACGAAACAAGAAACGAAAAGAACTTTCAAAGCGTCCACAAAATGAAATCGATAAATCAAACCATATCATAAAAAAAAAAACCATATCAAATGAACCATCCCCATCTTCAAACAATTCTTCTTGCAATGCTGAGGTGAACCTGATCACTCCAACCAGCAGGCTTGGGCGCCTTGTCATTTTCTGCTTCATCAGGCTCCACATGCTTGTTAACTTTTGGATTATCTGCCATATCCGGAACATCGGAACGATCTTCATCAATAATTTGAATAATATAAGCGGGAGCATCATCATTCACAAAGAGGGAACATCAGCATAAGCAAGAACATCAGCATCCTCATCGCTACTGATTACAACGTCCAGAGGAACACCAGAATAACATCAGCATAAATAGGAACATCATCATTGTCAACACTACTGACAACAGAACTAATTACAGCGTCGAGAGGAACACCAGGGACAATAGTTATTCCGTCCACAGTAATGATAATCCTCAATTTACGAGGACCAGCCATCAGTCGAGGACATTTTTGGATCCTCTCTTCAGTAATTTCATCTATACAGTCCCTCTTAACAGAACTCATTTTCCTCTTAATACTCTATGTTAATTTTTTCTATGCTTGGTGTAATTTATACATATTTCTAAGGAAAACCCTAATTTCTTAGATTTTCCATCATTATCTTAAATCACCTATTCTTTGGTATTTACATCGAATATTGTAGCAATATAAGGAGATATGGAATGAATATTTTCATGTTGATCTAATTTCCTTTTTAATCTAATATACATAACGAACATAACAAACTAAAATAAATTATGATCTCATGAGATATATGGAATGAATATTTTCATATTTATCTAATTTCCTTTTAATTTAATTACCTAGGTCGGTTGGGGTGGCCCTAAGGCTGGACCATAGGTGTAACGCAAAAAAGGAAATCCAAATGTTGGCTAGTTAAACAATGACCCAACATTTAGCGGCAACACTTTCATGTTGATGCACGAAATTGAACATTTCAACATAGAAAAAAATCCAAACACCAAAACAAAACAAAAAAATACAAGGAAAAAAAAAAGCAACATAAATAACCCAAGCAATAAATTGTACATTTCAGCATAGAAAAAAATCCAAATACCAAAAAAAAAAAAAAAAAACACAACTGCAAGAAAAAAAGCTACATAGATAAGCCTAGGAATGTGTTAGTGGCATGGACATCATGAGTACACGTTTCCGATTGTCCACCGAAATTCTTCAACGAGACAGCGCTCCTCATGTGAGGAATAATTGCAACCCTTGTTTCCCACGGTAGTGCCCCCAAATTTCCGTCCAAGTTCGGTGAGTGTATTGTAACGCAATAAACACCTATTCGACAAAATAAGAGTTCCTTGTTATTTATAAAGGCTATCGGGTTATGAGTCGGCCATTCATCCTCTTTAAAGAAAATGCTTATCTCATAATTCCAATTCCATTCCCCGCCAGGTGCCCATGTATGAATATTTTCTTTGGAAATGGGAGCCCAAAAATCTATCCAGGGCGATCAATTCCCTCATGGATGTAGTAAAATAAAATGCGAACTCGAACATGACCATCCCAAGTGATGGGTAAGTATTTATCCAAAATTCACTCCCAGGAATATGATGCGGGGGTGGCAAATGTTGATGGAACGTCTCGGTGTCCAAATTGAAAGATAATATGCCAATATCTTGCTGGCAACAATCTATCCAAAAAATACAACCATGTGCGTACACACATGAACTCCGAAAAGTATAAGGAATCTCTCATGCTATGTTCCTCCATCCCCTCTTGTCTCCTAAAGTGTGTATTTGGACTTTACCATCCATGTGAATTCGAACTACCTTGTACTCATTGGTACGTTGACGATGATCCGAAACCCCCAATTACGTTGTATCATGGATACCACGAAAGTACTTGATCCGTTGCAATTGGGATGCATAGTTGTGGCGAGATGGAGGTGGTCACCAGTTTACGGATTCATTATATATACAGGATCTTGTATGCCGTGGTGTGAAACATAAAAACAAACCAGACCATTGCAAGATCCAACTGTTGGGTGCAACATAATCCAATCATCACGGGTTCCATCATTCTGGGCATCATGATTGTTGGCTGTTACGATCGGGCTGAAATCTTCCTCTCTATAAAAGAGTTGGGTAACTTTATCTTTCCCCATTCTTGGTGTGACACCAAAAAGGAATCCAATTCTTTTGTCCCCAAGGATAGTATTCCATTCTTTGCATACACATTTGCTTGCTAAAACGATTTACGTAGTTTGGAGGCGTGAAAGTATCTCGGTAGTTAATTCCTAAGCAACATATCCATCACTATTATACTTGATGAAAGATTATCAAAAAAAAAAAATTACAAGCTTTTAGGATTTTCTTATTGTGAATGCTACAAGCAAATACGAGTATAAAGCTTATATATATATATATAGACATCAATATACACAATCGGCGAATGGTCGCGTCGATCTAGGACGTTTTTGGATCCTCTCGTCAATTTCATATCAACAATCCCTCTTAATACTCTATGTTAGTTTTTTTTTCTATGCTTGGTGATTTGAAAACTCTAATTTTTAGGTTTTCCATCATTATCTTAAATCACGATTCTTTGGTATTTACACTTAATATTTCAATTTCCATATTACTAAAAAAATGAGATCTTGTAGCAAGTATAATGAGATATGGAATGAATATTTTCATGTTTATCTAATTTCCTTTTTAATCTAATATATATATTCCAAACATAACAAACTAAAATAAATCATGATCTCTTAGGAAATACCCAAATAATTTATCTACTTTTCGACTAATTACCTAGGTGGGTTGGGGTGGCCCGGACAGCTGGACCATAGGTGTAACGCAAAAAAAAGGAAAAAAAAACAAAGATTGGCTAGTTAAACAATGACCCAAACTAAATTGTACATTTCAACATATAAAATAATCCAAACACACAAAAAAAAAAAAAAACACAACTACAAGAGAAAAAAAATCTACATACCCAAGGAATAAATTGTACATAAAAAAAAATCCAAATACCAAAAAATAAAAAATAAAATAAAAACACAACTACAAGAAAAAAAAAAGCTACATAGATAACCCAAGGAATGTGTTAGTGGCATGGACATCATGAGTACATGTTTCCGATTGTCCACCAAAATTCTTCAACGAGACAGCGCTCCTCATATGAGGAATAATTGCAACCTTGCTTGTTTCCCACAGTTGTGTCCCCCAAATTTCCGTCCAAGTTCTGGTGATTGCATTGTAACGCAATAAATGCCCATTCTGCCACAATAGGAGGTCCTTGTTTTTTCCAAAAGCTATCGGGTAATAGGTCGGCCACTCTTCATCCTCATCCTTTTCCAATAAAATGCTTATCTTATGATTCCAATTTCATTCCCCGCCAGGTGCCCATGTATGAATATTTTTTTTGGAAATGGGTGCCCAGAAATCTATCCGGGTGATTAATCCCTCATCACGAGGCCTCATGGATGTAGTAAAATAAAAGGCGAACTCATAACCATCCAAACTGATGGGAATTCACTCCTAGGAATATGATGCGGGGGTCGCGAATGTTGATGAAATGTCTCAGTGTCCAAATTGAAAGAAACTATGCCACTATCCCACTGACAACAATCCTTCCAAAAAATACAACCATGTGCGTACACACCTGAACTCCGAAAAATATATGGAATCTCCCATGCTATGTTCCTCCATCCCTTCTTGTCTCCTAGAGTGTGTATTTGAACTTTACCATCCATGTGAATTCGAACTACCTTGTACTCATCGGTATGTTGACAGTATCCGAAACCCCCAATTACAGGATACCAAGAAAGTACTTGATCTCGTGCAATAATTGGGATGCATAGTTGTGGCAGATGTAGGTGTTGTAGGATCAGAATATCGCAACACCAACGCCCTTGTGAAATCCATGAACGACACATTGCGAAGACATCGTAGACGAGTAATATAAATGACGCAACGGATGACGACATCCTGAACACGAGAAAGATGTGAAGACCTAGCGAGATTTAGGAGTGTTGCGAGATTTTATATTTGTACACTTGCGAGATTTTATTTGTATACGAAAAATAAAGGACAGTTTAGCTGTCATCCACTATGTAATGTCCTATATAAAGAGCCGAATAGGCTTATGAAGAGGAGAGATCTTTTTCGAGTGAGGGGAAAGTTATTAAGAGAGAGAAATTTTAGAGCGGTTGTAAAGTTCTTTGCTTATTTTCCTTTCCACCTTGTAATATTAGTGAGTTTTAATCAATAAAGAATATAATTGTTCATCTTAAAATGACTTTATTGTGTGAATTCTAGTGAGGGGTGTAGTGTGGGATTTCCTGCTACTACATATGGCGCTAGAAACAGGGACTGAAGATTAAAGATTGGAGATTGTTGTTAAAATTGTTCAAATGAAGAAGATGATTGATAAATTGGTTAAAGTAGAGAAAATCAAAATCAAGGAACGTAATAGAAAGTTGGAATGTAGTTTGATTACAAAAACAATGATTAATGAATTTCATGAAAATATCAGAGGGAGAATACATAAACGAGATTTTGAAGGAAAGAAAATCGTAACAACGGAGAAAGCGTCACCTATGAAAGAATGGGAAAAACAGAAGATTACATTCACGAAGAAAGAGAGATATCAAGAGAAAACTTAAACCACACATCTCCTTTGGTAATCACAGTAACCACACAGAAAGAAAAAGAAAAGTCGGCAAAAATTATGGAAGAATGGGCGGTATGAGACTCTAGTTGATACGGGGAGTTCGGCGAATATAATCTTTTACCATGCATACAGAGGAATGGGATACAAAGATGAAGAGATGTCTCCTTAAACTTATCATATTCATGGCTTTGGAAAATCTATAACAAAACCAAAAGGAGAAATAGAGGTGCGAATTTTCTTTGGGAGAGATTGAAACACAAACGGCATTATGCGTAGTGGATATGGAATCACCATACAACATGTTGTTGGGAAGGCCATGGATTCATGCGATTAAAGGCCTTAGCATCAACATTACATCAATGCATCAAATTTCCTATGCCAAGTGGGATTGGTGAAATTAGAGGGAAACCGATAAAGCGAAATTATGCTATCAAATTGAAGTAAAACAATATGAAGGACGTGCAAAGAAGCGAAAAGATCGCGAGAAAATTGGCGAAGGAAGCAAAAAGAAGAGGAATTTAGAGCTTATATGATAAGAGTAGAGGAAGGAAAAGGGATACCCAGCGAAATTTTGAAAGAAGGAACTGAGCTTGCGAAGGAGATAAAAGAACCTACACCTATGGGAGAACCTAAGGCCAGCTACACTGCGGCAGAACCAACGAAGGAAGTGAATGTTGGGACCGAAAAAGAACCAAAAATACTAAAAATTGGGACCAAGATGGAAGCAGATGAAGAAGAAAAAACTATTGGTCTGTTGCGAGAATTTAAGGATATTTTCGCATGGAACATGGATGAGGTGCCTGGGATAGACCCATCTGTGGCATGCCACAGATTGGAAATTGACAAAAATGTAAGGCCATTCAAACAAAGAATCAGAAAAATCGCGACAACGTATCATCCTCAAATAGAAGAAGAGTTGCAGAAGATGCTTGATGCAGGGATTATAAGAAAAGCAAAATATCCAGAGTGGATAGCAAATATGGTCGTAGTACCAAAGAAGAAGAAAGGGATAAGAATTTGTATAGATTTTACTGATTTAAATAAAGCTTGTCCAAAGGATAGTTTTCCATTACCGGATATTCCACAAATGGTCGAATCATCGAAATGGCAGGAAATGATAGAATATCTTCTCTAGACGGATATAAAGGGTACAATCAAATTCCTCTCGTGAAGAAGATCGGGAGCATCTTGCTTTTTTCGCTCCCCTGCAGGGTTATATTGTTACACAAAAATGTCATTTGGTTTGTGAAATGCTGGAGCAACATACCAAAGGATGGTAGAAAAGGTGTTTGCGAAGTGGATACACAAAACATTGGAAGTATATGTAGATGATATGTTAATAAAAAGTAAAGACGCAAAAAATCATGTCCAAGATCTGAGGGAAATTTTTGAACAAATGAGACATTTTAACATCAAGTTAAATCCAGAAAAATGTATTTTTGGGGTTGCATCAGGAAACTTTTTTAGGTTACATCGTATCAAAAGAAGGAATACAAGTTGATCCAGAGAAAGTACAAGCAGTTCGCGACATGCCAACACCGGCGACGGTAAAAGATGTACAAAAGTTAAATGGACTCTTAGCTTCGCTGGGAAGGTTCATTTCGCGATCATCAGATAAGTGTAAACATTTTTTCAATATACTCAAAAAGGGGGCGAAGTTTAGATGGACAGATGATTGCGAGAAAGCTTTTCAAGGAATAAAAGAACATCGATGAATACATCTATTTCAAAAAAGGCGGAAAGGAGAAGAATTATTAATCTATCTTGCGACAACTTCGCATGCATTAAGTGTTGTGTTATTGCGAGTAGATGCATGAGTTGAAAAACCAATCTATTACATTAGCAAAACATTCAATGCTGCAGAGAAAAAATATTCAAAGATTGAAAAACTAATTTTAGCATTAGTTTATGCAGCATTTAAACTTCGAATATACTTTCGGTAGCGCATGAAATAAAGTGGACAAAAATACCAATCGAGTCGGTAATGAAAATTCAAAAACATCGAAAAGCGAGTCGAGAGATGGAATGCACTGAGATAGGACATTTCAAAATCAAATATGAAATAATATCTTCACCAAAATCGCAAGTTGTTGCGAGACTTCTTAGCGAGAATTTCCTTTAGAAGATGATGAAGCGGTGGAAGAAATGATGGATATAGAAGAAGAACATGGGAATCCAAGAGATCATTAACAGAGCCAAATAGATGAGAAATATTGGTGGATGGATCATCAAATGGGGAAGGTAATGGAGTTGGAATTGTTTTGATTTCGCTTGGAGGGAAACAAAATGGCTTTTTCCTTCAGATTGGAGTTTGCATCCACCAATAATGAGACAGAATATGAGGTTGTGATACATGCCCTGAAATTCACAATAGAAATGAAGTTGAAAAATGTAAGAATCACCAGCGATTCACAACTAGTCATTTGTCAAATAAAAGGAGAATACACTACAAATGAATCATCCATGAAGAAATACAAAAAACTTGTTGAGGAATTATCAGTGAGAATCCCAAAAATTAAATGGAGACACATATCAAGAAAAGATAACAGACTCGCAGATGCTTTTGCTTTTATCTCAAGTATGATGACAGACCCAGCTACGAGATGCATAAAGATACAAACACTTTTATCACCATTAATCAATAAAGAAGAAGAAGAAGAGGTAGATGTAATGATAATAGAAGATGGAGAACAAATACCTAGTATTGAAGATTGAAGAGCAGAACTTCATGCATACCTGAAAAGAGGAGAAACACCAAGAAATAGATTGGAGGCGCACAAATTAAAAAGCCGTGCAACAAATTATGAACTAAGGGATGGAATATTGTACCGGAGATCTTTTAATGGACCTTCACTCAGATGTTTAACACGAAAAGAAGGAGAAGAACTACTAAAAATGTTACATAGTGGGGATGCTGTTAATCATAGCGGTGGAAGATCTTTGGCATACAAAGCAAATATGCAAGGTTATTATTGGCCATTTATGCATGAGGATGCGAAGCAAATATCAAAGCGTTGCGAAGATTGCCAAAGGCACGGAAAGAAAATACATGCACCAGGAGCACCATTAACATCTTCAACAAGTGTATGGCCTTTTGTAAAATGGGGTTTAAATATTGTGGGACCATTCTTACCAGGAACTGGGCAAAGAAGATATATGATTGTCGCTACAGATTATTTCACAAAATGGGCTGAAGTAAAGGCAGTACAACACATTCGCGACAAAGATATTTTTACATTCATATTTGAGAATATCATATGAAGATTTGGAATCCCCGCACAGTTGGTGTCTGACAATGGGAAACAATTTGAGGGACAAAATATAGAATGACATTACTTAATGCATTTAAGATAAAATGTGGAAAGTCAACTCCTTTATACCCTCGGGCCAATGGACAAGCGAAGCAACAAATAAAACAATCGCGAGATATATTGAAGAAGAAATTAGAGGGACATAATAGAGCATGGTGTGAACAAGTGCATAATGCGGTATGGGCTTACAATACAACCAGGCAAGAAGCTACGGGAATGTCACCTTTACATTTAACATATGGAGTTGAGGCATGTACTACCAACAGAAGTTATTATTCCAACAACAAAGAGAGAAGCTTGGGAGAAAAATCTTAGTGCGGGTAATATTTTAATCAAACTAGATGAATTAGAAGAAAAAAAGAGAAAGATCTCTACAGCATATGGAGAATTACCAACGAAGATTAGCCAGAGAATATAATAAACGTGTTAAGACACGCGAATTTCAACCAGGTGATTTGGTACTGAGAGAAACACCAATATATCAGCAAGAAAGTGGTGGCAAGCTTGCGAGAAAATGGGATGGACCTTATATCATTAAGGATATAGTTAGAACATGGGCATATAGATTGATGGATCCTGAGGGTAAAGACGTGGGCCACAGGTTAGATAGACCATGGAATAGGTTATACTTGAAGAGATATTACCCGTAAAGATTTTGGGAAAAGATTAGATTGAAATAATGTATGATTGAAGCAAAATAAATTTATATGAAAATCTTGCCAAAGAATCATTGCAAAATTGCACAAAATAAAGAAAGAACATGCGAAAATCTCGCACAGATAATGACAAGAGATAATCAAAAATCAATGACATATCATAAGGGGCGAACCTGCTATGGCGTACACCCTAGTTCGCGAAATTAAAATTTCGCAAGAGGCAAATGTAAGACCTAAACTACGTCATAAAAGGGGGTACTGTTAGCATGGCTCAGGGAAAAGGTTACACCGCCCCGGAACTGAGTCATGGAGAATTGGGGTCAATAAAGCCCATCCGGAGAGGTACCTTGGATTTTCAATCTAAGCTTATGACTTAGGTTGGACGACCGAGGGTCTCTTCTAAGGAGTCAAGCATATGACCAAGGCGCCGAGGTACACGGTTGAGCCAAGAGTGCAGGGCATTTGAAGTGTCTCGGCCATTCTTGGAAAGTCTCGGCATATCTTTGCTCGGTCCAAAAAACTCCACTTAGGGTGCGATCTTGTAACCATAAGCCCTATAGGAAAAAGGGATAAGGGCTGCAAGACAAGCTGGTTGTTGTTAAGACCTTATGGGGGAGCTAGCCTTGTATGTGAGTACGCCTCCTTGAAGGGGCAACCCCGGGGATGATAAGGGCGGCACCCTCCATTAGGGAGCTGATAAGTGTCTTAAGACGCAAATGTCATGAGGCTTTATTTTCGCAAGGAAATTTAGGCTTGTCATATTTGTGCGACAATCCTGAAGAGGCAACAATACAAAAGATAAAGATAAGACGAGATCAATGGGTCGAGTACATTAAAATGTAAAGACGTCATGCGATTTCGTCGCAAGACTAACAATGTCATGGGGCTTTATTTTTGCAAGAATTTTTTAGGCCTGTCATATTATCGCAACAAAAATTCCAAAGAAAAGGTTAAAGCAAGGTCAATGGGTTTTTGCATGCAAATGCAAAGACGTCCTGCGATTTTGTCGCAATGACAAGAGGTGGCGCAATAAGACCTTTAACTAGGAAGGCAAAATAATACCACATGATTCAATAAAAGATTTATAAAAACTAATTATCATTTATGCAGGTCATCCATCGCTAAGAAAAAGATAATGAGAGAGCGATATGGGAATTATTCAACAATGGACATTATCTTTCTCACAAAATAAACACAATAATAAAGAAATAAGTGCACCTCGAGAGAATCAAAATACATCATATGCAAGAAGTTATGTAGGTGAAGAGGTTCAAAGAAATAAAATTACAAAAGAAGTTTAACTCTCAACATCAACTTTTTTCAAGAAGGATATAATGGACATCCTTCATTAATTTTATCACTCTCGCTAGCTTTCTCGATCTCGCTAGCTTTCCCGGCTTCTTCTTCCTTCATTTGGTTTGTTTCAATTTCTCCTCCATCTGGATTATTATCAACACCTTCATCATTTGGAGGAATCTCTTCTTCATTTGCGAAATCTTCGCCACTTTCATAATGATAATCGCTGTCCAGGAGTACCGGGGACTTCATCATCATCTACTTCCAAAGGCTCGATGGATACAAGGGAGAGAGATTTGGATAATAAAATTTCATTCACAATAACTTCAGCCTAAGATGAACTTGTCGAAGAAGTGCCTTACAGTGATTCCTACTTTGGATATCTTTGGAGTAAGAGAGATAATCAAGTCTTCTTTACTGCCCGATCGAGAACAAGCAAGAGAAGTAGCAAGTAATGCATTTTCCTTGCGAATCTTGGCGAAGTTAGATTCCAAAGTAGAAAGAGAGGAGCGAAGATCTTTCTCGGATTCTGCAAAAAACAAAGAATAAAGAAAATCATATAGGCGAAAGATTCGCAAGGAAAACATAATAAAAAGACTTAACAAAGAAAAAATGGTCGAGGCAGTCAAATTTTATGACTACCTTCCTTTTGTGAGATAAGATATTGAGTTAAAGCCAAGCAACTGTTCTCCAAGTGATCCATGGCATTGTCAAACTTATCACCAACCAAGCCTTTCAGTAGAGATCGTAAATTTTTTTCATTAGAAATAAGTAAGGTGTTTTGCTTCGCAAGAGAGGTGTAGGTTTCTTCTAACTTGGAATATTGATCCTTGAGTTGACTTGCTTTTATGCTTAAAGCTATTCTACCTTGAATAAGTTTATCTCTCTCCATGAAAGATGATTAAATTACTTCTTTGAGTTTATTTCTCAATGAGCAGAGAGATCGTTCTTGATCATTACATACTTTTTGGTAAATGTTAAGTTCTTGCGAAGAGATCGCCACCTTATTCAAAAGAACTCGTTTCCCCTGAGATAGGGTTTGATTCTCATCTGATAAAGTTTCCAACTCCAGATTAGCTTTAGTCAAAAAGTAAGAGAGGCGAGACAATTCATTACTTAATAAATTTTGCTTTTGGACTAATTGAGCATTCTCCTTGGTAAGGTTATCTATTTGATCAACAAAATACGTATGAAGATTATCTAATTGGTTATATTGATCCATCCAAGCATCTCTATCCATTCGGGCTTCCTCGGCGACGGATCAAAATTGATATATCTCCATTTTTCGTTTCTGGTTTAGAGCTTAAAAGGGGAGTAGAGATTTCAAAAAAAAATAAAATAAAAAAAAATCACCTTTTAGTTCCTCATTCTTCCTGCGAAGATTATCACGATCCAGCGAAACGTTTTGAAGTTTTTGATTCTCAAGATGAAGAGTGTCACATTTCAAGGTCATAGCTTGGAGGTTACTTTTCAAAGCTTCAACTTCCTTCTCCAAAGATGTTTGCGAAACCATTCTATCAGAGCCAAAATATTTACTTACAACCTCACAAACACCAAATTTGATAGGATCAGTGGAAGCTTTCTTGACATCATCGAGAAGGGCGGATAAAACCTTGAAAGCAATATCCATCCCTTCCAAATTTTCTTTAGTAAAAGGGAGAGATTCAGATGATGAAGCGATGATGGCAGAAGGTGGGAGAGTTGAATCATCTTTCGCCATAGGTATGTCATCGGAAGACGAGATTTGATGAAGGTTAATGACTGGGGTTGAGGCAACGTTAAGAGAAGAGGCATGGACAATAGAAGAAGAAAGGGGTTCATTCGCAACAGGGGTTATTGTGAGAATTTCATTTATAGAAAGATTAGTTACGGGGATGAATGCAAACGACATTTTCGCAAATGAGAAGAGGGGATTCCGCTTGCGAAGATGTCGCATGAGGTGTTGAAAGCTTAAACAAAGGAAATGAAACAGTTGTTTCAACATTTTTAGGATGGCGAGGTTTTTTGGGGGGCCTCTCGACATTTGCATCACCCTGCGAATCACAAATTATATAAGAAACAGAGGCAACAATATTGTTATTAAAAGAATAAGTGTTTCTTAATACCTTGCTATTCGCAGGCTTCCTTTTGTTCACAACGAGTTTTTTTGCGAACTCTTGGAAACATTAGGGTTTTGAATTGTAAACTTGGTCTTTGGAAGTGTTTTTCTTTGAAAACAGAAACAATATGGGAATTATCTAAAGATGAACAATATCAAATAAAATAATTTCAGTAGAGAAAATCAATTTTAAGAAGATCAGTTTCAGCAAAATAAACAAACCTTGATGGCTCCATGGGAACAGTAGCAGAAAGATGAAGAGGATTTATGAAAAGATGAACAGTGAAAAAGTTGTAGACGACAAAAAGAGGATTTACAGATGAAGAAGACGAAGTAAAAGAAAGAAGACATTTTTACGATGGATCGCTTCTTAAATAGACAAAAAATGATGACCGGTTAGCATTTAAAGTGCCGGTGAAAAGGGAAAATTTAAAACGTATAAACGGTTATGCTTAATTTACGGAATCTTGTCGGCAGAAAGAAATGAACAACTGCGGCATTTTGAAAGTGTTAGTTCTCATGACATTCTCTCCTTCGCAGAGAAGACATGAGAAGAGGCAAGATGTAGGATCAGAATATCGCAACACCAACGCCCTTGCGAAATTCATGAACGACACATTGCGAAGACATCGCAGACGAGTAATATAAATGATGCAACGGATGACGACAGCCTGAACACGAGAAAGATGTGAAGACCTAGCGAGATTTAGGAGTGTTGCGATATTTTATATTTGTACACTTGCGAGATTTTATTTGTACACGAAAAATAAAGGACATCTTAGCTGTCATCCACTATGTAATGTCCTATATAAATAGCCAAATAGGCTTATGAAGAGGAGAGATCTTTTTCGAGTGAGGGGCAAGTTATTAAGAGAGAGAAAGTTTAGAGCGGTTGTAAAGTTCTTTGCTTATTTTCCTTTCCACCTTGTAATATTAGTGAGTTTTAATCAATAAAGAATATAATTGTTCATCTTAAAATGACTTAATTGTGTGAATTCTAGTGAGGGGTGTAGTGTGGGATTTCCTGCTACTACAGGTGGTCACCAGTTTCTGGATTCATAACATATACAGGATCTTGTATGCCATGGTGTGAAACATAAAAAGGGGACCGCACCATTGCAAGATCCAACTATTGGGTGCAACTTAGTCAAATATTCATGGGTTCCATCATTCGGGGCGTCGTGATTGTTGGTTGTTTTGTCCCCGAGGATAGTATTCCACTCTTTGGAAACACATTTGCTTGCTAAAATGCTTTCTGCAGTTTGGAGGTGCTGTAGTATCTCGGTAGTTAATTCCGGCTAATGGTACCATAATTTATGTATCTCTCTTTTTGCCCATTTATGTTCTGGTTTTGTGTTTGGTGTCAAACACCAGTTTCAAATCAATAATTCATCTACAAAAAAAATCCCGATTAGTCACGTAATCAACATTTTTTTTCGACTTCTCAAATCCCCATCAGTTACAAAATCTTTTTCATTCGTGTGTATTTTCAAGAATATCATCATTGATTTGTCTATCAATCACTTATACACTTTGCATCTCAAATTCTCACTTCTTTTTACATTTTTCTTTTCCCCTCTCGGATTTTATTATAATTGTTGAAGAATAAACCAAGATACTAGGAAGAATAAACCAATATGGTTGAGTCAACTGGTATAGTTGACATGAAGAATAAACCAATATGGTTGAGTCAACTGGTACAGTTGACATGAAGTGAATGGATCAACAAGAGTTGTTCATCCATGGTACGGTTTATATAAGTTTACTATTGGTTTTAAGAGTTTATTTACGTGAGAATTATCTAGAACAATAAGTTTCTTTGTTAGAGTTTTATTATGTTTGGAAAGATATTTTTCATGAGAGTCAAGTTTGTTACCCGTTAAATAAAATACCAACCATTATTACCCAAAATAAGACCAAGTCTGATTCTTCAGATTTCAAAACAACTTTTAGTCCAGACAAGATACGAAAAAAAAATAATCAAAGATGAGAAATGGTACTATTAAAAATATATAGTATATATATATATTGAACACCAAACTACATTACTCTGATCAAACAAAAACAAAAACAAAAACACTACACTCGGAATATGTTTGTGGCATGGACATCGTCAGTACATGTTTCCGATTGTCCTCCAAAATTCCTCAACGAGACGGCGCTCCTCATGTGAGTAATAACTCTAACCTTTGCCCACCTTATCTCCGTAATTTCTGTCAAAGTTCTAGTGAGTTCATTATAACGCGCTAAACAAAGGTTGTTTTGCAATAGGACGTCGTTGTTGTTTCCCAAGGCTATAAGCTTATAAGGCAGCCACCATAGATTCGAAGGCTCTTCCAAGACAATGCTCCTCTTAAGTTCCCAATTCCATTCTACACCGGGTGCCCGTGCATGAATATCATTATCGTAAATGGGTGCCCAAAAATCAATCCGGAGATCATAAATATCGTGAATGTTGTAAAATAAAAGGCGAACTCCAAACAATACCATTCCAAGTTTTGGAGTACTGAAACCACCATTCTAATAAATATGATGCGGGGGTGGCGAATGTGACTGGAATGTCTCATTGTCCAAATTGAAAGATACTATCTGAATATTGTCATAAAAATAATGATTTATCCAAAAAATACAACCATGTGCGTACACACCTGAATCCCAAAAAGTAAAAGGAAAATCTCCGATGTTCCTCCATCCCCTGTTGTCGCCTAGAGTGTGTACGTACACTTGAATTCGAACTACTTTGTATTCACCGGTATGTTCACAATATCCGAAACCCCCTACGACGAATCGTGGATCCCAACTAATATGTTGTGTTGGTGTTGGATCGCATATTTGTGGCAGATGGAGGTGCTCACTGATGAGTGCCAAATAGTGCATATTTATACACCTTTTTATTGGCATTTTACTCATCTTTTGCGCTTAGAAATCAGATATTATCCCAGATTCTGTGTTTTCTTTGTTTTCAAGAATAAATATTTGTATTAATTAATTTTGTGTTTTTAGGTAATAAATAAAGTCCTGAGAAACGAGGAGCTAAAGAGCGAAGAATTGGAGTCAAACATCTATGGAGCGAGATAGCCAAAGCCCGCGCGCGAATCGGTTGCAACCCAACAAGGAAGACATGGGCTAGAGCTACCCACGACCGGGATCCGAACCCGCTCATCCCGGCCGTCGAGATCTCGCTTGGCTACATCCTACGGTCGCTCCATCGTTCACATCATGTCTTGATACTCCCGCTCCACGACAAATCGCCTCGGTTCCCCCTCGACCGTTCGATCTTCTCCCGGCTAGATCCTACGCTCGCCTGAAGCCTTTCCATCACCCATCGATGCGTCTGCTCCGCGACAAAATGACCCATACCCCTACACCTATCGACTACACCCCATTCTTTCTCCTTCTTCTCTTTCTTCTCCTCTGCTCTTCTCCATCTCCTCTCCCCTCCAAGCTCGACGAGCGAGCCATGCCGAGCCTCACCACCACCAACTCCTTTATCTCTTGTCGCCATCACCACCAACCGCACAACCACAGCAGCCCCTAGTTCTAGTTGTCTCTCGCGAGCCTCTCTCTCAACCCTAGAGGCTATGTGAGAGATAAATATAACTAGGGTTTCACCTAATCAAAGCAAGAGGAGTTCGGCACGAATTGACAGGAGAGATCAACGATTCAGAGTATGGGTGCGATTGTTTTGATTTATTTTATCTTTAATTTCGATTTTTGAGAATTAGGGTTTGATATTTTCGGGGATTTTTGCATGTATAAATAGAAGGTGTAATTGGATGACTGAGGCATGCCTGGACTAGCCAGTGCTTCAATTAGTGTTAATTTGTAGTTTGTTTATTTTCTTGATGCTTTAATTTAAATTACTAGGGTTTGAGATGAAACCCTAGCTTATCACTGTGTGTTTCTTCATGAACTGTTCTTGAATGCTTAACTATTTTCTAGATAGAATTAATCTCAGTGTGATAACACTTTGCTCTCACAGTGCATGCCAATGCCATGGATGCACTGTAGTTTGATTCCCTCTGTGTTGTTTATGCTCCAACCCAAGCTTAATGAATTTATTATGATCCTCAGATTATTTGTACTCTAATCAGACAGGTAATACTTTGGAAATATACTTTAGTTGTGATTAACTTTGTCAAGCGGAGAAACACTTTAGGTTTAAAGGCGGACTTGACACCTCGCCTTTATCTAGCATAAGAACAAGAGTAATATCATGAGTTGAAGACACGGTGTAGGTTAGTGGTGGATTTGCAGCCCTAGTATCACCTTTCTATCTCTGTTTTATACCTTAGTTTAGGTTCACACCATTACAACTCAGCCCATATCGGCACAAAACCCCTTTTGTTACTCTGTCACCCTTGAAACTTCGGTATAGAGCAAGCCTTAGATCATCCAAGAGCACCACAAGTCTCGTGGATCGACCCGTACTTGCCGCGTCTCCGATAGACGCCGTGCACTTGCGGTTATCACCGTAGGCTTAATTTTATACACTTCTCAAGGCCTACCAAGTTTTTGGCGCCGCTGCCGGGGACTTGGCGCGTGCCTTGCTGATTTGTTGGCTTATCTTTACTGAATTTCCATTTCTCCCTGTAAATACTCACATTGCATTGTTATTTTTAGCTCTTTGTTAGTGTAACTTAACTATTCTTTTTGTTTTTTGCTTATTCACTTGTTTTCCATCTTGACAATGTAATTTAGTTGTTCTCTTTTGGCATTCCATCTGTATTTGCATCATCATTCTCCTTTTGTTCTTGGTTAGCTTAGTGTAACTTGTAGTGTACTTGTAGTTATCATAGCTAGTAGCATAACTCAGATGTAAATTTGGTTCTTTCTGCATCTTTTTTTTTTTTTTTTTTTTTTTGAACTGAGCTATAAGCATCTGTAGCTGTAGCTTAATATCACTTGTCAATTTTAACCCCTGTGTCAGTCCAAACCACTTTCCACCTGTGTCAGCATTATTATCCTGTGGCTCATTTCTTGGAACTGAGATTGGCTGTTGAGTTACAGGTACCAGCAAAAGCTGTGGTAAAGCTGAGGCAAGGAAGCGCAAACAGAGCAAGCCCAGGGAAAGACAAGGAGTTGAGCAATACAGCCAATGTGGCTAAAGCAAGTTGGTCACTCTCAATTTCTTTTACACTCTATATATGCATGCTAGGTCTGTGAATCTGTGATCTGTTGAGCTTGTTGATTGGCAATCTGTGGATCTTTGAACCATCTTTGCATGAGAAATTAGCAACCTTGATAGGTATTACCCACACATGCAAACAGTGTAATTACTTCTGTGCATCTGCCTTGAAAATTTTGTGCATGCTCTGTGAAAACTAAGGATAGCCAACTTGTGATACCCTGTTGTATGTTCTGAGCTGTTAAGCCTGCAAGTCTGTGTAATGCCCTGTTGTATGTTCTGTGAACCATAGACTAGCTGCCCTGCAAGTTGTGGTGCACAAATTTGTGAACGAAGGGTCAACTATGACCACCTGTTGACATCTGCAACTTTGTGCACCCAAGGCATTGAGCATAACCACCTGTGGGTGTTTCTTGTTGAACCTGTGCATAAGCTCTCACTTGCTGTGCTAAGCTGTGAATGCACTTAGACTCTTGTTGTGCAAAATAGCTAAGTTATACTTGTGCTGATAACCTCGCAGCCCCTGTTGCTGCCTTGCCTTGGCTGATAGATCTTGATTAGCAAGTTGACCTGCTGAAAGCTTGAACCTCTCAAACTCTGCAAGTATTTGTGCACCTGTGAACTCAGAGCATCTGAGCTTATACAAACCATTGCTGTTTTCTTGTGCATCCATATAATGCTTGTCTTTGACCAGTGAACTATTTGAGTGATTGTTGAGCATCGAGAGTGCATTAACATTTCAATTGTATGTCACGCACAAAAACTTGCATATGCTGCACCTTGAGCACCTCATACAATTGTTTGTGAGTTTCTTGTGCACCTTGGATAATCAGTGCAACATTTGGTTATTTGAGTGCTATTCTTGCTGTGCTGTGATGTGAATGCACTCAAACCTATGTTGAGAAAGCCTGCCAATCTAAATTGTGCTGTGCTACACACTCTTTGCCTGGCCTGACCACTGGGCTGTGCGTTTGCACTAAAGCTAAAGCCCACTTAAACCAAACCAGCCCAAGCAACCACTGAGTTTTGCATAAACTAGGCCTGTGCACCTCCACAAAATCCAAGCTAAAGCCCACTGAGCACTGATCTTGCATATAATCTGGGCTCTGCTCCTTTGTGCAAAAACCAAAGCTTTCAGCCCACACCATCTGGGCTAACTAAACCCAACCTGGGCTGCAACCAAACTAAGCCCCCATCTGCTGGGCTGTGCACAAAGATTTCAGCCCACACCCATTAAGCATTGCACACAACTACTGGGCTTCCCACAAAAACCAAATGAAACCCTTTCAAACCAAACTTTCCCTACAAAACCAAACAGAAGCCCACAAAACCAAATAAACCCTCTTAAACCAAAATAGAGCCCACTTTCCATAACCTTGGGTGTTTCTTTTTGAGTTCAATTTGAGTGCTAAATCATGTCGGATTTTGGTCGCATCTCAGGATGGAACCAAATCCATTAGAGAGCACACTTACGAAACACGCTTCATAGGATGAACTCCCCACATACCATAGTGATTTTAGGGATTATTATGAGCCTTCTCCGGGCCACGACCTCACATACCCTAATCACTATGAGCACATGTATCATCCACCACAGGTTGAGAATGAGCACTTTCCTCATACCCAGTCATCACTTCTAGATCAATTCGAAGCTCAAGTTTCTGCTTTAGAAAGGCAATTACATGAGCGATCTGTCAAATCTAATTCCCCTAGGCAATATGAAATGCATGCTTGCACCTTATGTGGTGGCTTAGACCACCTGCTGAAAATCTTGTTATATTTTGCATGATTTTAGGCGAGTCTAGGGAAAACCATGATTATCCAATGTACGAAGTGTCTAGAAGTGACCATGCTGGCAACTATTGGGACCATAATCAACCTGCACACATGCATCATTCACCACGGTGGGAGATGAACAATTTTATACTCCCCAACTCCTAGTTTGCAATCAATAATGGAAACACTCATGGAGCAAAATGCTAGGCTTGAAATGAATGCAATGCATGACCATCCATATAGCAACATGTCTGAATTTCCCTTCTCTAGTGAACCTCATGCACAACCATACAATGAATATCCATATGAGGAATGCATACCCACTAGTGAAGACTCTCCTTCAATAGAACAACTCAAGATGATTCTTCAAAGGAACCTGACTGAGTTACAAAATGATAGGATTGAAAATAGTGTTTCTAGTCTTACTCATGCAACTAAAATTGAATATGAACCTAATCCAGAGGTAGATGAGTACACTAAAAAATATTACAATTTTGAATGAAGAGATGAATTCTTGTTATGATGATGATGATGAATATGAAGAGCATGTATATTTTGAAAATGTAGTAGAATCTTTAGGTTCAGAGACATTAAGTGTCTCTTCTGTGAACCCCATGAATGATGCTTCTTCTAATATTCATATATGTGATGATGATGTGGATCCTGTGGAATTGTCCTGTGAAAGTGAACATGATTTACCCTCTTGACTTTAGGAAAGTGTGTGATGGTACAAATGATTTTAAAAATGAAAACAACCTAGATGTACCTAACCTCTCTCCTGAGTCACAAATTGATACTCCTCCACCAAACCTAGGTGTAGTTTGTAACAAAATTGCAATACCAACTTTTCTAAAAATGCCTAACTTAGGCCTAGAGCTTTGTGCTTCCCAAGTCCTCTTGGACTATTTTGCATCAAAGTATAACACTCTTAAGGAGCCACAGTTGGAATGTGTATGTCTGCCTGTTATTAGTAAAACTCATTTTGAGTTAGACCTTTTGCATGATGTACCGTTAAAATTGCAAGATTTTGTGCTCCCAAACACACCCGTTCACAAGTTTAGGTTTGGGGGAAACTCCTTCACATCTGCAGTCTTACTTGCACTCTCATTTTATATCTGTGTAAGGCTGTTGTTGTTTGTATATATTTTCTATTGGGTTGATCCTCAACTCTTTAGATTGTTGGTTTATGGTGAATTTTCATTGTATATATCCAGTAGGACTTGTTAAATTTTCTTTTCTTGAATCGGTTGAGTCTTCATGCGCATATATTATGCTAATCCGATATGATCTCCGTTGAGAATGTTGGATTCTAGCCTTGATTAATGAAGCTCCAACCCTGCTCCCGCCGACATCCGGTAATCTCTTCCCTTTTCTCTTATCAGCATAGTTCTCATGGTATGTAACTGTTTAAATTTTTCCTATCTATGACACATTGAGGACAATGTTTGATTTAGGTTTGGGGGTGCATTTGCATTTAGAGTTTTTAGTCTTTTATTTTACCTTTTATTTAAAAAAAAAAAAAAAAGAAAAAGAAAAAAAAAATTCAAAACTCTTTTGTAAAAACCTCCAACTTTTAGAGATTTTAGAGTCACTAGCATGCTTCTAGCTATGTTTACATAGAGAATCTGATCGAAATAACAAAAGTTAGAAGTACCGGAGAACACAATCGGGTTCCTTAGTTGATTAGAGCGTTAAAGTTGGATTTAACCATACCGGGAGGGCTTTAGGTCTTTGTTTAGATATTCGGTAGTAGAATTGTGATCACCCATAGTGGAGACTACCCATTTTACATCAAGTGAGGCACCAACCTTCAATTTTTGCAACTTTCTAGAAAAGCTGTTAGAGTGTGTGTCACCTTACGTAAATTCCGGGTAGGAATGGTGAGCTACCCAACTTCGCACCATTTTCAGCACTACTTTTGATCTCTTGAGTGCTAGTTTTTGTCAATCATGAGGGTGACGTCTAAAGATGAAAACTTCTTCTAAATACCGATTTACAGTTAGCATCACTCTCTCTCTCAATCAACAGAACCAATAGAAACATATTATCGTCAGCAAGCGGAGCATCATCAGAATATTGAAAGAAAAATTGATATAGTCCAAGGTTTATGTGCAACAAAGAAAAGAAAATAGGATGAGAATTAATAAAATTTATAAAATCAAGACAATACAAGTGTGGAAAAATTGAGTGATAAAGTCCTTTGTCCATGGAGTTAATTGTTTCATTATTTGTATTTTTATTTTCACTTATTGTAATGTAAAAAAAAAAATCAAAAAAAATCAAAAAAAATCAAAAAAATCAAAAAAAAAAAAAAAATCAAAAATCAAAAAAATATTGTAGTTTATTTTTGCTACCACCATGGTAAAGAAGAATTTAAAAAGAAAAATCCAAACAACAAGGAATTTGAGTAGAAAAGTTAAAAATTGTCAAGTTTTGTCAAGTTTAGAAGTTCGTCATCAACATTTGAAGACCGAAGACCGAAGATTGAAGACGTTTCTATGGTTCTTATGAGAGAGTGATATTAATTGCCGATCGGGTGAGAAGTGAGTGAGTACTCCCACCCCTTGCTAATGGTTGATTTCCTTTCTTAGAGATCATCGAGAAAAGATTCTTTTTGTCCACACTTACGTGGAGTCTCCAGTTTTATTTCGGAAGGTTATCCTTCTTACCTACAACGTGTGCGGGATTTCTCTCTTTATTCCTGCCTGCACACATGAGAGACTAAAAGCGATCTTTTTGAGTGCAACTATCATAAAACCATAATGGTGAGGCGAAGTTGAGACTTATGATCACAATCGAATCCGAATTCTTTCATATGGTATGATTACTTCTCGCTCGAAGACTTAAGGATGAGAATGCGTTCTTTGGTAGTTCTAACTTCATGTTACTAGCATGCAGAAACTCTATGTCCTCATAGCTTCTTGGATGCTTGAGACTATTTTACTCTCCGAAGTTGGAGAAGGTTTTGTGGGTACACCTCTGGTAAACCCTCACGAGACTACAACTCGTCCACTAGGGACACCTAGGGGTTTAAAGGCTTAGTGCATACGCTAAATGCATTCGAGACCTACGACAGTGGTATAGTTAGGACTTCTTCATTTGTTTCACTTGAGGACAAGTAAAATTTAGGTTTGGGGGTATTTGATGAGTGCCAAATAGTGCATATTTATACACCTTTTTATTGGCATTTTACTCATCTTTTGCGCTTAGAAATCGAGATATTATCCCAGTTACTGTGTTTTCTTTGTTTTCAAGAATAAATATTTGTATTAATTAATTTTGTGTTTTTAGGTAATAAATAAAGTCCGGGAAACTGAGGAGCTAAAGAGCGAAGAATTGGAGTCAAACATCTATGGAGCAGAGATAGCCAAAGCGCGCGCGAATCAGTTGCAACCCAACAAGGAAGACATGGGCTAGAGCTACCCACGACCCGGATCCGAACCCGCTCATCCCGAGCCATCGAGATCTCGCCTGGCTACATCCTACGGTCGCTCCATCATTCACATCATGTCTTGATACTCCCGCTTCACAGCAAATCGCCTCAGTTCCCCCTCGCCGTTCGAGATCTTCTCCGGCTAGATCCTACGCTCGGCCGAAGCCTTTCCATCACCCATCGATGCGTCGCTCCGCACAAAATGACCCATACCCCTACACCTATCGACTACACCCCATTCTTTCTCCTTCTTTTCTTTCTTCTCCTCTGCTCTTCTCCATCTCCTCTCCCTCTGACCAAGCTCGAGCGAGCCATGCAGAGCCTCACCACCACCAACTCCTTTATCTCTTGTCGCCATCACCACCAACCGCACAACCACAGCAGCCCCTAGTTCTAGTTGTTTCTCGCAGAGCCTCTCTCTCAACCCTAGAGGCTATGTGAGAGATAAATATAACTAGGGTTTCACCTAATCAAAGCAAGAGGAGTTCGAGCACGAATGTGACGGAGAGAGATCAACGATTCAGAGTATGGGTGCGATTGTTTTGATTTATTTTATCTTTAATTTCGATTTTTGAGAATTAGGGTTTGATATTTTGGGGGATTTTTGCATGTATAAATAGAAGGTGTAATTGGATGACTGAGGCATGCCTGGGCTAGCCAGTGCTTCAATTAGTGTTAATTTGTAGTTTGTTTATTTTCTTGATGCTTTAATTTAAATTACTAGGGTTTGAGATGAAACCCTAGCTTATCCTTGTGTGTTTCTTCATGAAGCTGTTCTTGAATGCTTAACTATTTTCTAGATAGAATTAATCTCGGTGTGATAACACTTTGCTCTCCACAAAGTGCATGCCAATGCCATGGATGCCTTGTAGTTTGATTCCTCTGTTGTTTATGCTCCAACCCAAGCTTAATGAATTTATTATGATCCTCGAGTTATTTGTACTCTAATCGGACGGGTAATACTTTGGAAATATACTTTAGTTGTGATTAACTTTGTCAAGCGGAGAAACACTTTAGGTTTAAGGCAGACTTGACACCTCGCTTTTATCTAGCATAAGAACAAGAGTAATATCATGAGTTGAAGATACAGTGTAGGTTAGTGGTGGATTTGCAGCCCTAGTATCACCTTTCTATCTCTGTTTTATACCTTAGTTTAGGTTCACACCATTACAACTCAGCCGTATCGGCACAAAACCCCTTTTGTTACTCTGTCACCCTTGAAACTCAGTCTAGAGCAAGCCTTAGATCATCCAAGAGCACCACAAGTCTCTGTGGATCGACCCGTACTTGCCGCGTCTCCGATAGACGCCGTGCACTTGCGGTTATCACCGTAGGCTTAATTTTATACACTTCTCAAGGCCTACCACTCACCCGTTGTTGGATTCATAATATAGATAGGATCTTGTATGCCGTGGTGTGAAACATAAAAACATACCAGACCATTACAAGATCCAACGATTGGGTGTGACATGTTTTCATCATAGGATCGGATAATATTCCAGGTACCATTGTTTCCAAATAACATCTAATAGAAATCTCCCATCATCGTGTAGTAATCTTCCTCCTCAATTTGTTCTTTGTAGAAGAGTTGCGTAACTTTTTATTCTGTCACTTTTTGAGTGAAACCGAAAAGGAGTCCAATTCTTTTGTCATGGGACAGAATTCCACTCTTTGCATACACATTTGCTTGCCAAAATACCTTCTGTACTTGGGAGGAGGTATAGTATCTCGGGAGTTAAATCCGGCAACATTTCCATTACTATTACTGGTGAAATATTTTTTTTTTAATGTAGAAGTATTTAGGATTTCGTTTTTGTTGAATGCTTATATGGACATCCAATGGATGCAATATGTGTCCCCACACAACACACCTGTTGGAATTTTCACTTCTTTTGGTGTTTCAAAATCTATTCGGTTAATGTGAAGCGTAATACGAAGGGGTGTGAACCGTTACACCATTTGGCCAATGGTCACATCCTTAATCAGCATGCCTTATTTAAAAATCCATGATCCAAACAAGAAACGGATATTTTCACGTGTTTGTGTGAGATTTATTCCAGTTTATCAACATTCTATTTATGTGTCCATTGCAAATTTAAAAATTAGGGTTATGACCATAGCATATTAATCTTTTGAAGACAAGAAATTAGGGTTATGACCATAGTATATTAATCTTTTGAAGAAAAAAATGATCCCAATATATATTGCTATTGCCAATCATAGCTGTAATTTATGGTGTTGACCAATATACGAAAACCAAAAGAGAATTTGGACATGGTTATAGCGCTTGGCTGGACGGAGTTGTTGCGCATGGCTTTGAGTAGGTGTGAATTACCGAGGGAATTACACCAAAAATAGAAATTTGTTCAGAGAAGATTAGGCATGGTGAATCATGGAGAGAGATACTTCAGGTACCTACATATTTGGCAAGAGTGTAGCCAAGGCATGCACATTAGCGAAGAGTACATGATTATGATCTACTGTAAGATAAAGCATATACTCCATGTGCTCAATCAACATGGTTGTGTTTACGCAATTTTTTCGTGCTATTTTTCCGTATTTAGATAAATCATACTATTTACTAAAATCAATGTGGTGTTGTAAGCGTATATGAGAATATATTTATCAATATGTAAACTGTTATATTTTGTTTATTTGAGAGTGATATGCGGAATACAGCTAAATTAGGTAATTGGAGATAATGCTCCTAACCTTAAAAAATTAGGGTTTTTCTAATACATATATATATATATATACTATTAATTAAAGAGGTCGTACAAATCACACTAGCATAAAATATAGATTGATATATTAGACGAAGAAAATGAGTTCCAATAAGAACAATACCGAGAGCATTAAAACAATTCCAAGGATACTAATGGATGTCCCTAGAAAGCTAAGGATCACCATAACTATTGATGGCGTGTGTAAGGTTCCTGGCATGCCCCTGTTAGCTGAAGTTCAAGCTCATGTTGATAATCTTACTCTTCATGCTTCTGCTTCTGTTGAAATGGATAGTGTCCATGCTCCCATTCCTTCGAATGAGCATGTTGGTGAAACTGTGTCTGGCACACCATAAATACCCAGGGAGACGCCTCTAGAAGAAAAGGTACTTGAAGTTCCACCACATCCTGCTAACGCTACAACACGAGTACCAGATGCGATGGTTTTAGTTGAGCATATTATCAAAGAAACTTTCGAATAATGTGGTTTTTGTTTTTTAATATTGAGGATGTTGGTATTATTTTGCTTCGTTTAGTTTTAGAATGAATAATATAAAAATATTGGTTCTTTAATATATGCTCGTGTTCAAATTCTTTGCTTGATATTTGTTTGTTAATCAATCAATTTTCATTATCTTAACTCGTCGAGTCAACTCAGTTTTCCATAATATACCTTATATAAACATAATCCCTTATGACAGGTTATCGATTTTTAATTTTAATTTAGGCACAACCAAAATGGAAGAAATATAGCATTAATTTATGGAAAGACTGGACCACAAGGGATCTTGCCACCAATGCCAAATTTGGGTCAAGCCAACCCAATGTGACAGACATTTTAGAGAAAAAAAAAATTCTTAGACCTAAGGAGGGACGAATCCTCCTCCTCTCTTCTCTCTCCAAGAAAAAAAAACTGTTTTTTCTCTGTAATTCAATCTTCCTAAAATCTCTTAAATTTAATCCAAATCTGTCATATTTGATCTGAAATCTTCAGATCTTTTGGCAGATTTGGTGTAAATATCATTATCTATTAGTATTAAATAAAAAAAATCACTTTTTAGTGATTTTAGGGTTTGTAAATAATGTTTTTATTCTGTTTTCAATTGATTTCATTCATTCCAATGGCTTCTATGTGCCAATTAGATGTTTATTATAGCCTTAAGGGAGCTTCGTATGATTGTTACAATCTTATCAAATGTATCATCGCTGGCGATTTTGAAAGTGGTCATGGTTTTGCAATTCTTTGAATATCGGTGGCTAAAATCGTGATAATGATGAAACGGGCGCATTACTCCCACCGGGACATTATACTCTTATTGAAGAAGACAAATCTCAATGGCAAATTTTATTTCTAAAGCCATTTTTCAAGTATCAGTTTCCTTTGTGAAACAAGATATATGTAATTTTTTATTATTCTATCTTTGATGTATTTGGTAATCATGTATTCAATTTTACAATATTAATGAAATCAAGATGTTTCCTTCAAAAAAAAGACAGACATTTTAGAAACAAAAAATAATCTTTTCTATACTATTTGGCAAAACAGAAGAAGAGGAGTACCAAAGACATCTATCTTTTCTTTTGCATGTACCCAACAAGGCCGCACAAGATACTCATTATGGACATTGGTCTCTCCTCTCTCTCATAACCGTTTTCTCCCGGTTTTCTGTTCTGATCCACAACTTTTCCGATTTCGTTTAATTGTGATCCAAATCTATCGATTTGATCCGATTTTTTCTATCTTTCTGATTGATTTGGTTACAAGTAGTATACATATGTTTATTTTAGGGTGTGTGTGTATATATATATATATATATATGTTTATTTTATTTTTATTTTGTAATCAACTGATTTCAATTCTATTGGCTCATCTTTGCCAATTAAAAGATTATTATAGCCAGTAATGGCGGTTCTATTGGATGCTTTCATCACGGATATATCATTGTGAATGATTTTCCGGAAGCGGTCATGATTCTACAAGTTTTTGAAGATTATTTGGCTACAAGAAGTGATCGTGATAACGATGAATCGGGCATATTACTCCCTTCTGGGACAATTTACTCTTAAAGGAGAAGAAAAAATGAAATGGGCAGATTACTCCCCTATGGGACATTTTACTCTTAATGTAGAAGATGAATTCAGATGGCAGAAATTTATTTCACAAGCCATGTTTCAAATATCAGTTTCATCTATGAAATATAAGATATATGTAATTTTTTATTGTTCTCATCTTTGATGTATCTGGAATTGATGTATTCAACTTTACAATATTAATGAAATCAAGATGTTTCTTTCAAAAAAAAAAAGATACTCATTATGGCTACCTAGATCTTCTTCTTTTGCATGCGCACAAAAAATCAGAAGAAGAGGAGTACTGAAGAGATCTATCTTTTCTTTTGCATGTACCCAACCGCACAAGATACTCATTATGGCTACTGACCGGTTGTCAGCCGACACAAATATAATTACACTTTCTTACTACTCAAAATATAAATATAGCAAGGGCAAGAAAGGATCGATCCTACGAGAGAGGTCTAGGTTGTCAAATTGTTTCGGTTCCCTATAAATAACACCGGTAGTTTTGTGATTATAATAAACTAAATAAAAGCAAATAAAGAAATAAGCAAACAAATTGAATCAAGGATAAGAAGATATTGGTCATGGATTTCGTCTTCAATCACAAACATGTTTTCAACACAATAACTAGAATTGATATTTTAATCTCAACTTTTATCAAAGGCCCTAGAATACCTTGATCGCAAGTATATCCCGCAAATCTCCTCATGTCATCAACAAACACATTAAAAGATGCGAATATGAATTCTACCTAAAGGAACAACCTAACGTGTAAAAGCACTAATCAAGTTTAATTCCCTAGATGCATTAGGTTCTATGAAATCAGGCCAATCAAAGCAATCGAACGTGGAAAGCGCACTAATCCGATTTAACAAAGGTTATGGTTCACATATGATCATAAGAATATATCACTACAAACTATAATCATAATTATGCCACTTGCAATCCGGAATTATCACTTTTGCGTATAATAACCCTAATCTAGCAAGAGAGATGAAAACAAACTCAATCGATTCGCGACTCGACTAAATAGCATTCAAATCATATAACAATATTGATGGTGAATCATAAACGATAATATGAGACAAAACTAATTTATTGAATTAAAACCCATATTTGGAAATCCAACTTATTCCATAACCAATAATAAAAACTCTAGCTCATATTAATGGAGTTCATAACAAGAAGAAAGAGAAAAGACTTCATGGTGTAAACCCTAGAACACAAGTAGAGGCAAAAAGAATAGATAAAAAGATATCTCACATTAGGTAAAAAGTCCTCTCTTTTATAAGTTTCTCTATTTCCATAAGGATACTCCTTCCAATATTAGGTTTTGTCTTCAAAGTCCATTAGTTAGAAGTCCACCAAGCCCACAGGTGAGAGAAACCCGTGTAGAAATTCTGTCCAAAAAACGCTCGCAGGAAAACTGGGATTATGGCCGGAATCCCGCCGGAATAGTCGCCGGAAATCGGTTCAGGTGACCTGCAAAGTCCGCCCGGTCACCGGTCAACGAGTCAAGACCGGCGGGTCAACTCAGTCCAGATCAGCGGGTTAACTCGGTCAAGTACCGAGTCAGGGTGAGTCAACAGATCATGAGTCAGAACCAAGTCAGACTCAGCTGAGTTAGTTCAGGTTCTAACTAGCCTAGGCCTAAGCCATGTTGCCCAGGCCAAAACTTGTAGCACAATCATTGTGCTTCTGTCCATTGCATTGCCACTACCAACCAGCTAAGCCATTTCATCCACTCTCTTCCATTCAATCAAGCAGCACCAGCACAGCCACAGCCCAATTGCAACCTGCCATCACTTGTAATTCCCTGTAATTGCATTTCCATTGTAGCCCTGTAACTCTGCATCACCTGCACTTATAACAGCTCCATCTTATAACAACTCAACAGCCTCAGCTTCACATCCCTTTACAATTCTTAACCTGCAGTCATTGGCAGCCATATCTGCTGCTCCTTGCCAAGCCATTCATCCACGCCACTCTTGAGTTTCACCTTGCTTCCATCAGCTGCAATGCACCTGCAACAGCTTGAACTGCAGCTAAATCTTATACAGCTTCATTCATGTCAGCCTTATTTCCTCTCCCTGAGTTCCTCCTTGCCAACAACACCAGCCACAGACCCATTCAACACAGTCTATTCAAGCAATAGCTCATTGAGCTCAACAACAGCCAAACTCCATCATTGAAGCCCATCCATTCTATGCACCACTAAAAATCCTTGCAGCTCAGCTTGCCAATCTTGCAAGTGACTACCCCTTGCCAATCAACACCAGTAATACATACTCACTTGTGCCAGGCCTGTAATTTCAGTGCCACCGGCTGCAACTCATGCTCAAATTGTAACATTCAGTGCACAACCGCTCAGTCACAGCATAACATCCACCTGACAAAATCATAACCACCTGTAACTCTTCTATGCTGCTCAGCATATCATCACCATAGCCTTGGTTGCAACTCCAGCTGCACTTGCTCTTTATCACTCCAGTCCTCCCACTGCAATCCATCACTTCCACCTGCAACATTGGCTCATACATTACCAGCCTCACAGTTTAAGTCCAACACTAACCCATCAGCTCAATTTTTATCTCCACCTGAACCACAGCCACAAGCCTCATCTGCTAGCCACACACCAACTTCCGTTTACCTGCAATTGTACTTCACAAACACCACCAGTTATCAACATTTTCATCATTTTCCTGCATCTGAGCTTCAATTGGCATTTTCTTGACCCAGGCACCTGTTGCAATCTCACAAGACCACCACCATATTCACTTGCTAACTCCAAATTCCTGAAGCATAACCAACAGAAACTCCACAAACCCATCTCTGCATACACACAAAACCCATGATAGCAGTTTGAGTTCTGCAAATCTTCTTAGCTCCTAAAACTGCAATCCAACAATCTCAAAGCAACAAATCTATGGAAACCCTCAAATTCTTCTCACTGTTCTTAGATTCAACTCCTCAACGCCCATAGTTCCACTATTTGTTTTCTTCCTTGTAACCCCAACAATAGCAGTAACTCCATCAGATTTAGCTTCAATTTCAGACATAACTCAAACCCAAATCTTCTTTGAAATCTTTTCATAACTTCAACTGAGTCATACCCATCTCTTCTTTGTCAGATCTCGACCAACAATAACTCGAACTCAGAAACCCATCTTCAATTCGAGCATCAATTTCCCACTGATTCTCCTCTCTCGCTGCTTCAGAAACAAACCCTGAATTCTAACACCAGATCCCCTTTCTGAAACCCATCTCAAAATCTATCAGTACCACCATCTCGTCTTCCCTCAAATCTTTTGAGAACGACCATCGTCAATCCACTGGTTTTTTTCTTCATCCTCGATTCCTCTCTCGAGTAAAGCCGCCACGATTCTCACTCTCCGGTTGAAAAACGATAATGATTGAGAATTTATTTTCTCCGAAATTTTTGGTTCTCATTGTAAGAAAATGATGGTGGATATAGCCACCCCAGACTGCGAGATAAGGGGTAATGAGATTAGGGTTATATCCGATGTCGATCACCTTGATAAGGGCTACCCGGTGGCAGCCCCTTAACATTTGCTTTGTTGTCATTTAATATTTCTCCAATAGGGTTGTCCCTTAACCTTGGGTCGACTCCATATATCATTTGCCTATGAGATGACAATTTCGCCCTTTTGCTCAAATTGGACAATTTCTTCTTCTTTTCCTCCGTGCGACTCCAGTACTATTAACACAAAAACACACGTAAAGTACATAATTCACAAGAAAAATAGCAAAGAAAGCGTAACTACTAGATAGTAAATACGGTGTATTCTACACCTATCAGATTCCCCCACACTTAGACTTTGCTAGTCCTCGAGCAAATCAAACAAAACAATTATAAAATACATACAACTCCGTGTCGTCGAGGCTACGGTCACTTTTAGCATAAATAACAAGCCTTTAAACCCCTAGGTGTCCCTAGTGGACGAGTTATAGTCTCGTGAAGGTTTACTAGAGATATACCTACAAAACCTATATTTCCAACTCCGTCTATTTGTGACAAATCAATGAACGAATCCAAAATGACTACAGGAAGAGGTACCTTGCAAATTCAATTCAATTATTAGTAAATAAACTCTAAATAGATAGTCGAACAAGCCACAATACTCGGAAACTAACAAACCACAATCACAATGAAAAGATTAAGAAGATGGATAAAGATGTAGATGTTGGCGAATGTTCACAAGTGTTCGATGTTTCCCATATCTGTCTGAAGGTCACTGCTAAGATGAACCTAATCCTATTGGATTGAGCTACTTGGTGCTGAATGCTACATCAAATCAATTGGCATATACAAGGGAACCAAGAGTGACTTTATTCAACACAATAATAATTCTTCTTCTTTTTTTTTTTTTTTTTTTTTATGATTGGATCAAACTGGATCCAATTTCTCTCTTTTTTTTTAGACGGCATGATTAGATCTTTTGGATCCAAGCGCATGCTTCCTTGTCAACACGTATATGATAGTTTCCTTGGATCCTGCATTCCACGCTTGTTTAGGCGACGGAGACAGGGACTACGTTTCACACATACTGCTATTCCCAAGTGTCATTCTTTATTCCGTTTTGGTCTAATTGATCGGTCCTTTTTTTTCTTTTCTTTTTTTTTTTCATTTTTTTCTTTTCTTTTCTTGTTCAATTTTTTCTCTTTTTCTAGTAACTCAATAACTCTATTTCATCCTAGCAGTAATAACACGTCGATGTTTAGTGACCCACCAAAGCACTTAGAGAACAATAGATAAATATGGAAAAATAAAAATAGAATGTGATATGGTGATATTCCGAGATATGGTAACAACTATCATGTTAATTTGTGATTTCTGAGCTATATTCGTCCCTTTTAGTTAATTAGTTCCTCAACTCCTGCATTCAAAATGGTTCCATCCACTAATGGTGTCATCCTAAAGGCACAAGTTCTAGATTTCGGAGTTCAAAAAGCAAAAAAAAAATTAAAAATTTTTCTTGGTTTTTCTATTTTTCTCATTTTTTTGTTTTAAAAGGCATAAATAAACTATACAAACATATAAATGCTCCCCCACACTTAAACTTCACATTGTCCTCAATGTGAAAAACCGAAAGTTCTGAATTCTGACGTAACAGCAGATAAAACGCAAAAACTGTACAAATTGGTAAGGAATTTGGAAAAACTCCATTTCACAAAAGTTGTTCATCTACGTGTTTTCTACACAGTGTCAAAACTTCACAGTGTTTTGATAAACGGTCTGACAGTTATGGTCTCTGGACTGAACTACGCGCAGTCTGAAATTTTCTGACGAAAAGGTATTCGTCATAATTCTCTTCTAAGATAGATTACGGACTCAATGAAATTAAACATAGGGATGCAAATATGATATGAAAACAGTAAAAAATAAATAAACGAAACAAAAATAAAATGCAAAAGGATAAGAGATACAAAACCGGTGGGTTGCCTCCCACTTAGCGCTTGTTTTAAAGTCGACGGCCCGACTATATCCTTGCAAGATTCATTCCCCATATACCAATAACCTGAAAAGTTGAGGATCCTTCCATAGAACCTGTTTTGCAAACACTAGCTTCACACAAATATTAGTAACATAAAGCAAAAGTGAAGCTATGAACCGATAAAAGCTTCCCCCACACTTATTCTTGTCCACACATGGAAGTGTATAAAGAATATAGAAGTCGGGTACGTCCACGGTTTCTTGTTCCATAACTCGCATAGTATGAGAATCAAGTTTCTCTAATGGCGGAAAACGAGAAACAAAGTCATTCAACAATATTCTCGAAGCACATACATTCAAACCAATAAGAGGTAAAGGAGAAGAAACAATAGGCAAAGGGTTAGATAAACCTTGCACAATCTCTAGTATTACGGAATCCTCTTCATCTTTGAAAAACTCAAGTGAATTATTCACCTCTTTTATATCATGGTCCTCTATTAAACCTTGCAACCATTCTTCGTCCGTTTACGCCATAACCAAAGTCTCGACATAAACATCATCATTACAATCATTTGCAAGCTCAATTGGGTCTTCCACAATATTGGTTAAACCGGTATCATTCTCAACATACTCCTCCTTTTTGTTGTAAGGCACATACTCTTTTGCGGATCCAAATTTTATTATAAGAAACTTTTTTAGAACACTCGAAAATGTATCATCCTCAAGCTCCACCCTTTGAATAGGCTCTTGATCATTATTAAGATCAATGCTCGAGTAATCTACACAAGTGTCGACATATTCCTCTTCATCTTCATCTTGATCCCAAAAAGACTCCGTTGTACACTCCTCGGGGATGTCACCATGAGTTGTTTCAAGCAATGTATCATAATCACCGTCACTATCATAGTCAACATAAGATTGTTCCTCGCTGAATTTAGTGTTGTTAATCTCGAACTCATCCTTTTGAATAGGTGAATGATCATTATTACGATCAAGAGTTGAGTTAACTACACAATTATCCACGAAAGTGCCCAAGGATTGGCCTTTTTCAACATTAGCATCAATCAAATATTCATCACAAACCATATGCACATTAGAATTATCCATATCTTCCTTATATTGATCAATGCCTCTTCGCAAGCTAGCAAAACCTTCACGAAGTTCTTGGAGTTGCTCGTTTGTAGTCTCTTTAGCTTTTTGAAATTCCTCTTGTAAAAAGGTGGAAACTTTATCTATAAAGTTGGAGACTTTTTGTTCACGAGCATAAGAATCCTCCCATACTTGTGGTTGTTCACACACATACCCGCCATAAGGTTGTTGAGGAGAACCACAAGGTTCCATGGAATATTGGTCATAACCAATGAATTGGTTTTGATTATACCCATGGAATTGGTAGTTGTCGTATTGTTGAGGTTGAAATCCGTATCCATTGTTCCAATATGCTCCTTCCATAGAAATAAGCACCTGAAATAATTCTCAAACCAAGGTTAAAACCCAGAAAATAAGAAAAATAAAACAAAAACTAAAAACAAAAATAAGAAACCAAAAACAATTAACAACCGCTTGCCTCCCCGTAAAGCCTGGGGTTTGACCTATTGTCACCGACACAAATATAATTACACTTTCTTACTACTCAAAATATAAATATAGCAAGGGCAAGAAAGGATCGATCCCACAGAGAGGTCTAGGTTGTCAAATTGTTTCGGTTCCCTATAAATAACACCGGTAGTTTTGTGATTATAATAAACTAAATAAAAGCAAATAAAGAAATAAGCAAACAAATTGAATCAAGGATAAGAAGATATTGGTCATGGATTTCGTCTTCAATCACAAACATGTTTTCAACACAATAACTAGAATTGATATTTTAATCTCAACTTTTATCAAAGGCCCTAGAATACCTTGATCGCAAGTATATCCCGCAAAATCTCCTCATGTCATCAACAAACACATTAAAAGATGCGAATATGAATTCTACCTAAAGGAACAACCTAACGTGTAAAAGCACTAATCAAGTTTAATTCCCTAGATGCATTAGGTTCTATGAAATCAGGCCAATCAAAGCAATCGAACGTGGAAAGCGCACTAATCCGATTTAACAAAGGTTATGGTTCACATATGATCATAAGAATATATCACTACAAACTATAATCATAATTATGCCACTTGCAATCCGGAATTATCACTTTTGCGTATAATAACCCTAATCTAGCAAGAGAGATGAAAACAAACTCAATCGATTCGCGACTCGACTAAATAGCATTCAAATCATATAACAATATTGATGGTGAATCATAAACGATAATATGAGACAAAACTAATTTATTGAATTAAAACCCATATTTGGAAATCCAACTTATTCCATAACCAATAATAAAAACTCTAGCTCATATTAATGGAGTTCATAACAAGAAGAAAGAGAAAAGACTTCATGGTGTAAACCCTAGAACACAAGTAGAGGCAAAAAGAATAGATAAAAAGATATCTCACATTAGGTAAAAGTCCTCTCTTTTATAAGTTTCTCTATTTCCATAAGGATACTCCTTCCAATATTAGGTTTTGTCTTCAAAGTCCATTAGTTAGAAGTCCACCAAGCCCACGGTGAGAAAACCCGTGTAGAAATTCTGTCCAAAAACGCTCGCGGGGAAAAACTGGGATTATGGCGGAATCCAGCTAATAGTCGCCGGAAATCGGTTCAGGTGACCGGCAAAGTCCGCCCGGTCACCGGTCAACGAGTCAAGACCGGCGGGTCAACTCAGTCCAGATCAGCGGGTTAACTCGGTCAAGTACCGAGTCAGGGTGAGTCAACAGATCATGAGTCAGAACCAAGTCAGACTCAGCTGAGTTAGTTCAGGTTCTAACTAGCCTAGGCCTAAGCCATGTTGCCCAGGCCAAAACTTGTAGCACAATCATTGTGCTTCTGTCCATTGCATTGCCACTACCAACCAGCTAAGCCATTTCATCCACTCTCTTCCATTCAATCAAGCAGCACCAGCACAGCCACAGCCCAATTGCAACCTGCCATCACTTGTAATTCCCTGTAATTGCATTTCCATTGTAGCCCTGTAACTCTGCATCACCTGCACTTATAACAGCTCCATCTTATAACAACTCAACAGCCTCAGCTTCACATCCCTTTACAATTCTTAACTCAGTCATTGGCACCATATCTCTGCGCTCCTTGCCAAGCCATTCATCCACGCCACTCTTGAGTTTCACCTTGCTTCCATCACCTGCAATGCACCTCGCAACGACAACTGCAGCTAAATCTCATACAGCTTCATTCCTGTCAGCCTTATTTCCTCTCCCTGAGTTCCTCCTTGCCAACAACACCAGCCACAGACCCATTCAACACAGTCTATTCAAGCAACAGCTCATTGAGCTCAACAACAGCCAAACTCCATCATTGAAGCCCATCCATTCTATGCACCACTAAAACTCCTTGCAGCTCACGGCTTGCCAATCTTGCAAGTGACTACCCCTTGCCAATCAACACCAGTAATACATACTCACTTGTGCCAGGCCTGTAATTTCAGTGCCACCGGCTGCAACTCATGCTCAAATTGTAACATTCAGTGCACAACCTCTCAGTCACAGCATAACATCCACCTGACAAAATCATAACCACCTGTAACTCTTCTATGCTGCTCAGCATATCATCACCATAACCTTGGCTGCAACTCCAGCTGCACTTGCTCTTTATCACTCCAGTCCTCCCACTGCAATCCATCACTTCCACCTGCAACATTGGCTCATACATTACCAAACCTCACGGTTTAAAGTCCAACACTAACCCATCACCAATTTTTATCTCCACCTGAACCACAGCCACAAGCCTCATCTGCTAGCCACACACCAACTTCCGTTTACCTGCAATTGTACTTCACAAACACCACCAGTTATCAACATTTTCATCATTTTCCTGCATCTGAGCTTCAACTGGCATTTTCTTGACCCAGGCACCTGTTGCAATCTCACAAGACCACCACCATATTCACTTGCTAACTCCAAATTCCTGAAGCATAACCAACAGAAACTCCACAAACCCATCTCTGCATACACACAAAACCCATGATAGCAGTTTGAGTTCTGCAAATCTTCTTAGCTCCTAGAACTGCAATCCAACAATCTCAAAGCAACAAATCTATGGAAACCCTCAAATTCTTCTCACTGTTCTTAGATTCAACTCCTCAACACCCATAGTTCCACTATTTGTTTTCTTCCTTGTAACCCCAACAATAGCGAAAAGAACTCCATCGATTTAGCTTCAATTTCGGACATAACTCAAACCCAAATCTTCTTTGAAATCTTTTCATAACTTCAACTGAGTCATACCCATCTCTTCTTTGTCAGATCTCGACCAACAATAACTCGAACTCAGAAACCCATCTTCAATTCGAGCATCAATTTCCCACTGATTCTCCTCTCTCGCTGCTTCAGAAACAAACCCTGAATTCTAACACCAGATCCCCTTTCTGAAACCCATCTCAAAATCTATCAAGTACCACCATCTCGTCTTCCCTCAAATCTTTTGAGAACGACCATCGTCAATCCACGGTTTTTTTCTTCATCCTCGATTCCTCTCTCGAGTAAAGCCGCCACGATTCTCACTCTCCAGTTGAAAAACGATAATGATTGAGAATTTATTTTCTCTGAAATTTTTGGTTCTGTTGTAAGAAAATGATGGTGGATATAGCCACCCAGGACTGGCAGATAAGGGGTAATGAGATTAGGGTTATATCCAGTGTCAGTCACCTTGATAAGGGCTACCCAGCTGGCAGCCCCTTAACATTTGCTGGTTGTCATTTAATATTTCTCCAATAGGGTTGTCCCTTAACCTTGGGTCAGCTCCATATATCATTTGCCTATGAGATGACAATTTCGCCCTTTTTGCTCAAATTGGACAATTTCTTCTTCTTTTCCTCCGTGCGACTCCAGAGTACTATTAACACAAAAACACACGTAAAGTACATAATTCACAAGAAAAATAGCAAAGAAAGCGTAACTACTAGATAGTAAATACGGTGTATTCTACACCTATCAGATTCCCCCACACTTAGACTTTGCTAGTCCTCGAGCAAATCAAACAAAACAATTATAAAATACATACAACTCCGTGTCGTCGAGGCTACGGTCACTTTTAGCATAAATAACAAGCCTTTAAACCCCTAGGTGTCCCTAGTGGACGAGTTATAGTCTCGTGAAGGTTTACTAGAGATATACCTACAAAACCTATATTTCCAACTCCGTCTATTTGTGACAAATCAATGAACGAATCCAAAATGACTACAGGAAGAGGTACCTTGCAAATTCAATTCAATTATTAGTAAATAAACTCTAAATAGATAGTCGAACAAGCCACAATACTCGGAAACTAACAAACCACAATCACAATGAAAAGATTAAGAAGATGGATAAAGATGTAGATGTTGGCGAATGTTCACAAGTGTTCGATGTTTCCCATATCTCGTCTCAAGGTCACTTTGCTAAGATGAACCTAATCCTATTGGATTGAGCTACTTGGTGCTGAATGCTACATCAAATCAATTGGCATATACAAGGGAACCAAGAGTGACTTTATTCAACACAATAATAATTCTTCTTCTTTTTTTTTTTTTTTTTTTTTTTTTTTTTTTTTTTTTTTTATGATTGGATCAAACTGGATCCAATTTCTCTCTTTTTTTTTTAGACGGCATGATTAGATCTTTTGGATCCAAGCGCATGCTTCCTTGTCAACACGTATATGATAGTTTCCTTGGATCCTGCATTCCACGCTTGTTTAGGCGACGGAGACAGGGACTACGTTTCACACATACTGCTATTCCCAAGTGTCATTCTTTATTCCGTTTTGGTCTAATTGATCGGTCCTTTTTTTTTTTCTTTTCTTTTTTTTTTTCATTTTTTTTTCTTTTCTTTTCTTGTTCAATTTTTTTCTCTTTTTCTAGTAACTCAATCACTCTATTTCATCCTAGCAGTAATAACACGTCGATGTTTAGTGACCCACCAAAGCACTTAGAGAACAATAGATAAATATGGAAAAATAAAAATAGAATGTGATATGGTGATATTCCGAGATATGGTAACAACTATCATGTTAATTTGTGATTTCTGAGCTATATTCGTCCCTTTTAGTTAATTAGTTCCTCAACTCCTGCATTCAAAATGGTTCCATCCACTAATGGTGTCATCCTAAAGGCACAAGTTCTAGATTTCGGAGTTCAAAAAGCAAAAAAAAAATTAAAAATTTTTTCTTGGTTTTTCTATTTTTCTCATTTTTTTTGTTTTAAAAGGCATAAATAAACTATACAAACATATAAATGCTCCCCCACACTTAAACTTCACATTGTCCTCAATGTGAAAAACCGAAAGTTCTGAATTCTGACGTAACAGCAGATAAAACGCAAAAACTGTACAAATTGGTAAGGAATTTGGAAAAACTCCATTTCACAAAAGTTGTTCATCTACGTGTTTTCTACACAGTGTCAAAATTTCACAGTGTTTTGATAAACGGTCTGACAGTTATGGTCTCTGGACTGAACTACGCGCAGTCTGAAATTTTCTGACGAAAAGGTATTCGTCATAATTCTCTTCTAAGATAGATTACGGACTCAATGAAATTAAACATAGGGATGCAAATATGATATGAAAACAGTAAAAATAAATAAACGAAACAAAAATAAAATGCAAAAGGATAAGAGATACAAAACCGGTGGGTTGCCTCCCACTTAGCGCTTGTTTTAAAGTCGACGGCCCGACTATATCCTTGCAAGATTCATTCCCCATATACCAATAACCTGAAAAGTTGAGGATCCTTCCATAGAACCTGTTTTGCAAACACTAGCTTCACACAAATATTAGTAACATAAAGCAAAAGTGAAGCTATGAACCGATAAAAGCTTCCCCCACACTTATTCTTGTCCACACATGGAAGTGTATAAAGAATATAGAAGTCGGGTACGTCCACGGTTTCTTGTTCCATAACCTGCATAGTATGAGAATCAAGTTTCTCTAATGGCGGAAAACGAGAAACAAAGTCATTCAACAATATTCTCGAAGCACATACATTCAAACCAATAAGAGGTAAAGGAGAAGAAACAATAGGCAAAGGGTTAGATAAACCTTGCACAATCTCTTGTATTACGGAATCCTCTTCATCTTTGAAAAACTCAAGTGAATTATTCACCTCTTTTATATCATGGTCCTCTATTAAACCTTGCAACCATTCTTCGTCCGTTTCTGCCATAACCAAAGTCTCGACATAAACATCATCATTACAATCATTTGCAAGCTCAATTGGGTCTTCCACAATATTGGTTAAACCGGTATCATTCTCAACATACTCCTCCTTTTTGTTGTAAGGCACATACTCTTTTGCGGATCCAAATTTTATTATAAGAAACTTTTTTAGAACACTCGAAAATGTATCATCCTCAAGCTCCACCCTTTGAATAGGCTCTTGATCATTATTAAGATCAATGCTCGAGTAATCTACACAAGTGTCGACATATTCCTCTTCATCTTCATCTTGATCCCAAAAAGACTCCGTTGTACACTCCTCGGGGATGTCACCATGAGTTGTTTCAAGCAATGTATCATAATCACCGTCACTATCATAGTCAACATAAGATTGTTCCTCGCTGAATTTAGTGTTGTTAATCTCGAACTCATCCTTTTGAATAGGTGAATGATCATTATTACGATCAAGAATTGAGTTAACTACACAATTATCCACGAAAGTGCCCAAGGATTGGCCTTTTTCAACATTAGCATCAATCAAATATTCATCACAAACCATATGCACATTAGAATTATCCATATCTTCCTTATATTGATCAATGCCTCTTCGCAAGCTAGCAAAACCTTCACGAAGTTCTTGGAGTTGCTCGTTTGTAGTCTCTTTAGCTTTTGAAATTCCTCTTGTAAAAAGGTGGAAACTTTATCTATAAAGTTGGAGACTTTTTTGTTCACGAGCATAAGAATCCTCCCATACTTGTGGTTGTTCACACACATACCCGCCATAAGGTTGTTGAGGAAAACCACAAGGTTCCATGGAATATTGGTCATAACCAATGAATTGGTTTTGATTATACCCATGGAATTGGTAGTTGTCGTATTGTTGAGGTTGAAATCCGTATCCATTGTTCCAATATGCTCCTTCCATAGAAATAAGCACCTGAAATAATTCTCAAACCAAGGTTAAACCCAGAAAATAAGAAAAAAAAAAAAGTAAAAACAAAAACTAAATACAAAAATAAGAAACCAAAAACAATTGACAACCGCTCTCCTCCCTCGGCGCGCAAAATTTGACCGGTTGTCGGTAAACACAAAAATAATTACACTTTCTTACTACTCAAAATATAAATATAGCAAGGGCAAGAAAGGATCGATCCCACAGAGAGGTCTAGGTTGTCAAATTGTTTCGGTTCCCTATAAATAACACCGAGATTTTGTGATTATAATAAACTAAATAAAAGCAAATAAAGAAATAAGCAAACAAATTGAATCAAGGATAAGAAGATATTGGTCATGGATTTCGTCTTCAATCACAAACATGTTTTCAACACAATAACTAGAATTGATATTTTAATCTCAACTTTTATCAAAGGCCCTAGAATACCTTGATCGCAAGTATATCCCGCAAATCTCCTCATGTCATCAACAAACACATTAAAAGATGCGAATATGAATTCTACCTAAAGGAACAACCTAACGTGTAAAAGCACTAATCAAGTTTAATTCCCTAGATGCATTAGGTTCTATGAAATCAGGCCAATCAAAGCAATCGAACGTGGAAAGCGCACTAATCCGATTTAACAAAGGTTATGGTTCACATATGATCATAAGAATATATCACTACAAACTATAATCATAATTATGCCACTTGCAATCCGGAATTATCACTTTTGCGTATAATAACCCTAATCTAGCAAGAGAGATGAAAACAAACTCAATCGATTCGCGACTCGACTAAATAGCATTCAAATCATATAACAATATTGATGGTGAATCATAAACGATAATATGAGACAAAACTAATTTATTGAATTAAAACCCATATTTGGAAATCCAACTTATTCCATAACCAATAATAAAAACTCTAGCTCATATTAATGGAGTTCATAACAAGAAGAAAGAGAAAAGACTTCATGGTGTAAACCCTAGAACACAAGTAGAGGCAAAAAGAATAGATAAAAAGATATCTCACATTAGGTAAAAGTCCTCTCTTTTATAAGTTTCTCTATTTCCATAAGGATACTCCTTCCAATATTAGGTTTTGTCTTCAAAGTCCATTAGTTAGAAGTCCACCAAGCCCACAAGTGAGAGAAACCCGTGTAGAAATTCTGTCCCAAAAACGCTCGCAGGAAAACTGGGATTATGGCCGGAATCCCGCCGGAATAGTCGCCGGAAATCGGTTCAGGTGACCGGCAAAGTCCGCCCGGTCACCGGTCAACGAGTCAAGACCGGCGGGTCAACTCGATCCCGGATCCCGACGGGTTAACTCGGTCAAGTAACGAGTCAGGGTGAGTCAACAGATCATGAGTCAGAACCAAGTCAGACTCAGCTGAGTTAGTTCAGGTTCTAGCCTAGGCATAAGCCATGTTGCCCAGGCCAAAACTTGTAGCACAATCATTGTGCTTCTGTCCATTGCATTGCCACTACCAACCAGCTAAGCCATTTCATCCACTCTCTTCCATTCAATCAAGCGAACCAAGACAAAGACCACACCCAATTGCAACCTGCCATCACTTGTAATTCCACAGTAATTGCATTTCCATTGTAGCCCCAAACTCGCATCACCGCACTTATAACGACTCCATCTTATAACAACTCAACGACCTCGGCTTCACATCCCTTTACAATTCTTAACTGCGGTCATTGGCGACCATATCTCGCTGCTCCTTGCCAAGCCATTCATCCACGCCACTCTTGAGTTTCACCTTGCTTCCATCACTGCAATGCACTGCCTGCAATGGCTTGAACTGCAACTAAATCTCATACAGCTTCATTCCTGTCAGCCTTATTTCCTCTCCCTGAGTTCCTCCTTGCCAACAACACCAGCCACAGACCCATTCAACACAGTCTATTCAAGCAACAGCTCATTGAGCTCAACAACAGCCAAACTCCATCATTGAAGCCCATCCATTCTATGCACCACTAAAACTCCTTGCAGCTCAGCTTGCCAATCTTGCAAGTGACTACCCCCTGCCAATCAACACCCGAAGAATACATACTCACTTGTGCCAGCCTGTAATTTCATGCACCGGGCTGCAACTCATGCTCAAATTGTAACATTCGGTGCACAACCTCTCGGTCACAAAGATAACATCCACCGACAAAATCATAACCACCAGTAACTCTTCTATCTTTTCGGATATCATCACCATAGCCTTGGTTGCAACTCCAGATGCACTTGCTCTTTATCACTCCGGTCCTCCCACTGCAATCCATCACTTCCACTGCAACATTGGCTCATACATTACCAGCCTCACAGTTTAAGTCCAACACTAACCCATCAGCTCAATTTTTATCTCCACCTGAACCACAGCCACAAGCCTCATCTGCTAGCCACACACCAACTTCCGTTTACACCGCAATTGTACTTCACAAACACCACCATTATCAACATTTTCATCATTTTCCCGCATCTCGAGCTTCAACTGGCATTTTCTTGACCCAGGGCACATGTTGCAATCTCACAAGACCACCACCATATTCACTTGCTAACTCCAAATTCCTGAAGCATAACCAATGAAACTCCACAAACCCATCTTTGCATACACACAAAACCCATGATAGCAGTTTGAGTTCTGCAAATCTTCTTAGCTCCTAAAACTGCAATCCAACAATCTCAAAGCAACAAATCTATGGAAACCCTCAAATTCTTCTCACTGTTCTTAGATTCAACTCCTCAACACCCATAGTTCCACTATTTGTTTTCTTCCTTGTAACCCCAACAATAGCAGTAACTCCATCAGATTTAGCTTCAATTTCAGACATAACTCAAACCCAAATCTTCTTTGAAATCTTTTCATAACTTCAACTGAGTCATACCCATCTCTTCTTTGTCAGATCTCGACCAACAATAACTCGAACTCAGAAACCCATCTTCAATTCGAGCATCAATTTCCCACTGATTCTCCTCTCTCGCTGCTTCAGAAACAAACCCTGAATTCTAACACCAGATCCCCTTTCTGAAACCCATCTCAAAATCTATCAGTACCACCATCTCGTCTTCCCTCAAATCTTTTGAGAACAGCCATCGTCAATCCCTGGTTTTCTTTCTTCATCCTCGATTCCTCTCTCGAGTAAAGCTGCCACAGTTCTCACTCTCCAGTTGAAAAACGATAATGATTGAGAATTTATTTTCTCTGAAATTTTTGGTTCTCATTTGTAAGAAAATGATGGTGGATATAGCCACCTGTGACTGGCGGATAAGAGGTAATGAGATTAGGGTTATATCCAGTGTCGATCACCTTGATAAGGGCTACCCACTGGAGCCCCTTAACATTTGTCAAGTTGTCATTTAATATTTCTCCAAGAGGGTTGTCCCTTAACCTTGGGTCACTCCATATATCATTTGCCTATGAGATGACAATTTCGCCCTTTTTTGCTCAAATTGGACAATTTCTTCTTCTTTTCCTCCGTGCGACTCCAGTACTAATAACACAAAAACACACGTAAAGTACATAATTCACAAGAAAAATAGCAAAGAAAGCGTAACTACTAGATAGTAAATACGGTGTATTCTACACCTATCAGCTACCTACATCTTCTTCTTTTGCATGCGCAAAAAAAATAAGGGACTCATTGTGATGATTGACAAAAATGAGAAACTGAGTAATGATGATTGACAAAAGCAGTAGCGTTGTGATTGACAGAACACTGCTTTTGAAGGAGAGAATAAACTCCAGAAGGTCACACAATACATACTCTTGTTATAATACTTCTCTTTCAGTCACACATAACAAGAAGTCCCAAAGTACAACTACCATATGAATGTACCCCTCAAAGCCAAAAATCAATCATAGGAATGTTCCATATATATACTCCTAGTATTTAGTGATGGGGCTGGTATTTAGGACAGGGTCCCACTAGAATATTCTACACAGATTGTTAAAGTAGAAAAGATCAAAGATCAAAAAATACCACTGCAAACTGGAGTACTTATTGTTGGAGTACTAGCTAATTCCTTTGTTACTAGTGACTTGGATAGAGTACTATATATTCTTTACTACTGAGTCAACTGCATTACACTATTTTATTCACAATTCACATATTCTTAGAAGCAAAATAATAAATTGTTAATATAGTACTAGCTAGTGCCTTGGATGATCATAAATGCTTTTTTGGTGCAATTTTTTTTTGATTAAAATCCCAATTCATAATCTTAGAAGCAATTATAGCTATTTCTTACAACTAAATTTGTATTAAAAGAACCGAATTCAATATTTATTTTTTAAAATACTGGTCGGTAATATAGGATTTTATCATGTCTGTGCCTTTAATCTGGACGAAACATGAATATCAGCGATACATATATATGAATATCCGATAATATCGCATTATTGGTCGTATCGGACCGATCTGCTGATAATATTGGCAAGGATGTTTAGGGATGTTAGGTTATCAGGTGAAACTAGTTTATTTGATTGGTCGGAATTATGAATTCACGAACAACTATGATTGGCTTCATCGACAAGACTCGATATCCAAGTTTTTTACCAATGTCACTCTTGGACATGGCTTATTCAGCTAAACCTAAGTTTATTTCGATGTCACGAATCTTAGAGAGTATAGTTCATCCAAATCTAAGTTTCCGAGAGTATTTCCACCAACATAAATTAATTGATGGTAATTTTCCATTTTTTCCGATGTCACTCTTGAACGAGCTTGTAAACCAATTTTTATTTGAATGTCACGATCTTAGCAAGTATTTATCCTCCAAATCTAAGTTTCTGGCATATCTCCACCACGATAAATTGATTGATGGTAATTTTCCATTTTTATCGATGTCACTCTTGGACGAGCTTCTAAACCCCTGATTTTTATTTCGATGTCCAGAGATCTTAGCAAGTATATTTCATCCAAATCTAACTTTCCTGAGATCACCGAGATAAATTGGTTTAATTTTCTATTTTTACCGATGTCACTCATGGACGAGCTTGTAAACCAATTTATATTTCGATGTCACGATCTTAACAAGTATAATTTATCGTCCAAATCTATTACGGGGAATATCTCCACAAAGATAAATTGATTGATGGTAATTTTCCATTTTTACCGATGTCACTCTTGAACGAGCTTGTAAACCAATTTTTATTTCGATGTCACGATCTTAGCAAGAATTTTTCGTCCAAATCTAAGTTTCCGGGGAGTATTGCACAGAGACAAATTGATTAATGCTAATTTTCCATTTTTACCGATGTCACTCATGGACGAGCTTGTAAACCAATTTATATTTCGATGTCACGATCTGTGGTAATTTTCAATTTTTACCGATGTCACTCTTGGACGAGCTTCTAAACCAATTTTTATTTATTTCGATGTCACGATCTTAGCAAGAATTTTTCGTCCAAATCTAAGTTTCCGGGGAGTATTCCACCAAGACAAATTGCTTAATGCTAATTTTCTATTTTTTCTGATGTCACTCATGGACGAGCTTGTAACCAATTTATATTTCGATGTCACGATCTATGGTAATTTCAATTTTTACTGATGTCACTCTTGGACGAGCTTCTAAACCAATTTTTATTATTTTGATGTCACGATCTTAGCAAGAATTTTTCGTCCAAATCTAAGTTTCCGGGGAGTATTTCCACCGAGACAAATTGCTTAATGCTAATTTTCCATTTTTACCAATGTCACTCTTGGACGAGCTTGTAGACCAATTTATATTTCTTCCAAGTTAAATTCCTTGATGTTAATTTTCCACCCAATTATTTTATTTTATATTGTAATATTTTGTATTGTAATATTTTTAGTGTTCATTAAGTGTTTTATATTATACTGTATTTATTTATTTTCCAAAGCTATACTTGTTCACTAGCCAAGTTATCATGCTTGTACGTGGCTAAGCTAGAGGTTGAATATTAAGGTGAAAACGTGTGTCACGGTATAAAACACGAGCAAAGGAGACTAGGAGAGTACTAGTCGGCTTTATCTCCGTCAAGTCTCTCTCTAAACTGAACCTAGGGTTTCAGTATCAAAAAATGAAAGTTTTAATATCAAACCAGACAAAATGACTGCTCTAGTTGTAACCTCCTTCCGTTTTCTTCTTCTTGATGAAGACAAAGAGATCGTTGGTTATTTTGGTTGTAAGGTTGTTCCTTGTTTTGGAGATGAAGAGGAGGATGATTATGATGCTTTTGACGATGAAGAAGAGGAGGACGATGAAGAGGATGATGAGTATGATTCTGAGGATGATGATGATGATGATTTAGATGATCCAGAACACTTCTTTTGGTTTGGGCCAGTGCCTGGGGATGAAGATGAAGACGATGATGTTGATGATTGGCCATACAAAGATGTGGTTACGATTGTCGACAACAGCAGTGAAGAAGAAGAAGGGGATTCTAACTGATCTAGTCCTCTGTTTTCATGGTTCTGCTATGCAAGAAAGGTATTCAATCACATCTTGATCCATCATCTTTTGTTTAGTTATATATATATATGTCTTTTTTGTGTGTGTTATTAGTGTATCTTATGTTTTTTTTTTTTTTTGATGTTTAATTAGTCTGTTTGTAAAGCTGCTTGGAAGTATACTTTTTGTGAATGTTTAATATTTACGGATGCAATATTTTGTTTAGATTCCAAGTGCATATGTTGTTTAATTTATGTCCATTGTTCATCTGTTGGAGTATCAATGTTTTGACAAAACATAATGAACTAGTAACATGTTTAAGGGGGCTTGGCTTAGAGATTTGGAGCTGAAGAGTTAGGGTTAACCATGATTTTGTTGTGGCTTTGCTGTTAAAGCGATAAGATCATGAATATGATAGGGACCGTATATTGAGTCTTGTATCAGAGTTGAAAAATATAGCCAAATTTTTCATAAATTGCAATGCCAAATCTGACAAACTTAACCAAAAAAAAAAAACCGAATTGAGAGCACAATTGAACAGTAGGCCTTTGACTGCCACATAATTTTGCTTACACATTAATAGAATTAGCATACTAAAAATAATGTAAAAACTTGAATTTAGTCAATGCCGAGTGCTCACCATAAATTTGCTCGTATTGGTGGCTTCCCATGTTCTTATTCATTAAAATCATTATCCAAATGTTCACCATAGCTTTTCTCAAATGCCTCCCAAGAAGCAAAACCCTTAGGAGGAGGATCATTTTCAACATGGATCATTTTCTTAATATGAACCAATTCCCATTCTTCATCGACAAAATCTTCTAGTATATCACCAATGCTTTCCACAAAGTCATCCCATGAATCAAAGCCCTTCGGAGGAGGAGGATCATTATTACTAATACCATTGGCAGGAACAACACATTTCTCATTAGAACTCATCCTCTCAATTCCTTATTTCTTTTACTTATGAACGTGGTATCTAATTTCTTATTTCTAGGATCCAAATCTAGCTAAATATAGTGTTTTTTTTCTATACATATCTAGTATGCAAATCTAAATATAGTGGGTGGGTTATAATTACCATGAATATAACAAACGAAAATCAAGGTGATATATGGAAAGTGGGATTTTGCGGATTTTGCGAGACTGAGCAGAAAAATATTGCATTTAGGATTGTAGGATTAGACTACTGATTGTCAGTTCTAATTAGACGCCTATAATCTTGCCGTAACCCTAAATATATCTCTAAATATCCTGACACGTTAAGCATTCATGTCAATGAGATAGATAGTACACTTGTTAAAATTAAAATTTTACATTCCTTATTTAACAAAATACTCCTTCCTTATTGAATTTCAGATGCAACTTTTCCTACTACATTATTACTACAATCATAATTGATTTTTTGCAAAATTCATAGACACTAGCACTTGTTGATCATGCACGGTTTACCAGGATTTACGCGTTTTCATAGAGCCAGCACCTGCTGACAGGCATTATGTGACGCTGGTGTATTGCAATATCTTGAACTGCAGCATGGTTTGGCTCATGTCTCATGCCATATCTCAAGTCCCTGACCAACAATTAAAATAAAAAAATGGTCAAACATAATAGGTCAAACAAAATCGGTCAATAAGCAAAACAAAATCAGCAAACTTGTGTATATTTATTGAATGGTACAATTTATTATTACGGTGATTATGAAGTATGAACATCTCTATGTTTCAGATTTTAGGTTTATTTTTATGTTGCTGTGAATTGTACCCTGATTTGAGAATCTTTTGGTGATTATGAACATCTCAATTGCATGCTTTATGAACATCTCGGTTGTAGATTCGGAATTTGTAGGTGATTTAAGATTATGAACATCTTTTGGTGATTATGAACATCTCAGATTGTAGATTCAGACTAGGTGTGTATATGCCTCTACATCAAGTGAATTAGACTGGATAGAGAATAATGCTTATTTTGTTTCAACATACCACGGTTGAAATCACAAAGAGAAACCGAAAAAAGACAATTGCAATTTCATTAACCACATTTACAAACACTAAGGGTGCACACGGTACGGTTCGGCTCGGTTCTTGACGAGACCGAGTACCTGTACCTCCCTAGCCTCGGTTCCAAAATTTTGGACTGGTACCTGTAACTTGTATCTCGGTTCCGGTACCAGGTACGGTTCCGGTACCAGTTGGTACTTTTCCAGACATAAATATATGTCTTTTTCTCTGACAATCTAAGTACCTGTTGTTTACCTGTTTTTCAATATATTAAGTAATACTAATATCTCAAATTCTCATTCAAAGCAACAACTAATAAGTAGCAATATTACTAGCAAACCAAACAAACAATGTCTTGAAAATCTGAAAAAAGAAGTTGCAGTAGGCAGTACTGTAGCACACAAACTGACAAACACACACACTAAAGTCTGGAAAATCCGAAAAAAGAACAAGTAGCAGTAGGCAGTAGCCACAGACACACACACTAAGTCTTGAAAATGAGAAAATCTGAAAAAAGAACAAATAGCAGTGCAGCTAGTGTTGGAGTAGTCTTGAATCTTGATCTTCTAATCCATGTCAGCAGCACTTGTGGTGTCATCAGTGTTGATAGGACCAAGTAACCCTGCAAAAACAAATAATAGCAGTTAGTAACTATTAGACTATACTATTACTGCCAAACACAAGTAATAATGTAATATGTTACCTTCTTCAATTTCAACATCATCATCTAGTATGTAATCAGACCTTCTTCAATTTCAACATCACTATCTTGTAATTGCCAAACTAAATTAGCTTATCTATCAACACAAGTAGTTAGACCTAACTCACACGAATAAGACATAATACATGTGACCAAGAAACTTGCAAAGTAATGCAACTACTCTCTCTTACCTATGTAGAACAAGGTCAAGAAATTGCACCAAGCTCCCACAATGGATAGAACCCACAATCCAGCAATCACCTAATAGAAAGCAACAACCTTAATCAACAAGTTGATAAATACCAGAGCCAAAGCAATTTCCAAATCTTATACAAACTTGTAGACATAATTCTCATGACTACTACTACAATTTCCAAATATGATAATACAATTGAGTTTGGTCCCAAAAGAACAGTCATTTAAAGAAGTTCACATATTCAATAGCATTCAATAAACATAGAGAAATATATTTACATGTACATATGACAAATGAAACACAAGTATTCTCTGCCATTGAATATACTACAATGACTGCAACAAAACCACTCATAACATAGAGAAAGATACTAAAACATTGCATTTCTTGAAAAAATCGGATGAGCAATTTACTAAAAGTCTAAAACAGCTTTACATATCTAAGAAAAATCATTTTGATGAGCAATTTTATCAAACACTATTAGTGCATTCAAAAAATTATAGATGCTTAAACATTGCAAACCCTTAGAAGATTTTGATGCTTAAACATTGCAAACCCAAATGATAAAAGATTTTGATTGCATCCACACCACACCCATCATTAAATCATTCTATTGAACCTAACAGAAACAATCAAGTTTCCCAAAATCAAATCTAAGCAATAAACAAAGAAGAACACATACCCCTCAACTGGATCAGTTCTTCAAACTCCTCGAAACTCTACACCCAGTATTCTGAAAAAAAACAAATTAAAAACAAATTAAAAACAAAAATCCGTCAATCTCAATCACAGGCATACAAAAATTAAAAATAAATTGAACAAAAAAGATGAAACAAATCAGGTGATTAAGAAAGAAAGAAATAAGGAATTTTCAGTAAAGATTACTTACCCCGTGATTAAGATTCTGAAATTGTTGTTCTTATTTTCTTCACACCGGAATTAGAAAACAGGCAAAAATTGTAGTACAAAGAGATACGAACTCATCAGTTTGATGAAGAAACGAAGATTTGAGGGGTTTTTTTTACTTAAATTTGGTAGAGATTGGGTTAACAGAGAAGAAGTTCTTCTCCTTCTCAGAGAGAGGAGACGAGAAAATAAATAAATAAAGGGAACCGAAACCCTAACCCTATTATGTTAGTTTATATACCCCCTTTAATCTAACGGCTAATAATGATCCCTTATCCCCTAAATCTAACGGTTTTTATTATTCGGGACTTTCGGTCCGGTACGGCACGGTACTTATATTGGACCGTGTACCTGTACCCCCCAGACCTCGGTTCCTATTTTTTTGGCCGGTACCTGTACCTTGTACCTCGGTTCGGTCCAAAACCGAATGCTTTCCACACCCTGTTCCGGCTCGATGCATCGGGACGGCTCGGTTCCTGTGCACCCTTAACAAACACCATCACCATTATAGATCAGACCACTAATTACTAAGTAGTTCCATTTACAATCAAACCATAAGCAAAATAACTAGACACACTACCAATTCCAGTTCGACTTACACCTGAACAACCAACTCCGATGCCGTCCGATAAGCAAAATTTCCATAACCTCCATAACAAGTACCAGCAAAATACCTACCACTACTACTACCGAGTTTGATCTTTGTCAACACCAAAACAACACCTTTACAAGATCAAACCTTGTGCCGAAATAAAAACCCAAAAAAAAAAAAAAAAAACACTTACCATGCATTAGAAGATGTATCATGTATTACAGAAGACTAGACCTCTCCTTCAGTTCCAACAGCACCAGCAACTACGAGCATTAGGAAAATCTTTGTGAATTTTCACGAAGATGATCTGAAGACTTTAAGGAATGCAATCCTCCTAAGTCTTCCTCAAAAGATTTTCCCAATGCTCTTCAGATGATCACCACTGATCATCGTCATCGTCGGTGTTAAAGCCCTCTTCTTCATATGAGAAGTCTACGCCGCCATCAGTGCTGGTAGAAGCTGCAGGACCATAACCTCCATCCTCATCATCTTCATCATCTTCACCATCTTCTTATCCTTCATTTTATTTTTCCTGAACCTCTGCTACAATAGGATTGCCATCTACATCCATCCCTGGTATCTCCTCACCGTCTGAATCCACGTTCAGGGGTTCAGACATGGTACGAGCAAATATCCTGGGTTGATCTTTCTCTGCCAAATAGAGTAGATACATTTCTGCATCATCTCTCTCTTGCCTTTGTCTCTCTCTAGCCTCTTTTTCTGGATCATTAAATCCCTTACTGTTGCTATCATCCTCATCAAGTTTTACTGCTTCTCCACCTTCCTCATCACTTTCACTTTCTGTGGCACTTCTTGTCTTAATCCAACAACGTTCATATCTCTCTAGCCTTTCTCTCTTCTTCCTTGCACATCTTGTCTCATATTTTATGATCCAAAACTGGTACTCTTCTTCGTTCTCAATCCTTTGCCTATCAAATTCTTCCTGTTTCCTATTTTCTTCTTCCTGAATCCTCTTATTTGGAATTTCTTGTTCTAAATAAGAAATCAATCTCTCAGCCTCTTCACTTGTTAATGCATGAGTTGCTTGTTTTGCATTTTCTAATGCCGGTGATTGATTTACAACAACATCAGGTTGGTTTGGTTCAGCCATCTCTTTATCTTCTTCTCTCTGCAAATTTTCTTTATTTTTTTGTTTTGATTAAGTAATTGCTTATCAATTTCTTATCATTTTGTAGAGTGGTTAGATTAACCATAAATGTCCATTTATGGCGCATGGTTAAACTTCTTGTCCCTTGGCAGACCACGCCTCATCAGTGTCAAGAGTCAAGACACAATTTTTCAAAATACATCATTATTAGTCGTCTCATCATCTCTTAATTACACACAACGTTATCTTTAAGAGTAAAACCATGCGGTTTCCTAATTTGAAGGCCATAACTGTAGTATTATGGTTCACCAGGGTTCACAAGTTTGGCATGTATCATGCCATATCTCAAGTACCCGACCTATGGGTGGGACTTGGGTTGGTTGGGAGGGTTAGAAGGCTTACTCTAAATAGATAATAATGGCTCATGATTCATGAGATAAATATAATATATATTTTCATTATTAGATTTGAAGATAATATCTAAAATTACTCTGAATAGATAATAATGTCAATTATAAAAATAGTTTTATATAGCTATATCATTGTTCTTCGGGTTGGGTGGGTTGCTTGGGCTAGAAACATTTGTGTTGATGCTTGCCCAAATTTAACTCGGGTTTATAAAATTTATGACCAAGCTTGCCCAAAGTTTTGAAATACATTGCCCATGTTCTCCTAACGATCGGGTTGGGCATGGGTTGGGTGGGTTAGTAATTCTCTGAATCATTCCTGAATGATTTGCGAACGTATCCGAACTGACCGAATCCGAATGATACTTCCGAACTATTTGAACTCCGAACCTAGTTCCCGGATTATATTGACCCCACGAATGATTCGCGAACGTATCCGAACTGACCGAATCCGAATGATACTTCCGAACTATTTGAATTTCGAACCTAGTTCCCGGATTATATGGACCTCACGAATGATTCGCGAACGTATCCGAACTGACCGTATCCGAATGATATTTCCGAACTAGAACTCCCATAGGTAACTCTCTCACCGAGTTCTGTTGATTGGTTTTTGTTTGATTTTGTATATACTTTATATTTAAATACAATTATTGGTAGTTGTTTAACCAGTGTTTTATGTGTTGATTTTTGTTTAAAAGTCTATAAGTTTTATAATACATTTATGCGATTAAATTGTTTACTTCTTGTTAAATAATCATGCTAAAATGTTTTTTTCCATCTTATAAATCATATACAAATCAAATTAGTCTCGTAATAAAGTCATAATACTTATCAATTTATCATATATGTTAGCCGAATTTTAAGTGCCGAACTCACATTTATAAAACGAATATGCACGTACGTATGCCGTTCTGAACTACTGTCCGAACAACGAACCGTTGACTGTATTTTTGACCGAATCCGATCTATCCGAATCCGTATAATTCCCGTACGTATGCCGTCCCGAACTACTACATGTACCCCGAATCTGTATAATTCCCAAAAAATGGTCAAACATAATAGGTCCCTGCACAATTGTGTATATTATTTAATTTTAATTAGTCAACAAATGGGCCATATCCTGAACTGCAGCATGGTTTGGCTCAGACATCATGCCATATCTCAATACCATGGTCCCTGAGTCCTGACCAACAACTAATTAATCAGCTAATGTCAAACAAATCAGGTCAAACATGGGTCAAGCAAATCAGGTCCCTGAAAGCTTTAATCCAACACGTACCCTAGTGGAATCTATCCTTACCCACTATGTCATAATGACGTGATAAACCTAGGTAAAATGGCATTTTGGTTAATTAAAATATCTTTAACAACTAGTTGAGAAAAAAAAAAATTCTTTCCTTCTCTTACTTGCACGTGCGGGAAAAAGACTAGAAGAGGCGAAATAGAGAAACCCTAGGTAAGGAAATAGACAAAAATTTTCTTTCCTTCTCTTATCAGATTAAATGCAAACTTGTTTAATTTCAAGAATGGGGGATGCTTTTCTTAATTTGAAATTACTATCGTTAGGGTTTCAAGTATATACATTTCCTAAAACTAAAATTGTTTTCTACTATATTCTGTAAACCTAGGGTTCTGTCAATTTTAAGAGTTTTTTATGATCTTGGCTGTGATTATATATCTTATCTGTGATGGAAATTGTGGAAGCACATCGATATTGTCAGGGTTTCTTTTTTTTTTCTTCGGGTCTTTCATTTTTTTGTGATCATAAACCAATTTAGAGAGAGTTCATCTAAAGCATTCTCTGATAAATTCTAATAATAAGATTGTAATTTTGGGTTTGGGTTCACATGGATGATCACGTTTCCTTATGATTTCCTTATTGAATTTTGTTAGACAGTATTAATTTTTTGACGGAGATTGTGGAATTTGGTTTAGGTTGAGTTAAATTTTGTTACTAGTGGTTTTTTTATGGATTTAGGAATTAGCTTCTGTTGCTGTAAGGAGTAAAAGTTGCATTGTAGATTAAGTCGGCGTTGTTATATAGCCGGAAAGGAGAATCTGTTGCTGTATTCTCTCGATTTTGTTTTTCTTCACTTTGCAACAGTTTTCTATCATGCTAAGCAACTGGTTTAACATGGAAGAAGACATATTTGAAACTCGGTGTTCGACCAGCAACGCACGTGCAATCCACTTGTATCCTATTAGATAACCTACTCATTCCCTACCTCCACATACAACAAATGGCATCGTTTGACTCCGTAGAAGATTTGGCAATCACCAAAGCATGGGCAGCCTAAAGTCGAGTTCTAGATCGCTGCTCGACCGAGACCTATTGGGCGAAGATACATAACAAATTTAGGCAAGATTATGGGAACCCGAAAAGAAGAAGTGTTCAACAAATCAAGGATAGGCACAACATCATCCTAGATGCGGTAGCTGGGTTTTTAAAATCAAACACCGGATATCGCACGCAAGCCACCATAGCTTGTCCCCTCTACAACTTGTACGTATCTTTATGGTTTATTCGGCACAATACTTTTTTCAACTTATATGTAACCAAATAAGTTTGTGTGTTGTTTTTGTAGCACGAAGCCGTGAAAGCGCGCTACTTAGAGGAAAAGGAGGAAGCATTCACATTTGATGAAATTGTTTACTACATAGTATTCATATTTTCGGAGTACCACCAGCTGCGGAGTATCACCAGAACTCAATGGTGGATGAATCGGACTTCATACTCTTATTTGGCATTGCAATCGTTTACTTCACTGCATTGCAGTTTGTGTAATCATCCTGTGCAATCCAGTAATCACCTATTCCTTGAATGTGGTTATGCTAGATCTATTTGGTTGGTTTTAAATATCAATATTACCTTTGGTGCAGGAATTACTAGACATGAGATTAATAAATTGCTAATGGTTTCAGTTTGGACATTTTTTTTTAAGCATTAGTTTGGATTATTTGATGTTCAAAGATTTTTCAGAACATAACTCCAAATAGGACAATGTCAATAGATGGCATTAATAAATTTAAGTCTCCTGGAACTAATCTTGTTTCTTCTACATTTTGATGCTTCTTTAAGTCAGATTCATTACAAGGTGGAATAGGGCTAATAGTGAGGAATTGTACAGGTAGCTGCTTTCGGGTGCAAGGACAATGCTTCAATGGAGGAATGAAGATAGGAGTTGAAGCTGAGGAGCTGGAATGTAAGGCTATGTTGGAAGCTGTTAGTCTGGCACCCTCTAAGAACTTTAATTATGTATCTATGAATCAGACTGTGAGACTTTAATGAAATCCATCAATGATCAAACCTATTATGTTAACTGGGTGAATCAAGCTTTGGTTTTAGATATTAATTCTAATTGGACAGAACACACAATTAGAGTAATGTGTTTTAATTCACTTAATTATAATTGGGGCCATAGCTTCTTCCATTTCTTACGATTTTATTTTTCAACTGTACCAACACGTACACCACTTTTTACAAAGTTAGTTTTTTACTTTAGTACCGTTATAACAACTGCAGCAACACGTACTATGCTTTTTAGCTATCATTTTGATTTATTTTCTGAATTCGGGTACGAACAAAAAAAAATCTTTAGGATGGAATGAATATTAGCCGCATTGCACTCCGGTCTTTTAGAGCCGTCAAAGCAGAAAATTATGCAGCAGGATAACAAGATTTGACTGAGAAAATTCTTAACATAGAACGTGCAGCATGCAAATTGAAGGATCTTTACCTTCCTGTTTTACCAAATTATTTACGATATACACTTAAATATTTTGCCAAATTATTTATTAGGAAAAATATTGCCAAATTTCCATTTACCCTATGTGTTCATCTCTCTCGTCTTAAATCATTTCATGTTTCTACTCTTAAATCTTCTAACCTCCCCTAGAAAACGAAACAAGTGGTTTACTTTGATCATCTGATTCATCTCTGGATAAACCATATATTCCCATGTCAGTTTTTCTTTGCGGAATAATCGGATCGACTGTGTAAGTAATTCTTTTCAGTACTGCTTTGTTAACTGAGATTGTAACTCTAATGGTCATAGTAGGGTAAATATTGTCTTCACATGCAACTGTATGTAGGTAGCTAACCTCTGATTATTTGTATGATTGATATATGAAAACTGAACTCACATTGTGATTTGTGATTACTCTTTGTGTACGTATTACTCTTTGCAATGATATTTCGTATTTTTATTCGGACCACAATAGCATTTTCACAAGATGTTCACAAGTTTTTCTCCGTCCAGGTATCTGAGAATTCATAATGGATCCTAGAGTAATGGATAAATCTTGGATGTATACTGATAGAACCAAACCGCGTTATCGGAGTCGATGCATTTATAAAGTTTGCTACGCATACATACCAACAGGATATTGCGAATGGGAAACGAAAACCATACGACAAGGGCAAAGTTAAGTTGCTATGTCTGTAGTAGCAGGATTTCCCACACTACACCCCTTACTCGATTTTGCTTAATTAATCCATTAGAAGATATCAGATCAAGAACATTTATTGATTGAATTCATGAAGTGTTTACACAGGAAAATAGAATTACACTTAGGAGTTAAAACACTCTTAAACTTTTCTCTCTCCTAATGACTTGCCTTACAATTCTAAAAGATCCCCCCCTTTACAACGGACTCACTCGACCCTTTATATAGGGTAATACATAGTGGATGACAGCTAAGCTATCCTTTATTTTCGGGAATGTCTCGCGAAGTGTCGCCAGTGTACAACTATTCAATCTCGCGACACTTCTTAACCCTCGCCAGGTTCCATGTCTTTCAGTTGTTTTGTGCGTCGTTTCTCATCGCGTCGTTTATTTTAGTTTCCTGCGACTCCCTCGCGGTACCGTCGTTTATTGATCCCGCGAGCCCTACGCATTGCGATATTATGATCCTACATCTTGCCTCTTTTTCCTTGAATATTGCTTGAAGAGCGATCTTTAAGGAAAAATCTGTTGTTGTAGTGATCTTTGGTTTTTGTTGATGAGGGAATGAGCAGAAGAATACTGTACTTGAAAAGTACGTACTTGCCTCTATTCTTTTGCGAAGTTCCGAAGCTCCTATATTCGAAATGTCATTTCTTGCCTCATGTGTTACAGAGAATAATCGAGTTCGCAATCTCTTCTCGCCTATTAAGAAATATGCCGTATATTTGAATTCTGCTAAATTTCTTTTCGTCACGCTTCCTTGGATTTAGGTAGTGACCGTTTATACGTGTCTATATTTACCTCTTTTACCGATGCATTTAATGTTATCCGGTCATAATATTTTTCTCATCTATTTATAGGAGCACCCCCTGTGAAGAATTTCCCTTTTCCTTTTCATCTTCTTCATCGTCTGCAAGTGTTCTTCTTCTTCATTGTTCTGCAAGTGTTTGCTTATTGCTGTCTCTTTCCGTCTTCTTCACCACTTTAACTATTCTCTACTAGTTGTTACTCTCATGACGTCCAGGTTTGTTAATTTTGCCATATCTGGCTAATTTTGTTGTTGATCAGATTTGAGATTAACTTTCTTTGTTGAAATCACACTGGTATGATTAACTTTGTAGTTCTTTTTCTGCCATTGTTGTTTTAGCAAGAACCAATCCAGAACTAGATTTATCGTGAAGGACCCTCTTCTTTCTTTGGGCTCGCCATCGAAATCTACTTCGCAACAAGAACCCCTCGCACAACCAAAGCCCACTTCGCGAGTAAAATCCATGGCTACAAAAAGACAGTCTGCGAGCGACAAGGTATTCAAGAAACATTTATTTTTTTATCAACAATACATTGTTGCCTCTGCTTTTATTTAATTTGTCATTCACAGGATGATAAAACTACTGGTCATGCTCCCAAAAAGCCTCGCTACTCCAAACCTGTTACTCCCGACGTTCCATTTCCTTCATTCACACCTTCATCTCCTGCTGCGAAATCTTCGCAAGATAACTTTGTGCCCCCTCCCTCTGGCACTACTACCAACGACAATATTTCTATGCCTCAACTCCTCATAGATCAAGCTCCTTATAACTGTCCTACTACAAACGATCTTATACCTCCTCCTGCTATCAATGTCCCTGCTATTTTTCCAATCACTTCTCTCCCTGAAACCTCTTCTTCTCCTGGAGCCCCTTTGACAAAGGATCACCCATCTTCTTTGATTGAGCAAATTCCTCTAACGGCAGAAAATTTGGAGGGGATAGATGTGGCCTTTAAGGTTCTTTCAGATCTCGTGAATGATGCCAAAAAGACTTCTGCTGATCCTGTCAAATCTAACGTCTGCGAGATTCTAAGCAAGCACCTTGGTTCTGATAAGGTCTCGCAAGCATCTTTGGTTCAAGAGATTAATAAGTTGAAGGATGATCTCCAAGTTATGACCGCGAAGTGCAATAGTTTTCACCTTGAAAATCAGAAATTTCACAATCTCTCGCTGGATCGTGACAATCTTTTCAGAAAAAATTAGGAGTTAAAAGGTATACTCTCGCAACTCCCTCTCCTTTTTTTTTTTTTTTTTTTTTTTTACAACTCAAATTCTTGTTCGCCCTCCAAGCATTAAACCAGAAACGAATAATGGAGATATATCAGATGGAGTCCATTGTTGAAGAAGTTCGAGTTGAGAGAGATGGTTGGATGGAGCAATATAATCTCTTAGATAATCTTCATACTTATGCATCTGATCAAATAAATAACTTGTCGAAAGAGAATTTTGATTTATCGCAAAAGCAAGACTTGTTAAGTAATGATTTATCTCGCCTCTCTTATGCTTTGACTAAATCTGATTTGGAGTTGCAAACTTTATCAGATGAGAATCGAACTCTTTCGCAAGAGAAACGTTCTTTGTTGAATAAGGTGGCGAACTATTCGCAGCAGTATGATGCTTGTCAAAAGTTATGTGAAGAACACGAACAAGTTAAATATACTTTGAAAAACCAACTTGAAGAAATTACTGCCGAGAGAGATAAACTTATTCAAGGTAGAATAACGTTGAGTGTAAAAGCGAAGCAATTCCAAGAACAATGTGTCAATTTAGAAAAATCCAACTCTACTCTGGCGAACGAAAACTCCATACTTGTTTCCAATGAAAAGAATTTGCGATCTCGACCAAAGGCTTAGTGGGAGATTCATTTGATGATGTCATGGACCGCTGGGGAATAATTTCGCAGCTTTAATTCAACATCTTTCTTCTCAAAAGGAAGGTAGTCAAATTATTTGACTATCTTAATTCTTTTATTTATCCCATGAATGCTTTATCATCCTGAGACTGCCAATAATATTCGATAAAATTTTCTTTAATTTTGTGTATTTATTACGCAGACTGCGAGAGAAAGCTTCGCTCCACTATCTCCATCCTCAAGTCTCGATTATGCTAAAATTCGCAAGGAAAACGGGCTACTCACCGCACATCTTGCTCGTTCTCGCGACCGTGCGGAGCGAAGGTTTGATTATATGTCCGATCAGAAGACATAGATAGTAAAAACCGTCGAAGGCGCTGCTTCGTCAATTTCCCCTTAAAGCCGAAATCCTTGTGAATGAGATTTTTCTGTCCAAGTCTCTTGATCCTATACATGTTGATCCTCTGGAAGTAAGTGATGATGAAGTACCTAATCCTCCTGATAGTGATTATGACTATGAAAGCGGCGAAGATATCTCTAATATTGAAGTTATCAACAAAGAGCTGACAAAAAAATTGTTTGAAGAAAATCCACCAGTGGCGAGAATGAAGGTGCTTTGAAAATATTTCGATGAACATCCATTGACTGGTGAAGGTGAAGCTGAGAAAATTATTGGTGAAGATGATAAAATTGATGTAGAGAATTAACTGCTTTATAACTTTTGCCGCGACTGTCTTTTTGTTTTGAAAGATTAAAATTCCTGCTGAATAGTTCTCTTATTTTCTTCTTCTTAACTATGACTATAATCTCGCAAGTTTATTCACCTTCAATTTTACGAAATGATCTTTATTCAGTCATCATCGTTTTGAAATGTATTCTTCATTAATGTTGCGACAAGGTCATGAGCATCCTTCGAAGAGTCTTTATTTTATCTCTCCTTGTTGCGACAAGGTCGCAGGCCGCCTTTACATTTTCATGCAATGGCCCATTGACCTTGCCTTATCATTTTTGTGTGGTCTTCTAAGTCAGACCTCCCTAATTATAGGTCTTCCCCTGCCACCTTTCATCGCGACAAAATCGCAGGACGTCTTTACACTTGCATGTAAAGACCCATTGATCTTGTCTTATCATTTTCCAAGTATTTTTGCCTCTGCAGGATGTTTTAGTTGCGACAATATGACAGGCCTAGATATTCTTGCGAACATAAAGCCCCATGACATTGCCGTCATGCGACGAAATCGCAGGACGTCCGTACACTTTCGTGTAAAGACCCATTGATCTCGCCTTACCTTCGCGTTAGTATTATTGCCTCTGCAGGATAATTGCACAAATATGACAAGCCTAAATTCTCTTGCGAAAACATAGCCTCATGACATTTGCGTCTGTTTTGACACCCCTAATGGAGAGCGTCGCCCTTATCATCTCCCCCGGTTGCCCTTCAAGGAGGAGAAACATCGGCCATACAAGACTAGCTCCTCCCATCCGGTCTTAACAACAACTTGATTGTTTTCGCGACCTCTTATCCCTTATACCTATAGGGTTTATGGTTACGAGGCTGCACCCTAAGTGGAGTTTTCTTCGGGCGAGTGCAACATATGCCAAGACTTGCCAAGAATGGCCGGGTAGGTTCATCCATCCCGGGCACTCGCTCAACCGTGTACCTCGGCGCCTTGAGCATACACGACTCCTAAGAAGAGGCCCTCGGTCGCCCAACCGAGGTATAACCTACATATATAGTTGGGAATCCAAGGTACCTCTTCCGGATAGGCTTTCATGGGCCCCAAATTTCCATGACTCGAGGCTTCGGGGAGCGGTGTAACCTTCCCCGAGCCATGTCGAGAGATACCCCCTTTTATGACGCACTTTAGGTCTTACATTTGCCTCTTACGAAATGTTATTCGCGAACTAGGGTGTACGCCATAAAGGTTCGTCCCATTCATTCATTCTTTTTAATCATTCTTCATCATTTGCTATTTTGTCTGCGAGATACTCGCCAATTTATTCATTTAATCATTCCTTATCTCTTGTTGTTTTGTTAAGCCATGCATGACTTTTTTTGTTTTTCTTGTCGCGAGATCTTCGCGGATTCTCTCTGCATTTTACTGAATGTCGCAAATATCTGGCGAAGAATTACTTCATCTTGATTCTTTTTTCCTCTCTCATTATTACGGGTAATATTTCTTTAGATATAACCTGTTCCATGGTCTGTCCAATTTTTGTCCCACATCTCTTCCTTCGGGGTCCATCAATCTATATGCCCCTGTACCAACTACCTCTTTGATGATATAAGGTCCATCCCATTTTCTCGCCAGCTTGCCTCCGTTCTCACGTTGATATATTGGGGTTTCTCGCAACACCAAATCTCCTGGTTGGAACTCACGTATTTTTACACGCTTGTTATATTCTCTAGCCAGTCTTCGCTGATAATTCTCCATGTGTCGCAAGGCTTTTTCTCGTTTTTCTTCCAATTCATCCAACTTGATTAGAATGTTGCTTGCGCTAAGATTTTTCTCCCAGACCTCTTTTTTGGTTGTCGGAATCACGACTTCTGTTGGAAGTACTGCTTCAACTCCATAAGTTAGGCAAAAAGGGGACATTCCTGTGGCTTCTCTTCTAGTTGTATTATAGGCCCATACTGCATTGGGTACTTGTTCGCACCATCCCTTGTTGTGTCCTTCCAACTTTTTCTTGATATCGGCAATTGTTTTGTTTGTTGCCTCCGCTTGGCCATTAGCTTGTGGATATAATGGAGTCGATTTTCCACATTTTATCTGAAATGCATTGAGCAGCAACTCTATATTTTGCCCTTCAAACTGCTTCCCATTATCAGATACCAATTGCGCAGGGATCCCAAATCTGCATATGATATTTTCAAATATGAAAGTAAAGATATCCTTATCACGAATGTGCTGGACCGCTTTCACCTCTGCCCATTTTGTGAAATAATCCGTTGCGACAATTAAGTATCTCCTTTGTCCAGTTCCTGGTAAAAATGGTCCCACAATATCTAAACCCCATTTTCCAAAAGGCCACACACTTTTTGAAGAATTTAACTGTGCTCCTGGTGCATGTATCTTCTTCCCGTGTCTTTGACAATCTTCGCAGCGTCTGGCTATTGCTCTCGCGTCCTCATGCATATATGGCCAATAATATCCTTGCGTCTTTGCTTTATATGCCAAAGATCTTCCGCCGCTATGATTTCCGGCATCCCCACTATGCAGCATCTTCAATATGGTTTCTCCTTCTTTCCTTGTTAGACATCGAAGCGAAGGTCCATCAAAAGAACGCCGATAAAGCACGCCATCTCGTAATTCATAATTTGTTGCCCGGCTCTTTAACTTGTGTGCTTCCAATCTATTTCTTGGTACTTCGCCTTTCATTAAGTACGCGTGAAGTTCTACTCTCCAATCTTCCTCGCGGCCTTGCATTTCATCTACCACCATCATTATATCTGCTTCTTGTCCCTCCCCTTTATTAATTGATGGTGCTAGTAGCGTTTGTATTTTGATATTCCTCATGTTGGGTCTATCATCATACTTGATATAAAGGCAAAAGCGTCTGCGAGCCTATTATCTCTCCTTGATATGTGTCTCCATTTTATTTTCGGTATCTGTACTGACAGCACTTCTACAAGCTTCCTGTATTTCTGTAGGGATGGATCATTTGTAGCATACTTCTCTGTTATCTGACGGATTGCCAATTGCGAGTCACTGGTAATCCTCACATTCTCCAATTTCATTTCTATTGCAAATCTTAAAGCATGTATTATAGCTTCATACTCCGTTTCATTATTAGTAGACTCAAATTCCAATCTAAAAGCAAAAGCTAATTTATTGCCTTCTGGCGAAATCACAACAATTCCCACTCCTTTACCTTCTCCGTTGGATGATCCATCCACTAATATTTCCCACCGATTTGGCTCAGTTAACAAATCTTTGGATCTCCATGCTCTTCTTCTACATCCATCATTTCATCCACTGCTTCCTCTTCTTCCAAGGGAAATTCCGCCAGAAAGTCTGCGACAACTGTGATTTGGTTGAAGATAATATTTCATATTTGAGTTTACAATGGCTTATTTGAGCGTTCCATCTTTCAACTCTTCCTGATCTTTTTGAATTTTTCATTACTGACTCGATTGGTACCTTCGTTACCACTCTAATAATATGTGCTTGAAAATATATGCGCAGTTTAAACGACGCATAGACTAACGCCAGGATTAACTTTTCAATCTTCGAATAATTTCTTTCGGCATCGTTAAAAGTTTTGTTGATATAATAAATTGGTTTTTCTACTCCTGCGTCCACTCGCAGTAAAAGCGCACTTAAGGCATGCGATGTCGTCGCGAGATATATTAATAATTCCTCTCCTGGTTCTGCCTTCTGCATAATAGATATATCCATTAAATGCTCTTTGATCCCTTGTAAAGCCTTTTCACATTCATCCGTCCATTTAAATTTCGACCCTTTTTCGAATATCAAAAAGTGTTTACATTTATCAGATGACCGCGAAATGAATCTTCCTAGCGATGCTAGTAACCCATTCAGCTTTTGAACATCCTTTACTGTCGCAGGTGTCGGCATATCGCGAATAGCTTTTACTTTCTCCGGGTCAACATGTATTCCTTCTTTTGATATAATGTAACCCAAGAACTTCCCCGACGCAACTCCGAAGGTACATTTTTCTGTTGACTTTGATGTTAAAACGCCTCATTTGTTCAAAAATTTCTCTCGGGTCTTGCACGTGATCTTCATTTTTACTTTTCACTAGCATGTCATCTACGTATACCTCTAATGTTTTATGTATCCACTCTGCGAATACATTTTCTACCATCCTTTGATATGTTGCTCCGAGATTTCTCAAACCAAACGGCATTTTAGTATAACAGTATAATCCTCTTGGAGCGAAGAAAGCAGTGTGTTCTTGGTCTTCCTCGGCGAGAGGAATTTGATTGTAACCTTTGTATCCGTCCAGCGATGATACTCTTTCATTCCCGCCGCCGATTCGACTAGTCTTGTGGGATGTCCTCGGTAATGGAAAACCTGTCTTTAGGGCAAGCTTTATTTAAATCGGTGAAATCAATGCAAATCCTTATTCCCTTGTTCTTCTTTGGAACTATAACCATGTTCGCTATCCACTCAGGTATTTTGCTTGTCTAATAATTCCTGCGTCCAGCATCTTCTCGTAGTTCTTCTTCTATCCGAGAGTGATATCTTTGTTGCTATCTTTCTAATTCTTTGTTTAAATGGCTTCACATTTTTATCAATTTCTAACTTGTGACAAGGCGATCGACGGATCTATACCAGGCATTTCATCCATGTCCCACGCGAAGATGTCTTTATAATCTCAATGACAGATCGGCAGTTCTTTTCTCTTCATCTGCTTCCATGCTAGTTCCAATCTTTAGCATCTTGGGATTTTCCTTAGTTCCAATATTCACTTCTTTGGTTTGTTCTGCCGCGACGTAACTGGCCTTCGGTTCTCCCATAGGGGTTGGTCCTTTTGGTTCTTTCGCAAGATCATCTTCTTCCCGAGATCTCGCCAGGTATGCCTTTCCCTTCCTTTGCTCTTATCATGTAAACTCGAATTCTTCTTCTTTCTTAGTTACCCTCGCCATCTTTTTGTGGTATTTTGATATGTTCTTTCGCTTGTTTATTTGTTCCTCGCAACATTTTACTTCATTTTGATAATATATTCTTCCTTTGGCGTCGTCTCCTCCGATCTCGCCGATTCCAGGTTGGTGTAGGGAACTTGATACGTTGATGAAGCGTCGACGCCACGGCTTTTATTGCATGTACCCATGGTCTTCCTAGTAACATGTTGTATGGTGATTCCATATCCACCACGCTCAATGTCACTGTGTTTCGATTCCACCTAATGGAATACGTATTTTTATCTCCCTTTAACTTTTGTTATGGATTTACCAAAACCTTGAATATTGTATCTTTGCGAAAATCATATCTTCGTCTTTATATCCCATCTTTTTGTAAGCGTGATAGAACATGATGTTTACCAAACTCCTGTATCGATTAAAACTCCATTCATCACCCATGTTTTCATCGTATTCTCCGATTTCTCTCCTTCCTTATACACGTTTATTGCAATCACCCGGTGGAGACATGTGATCCAAGTTTTCTTTTGATATTTCCTCCGTAGTGAATGTTATCTCTTGCTTTTCCCAATCTTTCAAAGGTGATGTTATTTCTCGATCCGTAATCTTCTTTCCTTCAAAATCTCGTTTGTGTATCCTTCCTCTGATATTTTCATGAAATTCGTTAACCATTACTCTCATACTGTCTTTGTATCTCGTTCTTTTCATCCGATCTAAAGTTTTTCTTTCTCATTTTTCTCGATTCAAACAACTTTAATTGCAATCTTCTCTCCTTTATCAGCGATCTCCCTGTTTCTAGCGCATATGTAGTAGCAGGATTTCCCACACTACACCCCTTACTCGATTTTGCTTAATTAATCCATTAGAAGATATCAGATCAAGAACATTTATTGATTGAATTCATGAAGTGTTTACACAGGAAAATAGAATTACACTTAGGAGTTAAAACACTCTTAAACTTTTCTCTCTCCTAATGACTTGCCTTACAATTCTAAAAGATCCCCCCCCCCTTACAACAGACTCACTCGACCCTTTATATAGGGTAATACATAGTGGATGACAGCTAAGCTATCCTTTATTTTCGGGAATGTCTCGCGAAGTGTCGCCAGTGTACAACTATTCAATCTCGCGACACTTCTTAACCCTCGCCAGGTTCCATGTCTTTCAGTTGTTTTGTGCGTCGTTTCTCATCGCGTCGTTTATTTTAGTTTCCTGCGACTCCCTCGCGGTACCGTCGTTTATTGATCCCGCGAGCCCTACGCATTGCGATATTATGATCCTACAATGTCCATGTGTGAAATGTCTCAACCTCTACGCGCACAAGGCAAGTAAAGTTAAGTATCATTTATATTCTTCTGGATTCATTCAAAATTATGCGGTATGGACTAAGCACAGAGAAGGAGATGAGTCATCAAGGTGGACACTACGGATGGTAATGGCGTGACGGTCCGCACTCGATGAACCAACACATGCTGCGAGACTATAGAAATGTTTAGTGCTTTATTAGGAGATAACTTTTAAAGGATTACTGAGAAGATGCAACGGATACTCGAAGATCTTTGGGAAACCCCTATACGAAGGATGTCTCGATTTTACAAAGATATCTGCAATGTGTGAATTGTTTAACCTAAAGAGCAAGCACGGAGCTTGGAAAAGTTATTTAATGAACTTATACATTTGTTAAAATCCATGCTCCCTCCAGAAATGAGATGATGAAAAGTACATATGAAGCTAAGAAGGTGATGAGAGATTTGGGTTCAGGTTACGAAAAGATACATGTATGCATCAATGACTGCATTCTCTATAGGTAGGATTACAAGGATCACATCAAGTGTCCCACCTGTGGGGAATCAAGATGGAAAGTTGACGACACCCCCCACGAGGTTTATGAAAAAAATTCCGGCAAAAGTCTTGTGGTATTTCCCAATTATCCCAAGACTGAAACGGCTGTTTCAATCAAAGAGAATTGTCGAATATTTATTGTGGCACGATACCAGAAAGAAAGAAGAGGGTGTTTTACGGCATCCGGCGGACTTACCAGCATGGAAAAATATAGATGAAAGATATCCCGTAATTCGTGATGATCCTCGAAATCTGCGGCTAGGCATTTCGGCTGACGGGGTTAACGTAAACAAAGGCATGCAAAAACAGCACAGTGTGTGGCCAATTCTAACAGTGATTTACAACCTTCCGCCAGAGTTGTGTATGAAGAGAAAGTCCACCATGCTGTCATTAATTATCGATGGGGGGCCTTGTAAGGACATTGATGTTATGTTACAACCGTTTGTCGAGGATCTCAAGGAATTGTTTCTATAAGTGGCAGCCAAGGAAGATGGCACCCAAAATCCATGAACCAGTTTATAAGCGGTATAATCAATACCATCCTCGGCGGCATCTACCACTTTCGAAAAATGAAACTTCGCATCCTCAGGGATTGTTAACAGGTCAGAAGTGTTGGGGCGTCTCTCCGGATGATCAACTAACGCAAAGTTATTACCATCTAACCGAGCGCGTTTTACAGACCCATCACCAGGGTTCACACGCCTCCCACCTTCGATGCTAGAGCCCTCATGCTTCCTAGTTTCTTTACGCTTGTGACCCATATCCTGGAAAGCGATACATACGTAAGAACGAAAAAAAAAATTATAAAATGATGATGATGATGATGATGGGTAAGCGCTAATAACGTATAAGAGCGCAGTGTATAAGGAAAGCACTAATGATAAAAGGACCAGGCAAAGAAGAGACCAACCTCGGGAATAAGCGGAGAATTACAAGGCTTATGATGAGACGCTGAAGAGGCAGAAGAAGACCCGGAATCCCTCGTAGAACCTACAAAACAAAGAATAAGTAACATTGCGAAGAGAAACTCAGATACATAAGTAAAAAGAAAGAAAGAGGGAAGACAAAAAGATGACATTAAATAAAGGTTCACGTGCCAAGCAGAAAATAAGTAACCACCTTCAGAATGATCTGGCTGGGGTGCCACGTGAGTTGAGGACTCACCTAAAACTCACTGGCTCGACTAGAAGGACTTAGCGAATGTAGCACGTCACTAGGGAATTCCAAAGCTTGTCCCTTAACACGAAGGTTCTCTGCCCGCAAAGGATTAACAGATGATATGTGAAGGCGCAGAGATACCCAACTAGCCCCTTTAGACAATTTAACGCCGAGATTTTGCACAAGATCCACGAATGAAGGGGTCAGGCTACCACCAGTACCTCGCTGAGATCATGACGGACTACTCTGCCGATCCTGTACGGGACGCATAGACAGATCATCAGCAGAAAAACAAGGACGGGGAATGGATCACTTAGACGCTTCACATTTAGCCTTCTTAGCAAGGCTTTTCTCAGACCAATCACTCGTAGGAATGTTGAGATACTCCTCCATAAAATAAGAGGGCACCTTTTATCCCACGAGATCGGACAAAAGAGCTTCCTGAGATTGTAGGATCCACCCCTTTAAAAAAAAATATATATGGTGCGCTGGCAAACTAGTAGCATGCTTAGGGATCTGGAGTCTATGAGGCTTCTGGTGGGAAGAAGGCTTTGTCCTTTTCTTCTTCCTTATGGGCTCGTGACCCTCAGGGGGATCCCAGGAGGTCACCAGCGGATCCATATGGCGACCTTTAGTACCCGATATAAGACCATTTTTCTCGGCTATACCCTCATCAAGCTTAATCCGACCAGACGTGTGTAAAATACGAAAATCCGCGGAAGACAAATCAGGATGAGGAGTTGAGTCACGCAAAAGAAAGTTCAAGGCTCGGCGACGAATGAGAAGTTGATATCCATGAGCCAGCTCGGTAACTGTCAGAGGGCGCTCGGAAACACGCTGCTGGAAAGAGAAATTAATTCCTCGGTCGCTTAGGCGTGTTGTTCCTTTGAAGACAATACAATCAAAACTGGAAATGATGTCTGCAATGTCGGAGCCGCTCCAAGGCGGGAAGCTAGCAGGAGATCTCTAATCAAACTCAACTTGCCGAGCCACGCTTGCATGAAAGAGACAGGAATATAAGTCTCAACCTTGTGAACCGCATTAACTATGCGAACGTCATGACAGAACACATCCAATTGACGCTATAGACCGCCCAAAAACATTGGCACGAGAGGAAAAGAAACACCCCGAGACGAAAAAAATTATGTGAATGTGATTTATCATAATAATAAGGATCAACATTCTTGCAATCTTTAGCTTATAGCATATACATATAATATTGAATTTAGGATTATCGTTATAACACAAATTAACAATTTTATTCGACATGGTAGTACATGACTTGAATCACGACAATCTTGATCCAAAACTGCATATGAAAATCTAAAATAAAATGAAGGAATCTGTTTTCTGAAATAGAGGACTAAAAAATGAAATAAATATAAAACTTATGGCTGCTGAGCATCCACAGTCATCGACCAAAACTAAAATTTTGGTCGAAAACAGAGACACTATCGAGTGGAGTATCGAGTAAATCCTAGACTAAAACTAAAAAACCAAACCAAATTTGGTCTTTGGTTTAGTTATAGTCTGGCGTAATCTGCGTCTACGCCTGATTGGGGCGTAACTTTGAGTTACGCCCCATAACAAAAAAAAAAAAAATTTGGGCGTAGTTTGAAACTACGCTTGATGGAGCGAGAGGACTTGATTGCGCCTGATGATGATGGGGCGTAACTTTGAGTTACGCCCCATAACAAAAAAAAAAAAAAAAAAAAAATGGGGCGTAGTTTGAAACTACGCCTGATGGATTTTAGTCTGCACCGTAGTGTCACAGGACGGAATAAACCAAATTTTTTGAGTTTTTTTTGCTCTTTGCTCTTTGGTTATGGTCGCACCACTGCAGTTGCTCAATGAGCATGCAAACCAAACTGAGCTCCTAAAAAGCAAGATAAAGTTAGAAATCCCTTTTTCAAATGTCTTATTCTCTTTACTGTTTTCTTGTTTGTTGCACTGTATTCTACATTTCTACTTGTACATACATACATTATCTTTTCATTCTCTTTCTCTCTTAAAGGCACTCACATTAAATATCAACCTAGCTAGGCTCCTCCTTTACATCTCCCTTTCTACCGTTACATCTCCCTTTCTCTCAGTCTGTAACTCAAAACCCACCATTCATCTTTCTCAACTCTCTCTCTCTCTCTAGTACTTCAGTTTGTGTTGGTCATCAGTCATGGCTGCAGGGAAGATGAGATTCATGGTTTTGTTAATGGTAATAATGGCAACAAGCAGTATGTTAGTTCAGGTATCAATGGCTACTGCTTACAAAGTTGGAGATGATGCTGGATGGACTACCATGGGTGATGTTGACTACCAAAAATGGTCTTCTTGTTTAAGTACATAACCCAAATCCATCAAAGATCGTAAGTGTTTAATTTTTAATTTTTGATTCTCAATTTAGGGTTAGGTTGATTTGATTAAAATATCAAATATGAATAATCTGCTGGTGGTTTTGCTTGCGGTGGGCAGTGGTCACTGGTTGTGGTAGTGCTGGTAGAGAAGGTGGTGATGGTTATGCTAACAGTAGTTATGGTCTTCTGCTTATGTTGGTGGCGGTTCTGCTCCTGGTGAGAATCTGGTGGTGGTAGAGGTAGGGTGGAGGTGCTGGTTACGGTGGTGGTGGTGATGGTGTTGGTGGGAAGGAATAGTTAATGTTTAAATTGATTGGAAGAATGTGACGGCGGCTCTGTCCGGGTGGTGTTGACGGCGGCGGCAGAGGCGCTAGTGGTGGTACTGTTTACGGTGATGGTGTTCAAGGCGACGGTGAAGAAGAAACTGAGAAACAAAAGAGATGAAGGAGGAGGGGTATTTTCGTGAAGTGACGAAAAAAATAGCCGGACGGAAATCAAAATTTTTTTATGAAATTGAAATTTTATGTTAGGTTTCATTTAACAAAAAAGTGGCCATATAAGGGTCTCCCTCCCACGGGCCCTTCGGGCCCTCCGGTCGGTCGGCCAATTAACTTAATCGTCTACGAAGGCATGAACATCTACCAATTCTAGTTTGATATTCTTTAAAAAAAATGATTAGCGACGATTATTTAATTTCTCATCTAACAGTTTTTTTTAATTAACACTAATTAATCAGGGTTAAATTATCTACTCCCTCCATCCCCAATATATAGGCGGAGAAGGTGAAATCTCTTCACTTAAGAAATTCTTTGGTTTTCATAAATTTTCATGTTTTTTCCTGTTTTTACCCTTTGTCTTATTCTCACTACAATTTCTCGTCTAACATAAATAAGAGGTATATATGTCAAAATCTTTTTGGAATTAAAATTAGCGTATTTAGTGGGGCCCAGAAAAATCAAATATTATTATATATAATAGGGACGGAGGAGTATTAACCAAAATAATTGGATGAGGAGCTCAAAATGTCACTTCTTTTGTTTTCTTGTGGTGGGCCTCAAATTAGCGCTATGTTTTGCTTAACATTTTTGCTCAGATCGGCTGATTTTCTTTGTTCCACGGAATAGTAAACTAAAAAAATATTTTTCGCACTTTAGCGATATTTTTAAAATGGGGACATATTAGATGACCGCTGCCACGGTGGGGTGGGCCGACCGGAGAAAAAAAACACGAAATAAAGGAACCATTTTTGGGGACCATGGTTTTTTGAGGGGACCATGGTCTTATTAGGCCACCTTCCCTCTAGTTATAAGGGGTGTCCTAATGCGTTGAAATTACTAACCTACCCCTAACCTAATTTAATTTAAAACCAACCTAATAACCACCTCTCTCTCACTCTATATATAACCACCACCGCCCATCACCGCCGACTACTACCACCACCACCTCCGACCATCACCACCGCCCACCGCCGCCGATTACCACCACCACCTCCTCCCACCACCACCGCCGATTACCATCACCACCACCTCTGATTATCACCACCACCAACCACCGATTACCACCAACAACAACCACCACCACCTCTATATATATAATGAAAAAATGATGAAAAAATGATGCAATAATGTAGAAACTCGAGCTATTGTCTTTTGTCTTTTATCTTACATGCAATATTGTCTTTTCGTTTGTTTTTGGTTGAAAAATGAGAATTAATCATCAAAATGAGTTGAAAATGGAAGTTGTGGAGACGTTTAATGGAGGTTACAGTGTTGAGTTCGGTTACTTGTTCATCTCACAAGGCAACCGAACTACACATTCAATGAATAGAATATATAGAAACGGATCCAACGGCTCATAGGCGCGAATTCATTTCACGCTGACATGTGCCTGATAGCATGACTCATACTTCAAAATGAGAAAAGAGAGCAATCCAAAGAAATTCTTTAACCGAAAATGCTTTATGCCCCCGCTTGTGCTCCCCCAACCTTCCCCACTCCGACCCCTGTTTTTCCCGGGCCCACTCTACTTGAATCTATGGCTCAAGTAGTGGGGGGAAACTCAAGTAAAATGAATGCCACCTAGTGGGTGGGGGGAACTCAAGTAAAACAGCATTAATTTCATCCACATTTTTTTCTTACCGGTCACCCTTTCCACTGCTTAAACTTAAAAACCAAACCAACGCTTAGGGCTGTCAATGGATATTCGATATCCGGTATCCGTTTCCGAATATCCGGATTCCGTTAGGTTAATATCCGACATAACGGTTATCCGATATCCGATAACCTTAACGTAACGGATATCCGTTTATTAACATAACGGTACCGGTTAAGGGAGTTTCCGTTAGGTTAATATCCGATACCCTTAACCTTAACCTTATCGGTATTGCCAATATCCGATGGATTTTTATCCATTGACAGCCCTACCAATGCTACTTTTATGTTTTTCATGACAGGTGGGTGAGTGAATCAGCTTTGCAAAAGTAAGAACGGTGCTTACCCGAATTTAGAGGTGAATCAGCTTTGAATCAGCTCAACTTGTGGAGCTGGAGCTGACTTTAGAGGTAAGAACGGTGCTTCTTTTCAACCTGATACTGATCACCCGAATCTGAAACGCGTCGTTTCAATTTCCTCACCCAGTGCAGCTCGGTCTAACTCATCAATAACATCATCCCGTTGTAAGTACACTTATTTATCTCCATTGCCACGTGCACTACCAAGGTCCACGTGGATGACATTACTCAAAGGATGACACATAGGGGCATCCGTGGCACTCAGACAACGTGCCATCTGTCAAGACCAAGAGTCAGAAATAAAGGGGCACCCGAGATAGGTAGTCCCGCGTAGCACCAAAGGATGGCCATAACTCATCACGAGGTAAGATATGATCAACGATCGAAGCGATCAACCGACATGGACATGACAAGAGGACCCCGACACCACTCGCCGTGGATTGGACCGCTCCAACCACCCGCATTTAATGTAGCTCAGAGAACACGTGTCGGACGACCAACGATGGAAACAAGGGCCGATCAGCGTGATGAATCGGGATACAGTCAAAGCCATGGGGATAACATAGAAGTCCGCGGACCATTCCCGCGGGATAATATTCAAGTCCGCGTATCATGCACGAACACAAGAAGATAAGATCTCAACAGTTCAGCATCGGTAGGACCCACCAAATTTAGCTATAAATATGTACCCCCTCCCTCCACTCCAGGGGGATCGGGAAAGGAGAGAGAATAGGGAGAAGTAAGTGAGAGTTTTAGCTCAAGTGATCGATGAGCACAAGATCTTGTGATTATCTCTGTAACTGTTTATCTTATAGTAAATCACCTCCGATCCGTGGATGTAGGCCTTAGTGCTGAACCACATAAACCATTGTCTCTCTTATCTTTTGCATTGATAGTTTCATATACATACTCGTATCTCAGATCTATCGCCTTGGGGGATGATGAGGAGATCATGACAAACGTGAGGGTTTGGAATCTATGAACTATCATCCACCTAAGGATATTATACACTTCACACACCTCAGTGCACGTATTCAGTTCTTATTTAGATTGTTTGTGATCACGTGGAAATCACAGCCCGATTTCCGTGTTCACAATTTGGCGCTAAAACAGGGACCTTGTCATTAAAAGATTTATCTTTTCTGTGACTTCTGACCTCAACCATAAAAATTTTACTTAAAACGCAAACAGATCTGTTCTTAGACTCGTTTTCGCACATATTTATGTCTAGTGTGTTTTCTACCAACAGATCCGGACATTATATAACCTTTAAACCAACAGATCTGGGTTCTAGCAAACAGACATGTTCTTAGATTCGTTTTTCGCACATATTCATGTCTATTTTGTTTTCTACCAACAAATCTAGGTGTTAGCTGGAATTTCAAGCACAATTCCCCCCAAACAACGACCAATGAATTTTATCTCGATTAAATCCGCATCCGTCTACGTCTTTCGTACTATTCGCCAAACTAGCAGCCCGAGTACACTCATTACCACTAGAAATCGAGTTTATAAAGTCAAAGTTGAACTAACAGACAACCCGTGGACTTTTGGGTCTCGGATTACCTCCCATGTCCTGTGTGCAGATTATTGCAATGGAAAGCAACAAAGATCTTGGGAAGACAAAGATAACTCCAAGAGATGCTCCAAGGACCACACCGGCGGTGACAAGGAGCGGAGACAAAAGGGCGAAGGACGCACGGCCACGGACAACATGCGAGGCCAGGGCGGAAAGCACATGGCTCTTAGATGCGAGCAACATCGCGGTGGAAGCAAAGAAAGGCTGCGGCCGCAAGAGCAGCTGCACTAAACAAGGGGTTTCTCAAGTAATCGCTTCCAAAGTAACAATACTGCAACCGAGGCCAGTAGAGCCTCGGGAGGCCATAGCCGAATCGGTGATCGGAGAACCATCCCTACGGGATGCCGCCAGGACAATGAACAAGACGAACAACCACCGGCGGGATCAACGGAATAATCGAGCCGGACATGCCGTTAATGGAAGAAATCAACACCACGGTCCCCTGCGGGACAAGCTCAACTACGGGAAGGAATCCCCAATCAGCGTCAAACCAAAGCGGCTCAAATATTGGCGCAAGCGGAGGAGCTACGGAGGAATCGGCTAACGTGCGCGGATGCGGTGGCCTGTTAGCTCGGGAAAACCAAAGAACTAAGAGAAGATCCTCCGAAGCTCAGAACTAGCAAATCGGCACGACGAAGCTAACTCGGCGGTGCAGAACGGGGCCGAGGGACGATCTTCGAAAACATCCACCGCAACCACTAACAGAAGAAGGATACCCCAAAGAGATGCGCGGAATCCAGTAGAAGATCGACCCGGACTACCGACCAGAAATTCCGGATTACTACGACACGGAGGAGGCCACGACATCACAACCCACAAGAAAGACACGGACTTCCATTCGGGACCCGAGCACCTTTTTGGCAATGGAGAACCTCCGCGCGGAAATGCTAGCGAGAGATCAATCAACTCAAGACCCAGGCAAGGAGGGGGAGGCTAGAGCAGTTATGAAGGAGGCCAACACTACCCCCTTGCACGACAGGTTGGCTATGGCTACCATTCCGCAAAAATGTCCGGTCCCGACCTTTGAATGTTACGACGGGTCCGCGGACCCTCGGCTCATCTACGATATTATAACGGGGTAATGGCAAGGTGGAATTACGACGAGGCTATACTATGCGGATATTTCCCTTCAAGCACGAAAGGATCCAGCGTTATCTTGGTTTGATAACCTCAAGCCGGGGTGCATTGATTCATATGATCAACTTAAAGAAAGTTCTGGCCACCTACATGTATAACAAAGTTGTGAACACGAGGATGGACAAGCTCTTCTCACTTGCAATTAAGTACGGGGAGTCCGTTCGAGAATACACGGATAGATGGCACAAAGTATGTCGGGCCATTGGACATGTGGATCCGTGGTGAGTATTAAGCTGTTACAAAATGGGGGCTTGATAGGATGAGCCCGTTGTTTGTTGAAATCCACGGTACCTCCCCAACCAGAGGAGATTTAAGGATAATCATTGAAAAACATGCGAGGTTGGAAGAAATTCAAAAGATAACCCCGAGCGCGGGCTGCTCGAACCCCACGGACAAACTCCGCGGAATTAGTAGACAGGCCCAGCCCCCACCACAAGGATCGAAAAGACGATCACAAAAGGAGTGGCAGAAAGTTTGAAGACCGAGTCTACACGAAACTCAACACCAGCTATCCGCGCATTCTAAAGGAGATCAAGGGTCGCGAAGACTTAGACTGGCCCTGGTCTAAAGGGAAACAACCACCACACTCGGCAGAATCCAAAGAGTACTGCGACTTCCACTGCTTCTACGGACACACGACAGAAAAATGCAAAAATCTCAAGATAGCAGTACAAAAGCTGATAGACGCAGGGGATCTCAAAAAATATGTGGAAAAGGCTGGAATGGAAGACAGAGCCAAACGCAGCAAACAGGTCCAACTACCTGAGGGTAATCGCACATTGAACTCTATATCCTGCTCAGAAAGAAAAGAGCCAACCCTAACGGCACAAATAGGAAAACGACTGAGAAAGCAATTTGAAGATTACTGTGAGCTTTACAGTATAAATGGGAAGGAAGTAGAAGAGCATGAGGAGTGGATGAACGCACCTCTGATCTTTGAAGCCGATGATATTGAGGACGACATGGAAGATCACAATGACCCATTAATCCTCACATTGCCAATCGCAGGATGCAACATAAGGAAAATCCTCATCGATGGAGGAAGCTCCGTGAATGTCTTGTTTTACGATACATTCAAACGCATGGAGCTTAACGATGAGCAACTCCTGACTTCACACTACACCATCTACGGGTTCAATGGCACGGCTACGAAGCCCCAGGGGATATTATCTTACAGGTGGATGCGAGGCCCCATGAAAGTCGACACTCGCTTTAGCGTGGTGAACACGCCTTCGCCCTACAATGCCATTATTGGACGAAGATGGGTCCACAAGCTCAAGGGAGTCGCAGCTACCTACCATCAATACCTTAGATTTCCCACTCCCCTAGGAATAATGGAGATAAAGGGTGATCAAGCTTCCGTAAAAGAGTGCCATGCGATGCAAATACAACTCAACAACGAAGAAGATGAGAAAAGGAAAACCCGCAAGGCTCGGAGCAAGGCGGATCCAAAGACAAAGCCATCGACGAATACCTGGAGGAAATCTCGGGAAAAATCTTGTCTAAAGGGAACTTTGTAGGAAACACGGAGACCTCAACATCAAAGGGTAATCAGGGCGAAGAATCTGAGGCCACCAAATAGCAATTAAAGAAAATTCCCCACCTGGGGGAACCAAAGCCCACTTTCACATCCTTGGAGGCAGTGAAAGAGATCAACATAGGGACGGAGCGAGAATCCAAGAAAGATCAAAATAGGGACCCTAATGGACGGAGAACGCGAAGCTTCGCTGATAACACTGCTAAAGGAATACGCGGACATCTTCGCATGGAAACTATCCGATATGCCGGGAATAGACCCGAAGACGGTACAGCATGAGCTGCGCATTAAACACAGCACACCCCCGTGCGACAAAAGATACGAAAGGTGGCCACGAGAACATCACAAAGCAGTAGAAACGGACTACGAAAGCTATTAGAGGCCGGTTTTATAAAAGAAGTCAAATACCCCACGTGGATCTCCAACATGGTAATAGTACCAAAGAAAAATGGAGGGTCGAATCTGCATCGACCTCACCAACCCAACAAAGCATGCCCAAAGGATAGCTATCCATTACCCAGCATTGACCAGCTAGTCGACGCAGTAGAAGGATATGAAGAGTTGTCATTCATGGACGGATATTCCGGATACAACCAATTATTTTTGGCAGAAGAAGACCAGCAACATACTGCATTTTACACACCCCATGGTCTTTATTGTTACGTGAGAATGCCTTTCGGGCTCCGGAAACGCGGGAGCAACGTACCAAAGGATGGTCGATGCTATTTTCAAGCCATGGATCGGCAGGACTTTAGAAGTTTACGTCGACGATATGCTCGTAAAAAGCAGAGTAAGAAAGAACCACCACCAGGACCTGAAAGACATCTTCGGAGCTATGAGAGAACACAACATGAAGGTAAACCCGGAAAAATGCACTTTCGGGGTGACCTCAGGAAAATTCCTTGGATACCTGGTGACAAAAAGGGGCATTGAGGTAGATCCCGCAAAAATCCGAGCCATAACAAACATGCCCTCTCCGAAGAACCTAAAGAGGTACAAAAAGCTCAACGGATCCCCTAGCAGCTCTGGGAAGATTCATATCAAGATCCTCGGATAGGTGCAAACTCTTCTTCAACATCTTGAAAAAAAGGCACTAAATTTGAATGGACGACGAATGCGAAGAAGCTTTTTGGGCATTAAGCAATACCTGGCAAATCCCCATCCTTCGAAACCGGACCACGAGGAAGTTTTGGCACTCTACATTGCGACAACGACGACGCGGTGAGCGCGGTGCTCGTCGAACCGTACAAAGGAGGAGCAACCGTCTACTACGTCGGCAAGACCACGAATTCCATGAACGAAACTACACGAGAATCGAACAGCTAATCCTAACCGTCGTATGGTCTACTTTAAAGATGAGAACGTACTTCTTAACACATGACATACGGATCCCGTGTCGGGCACCCTTAGAGACCATCCTCAAAGGGGCAGGAAAGGTAGGACGAATAGCAAAATGGAGCACGTACCTCGACCAATTCAACATCCACTATGAGCTCCAACACTCCCAGAAATCGCAGGTATTAGCAGACTTTCTAGCAGACCTGCCTTTGGACGACGAAGAAGAAGTACGCATACAAGGATGGAAGGCTATGGGCGCCCCAGAAATAGAAAAGCCAGAGCCAAATAATATTTTTGAGCCAGTGAACCCACGGCAGTGGGAAGTCTTTGTTGATGGCTCCAAAAATAGAGAGGGCGCGGGGATAGGCATCGTCATCACCACACCCACAGGGGACAGAATCGTGCACGCATTCAGATTGGAATTCGAAGGCCATACCAATAACATCGTAGAATATGAAGGAGTGATCCACGCTCTACGCTTGATAATTGAATTAGGGATACAAGAAGTGCGGGTAACAAGCGACTCACAACTGATCATACGGCAAATAGGCTACGAATACAATGTGTACGACGAAACACTAATGGCATACATGGCTCTAGTGCAAACATTGGCCTCCCAAGTACCAAAAATCGGTTTCGACATCTGCGCGAAAAGGAACTTAGACACGCGGATGCTCGGCATATATATCATCCATGCTTAAAAACGAGGATGTCAAAGCAATCAAGGTAACAAGAGTGTACGAACCATCCATCAAACTCCCGAGAAACGTGCACGGCTAACCAACGCAAACCTAAGGAGAAAGATATCTCGACGAGGATGTCGGAGAATACATATTCGACGATTTCCGAACGAGGACATTACGACAAGCGGAGGAAGCACGCGATTATAGTCGGGAAGCGATTGGAGATCGAAATCCACTCTTTCCTCAAAGAAGGGAAACTCCCCGGGACACCAAACAGGCTAGGAAGGTGCGGTCAAGAGCGAGGATGTATGAGCTAAGAGACCAAGCCTTATACCGAAAATCATTTCTCGGACCACTTCGTCGCTGCCTATCCGATCGAGAGGGACATGTCGTTTTAAAAGATATACACGGAGGAGACGCAGGGAATCACAGTGGAATGAGATCCCTAGCAGATAAGGCAAAGACGCAGGGCTATTACTGGCCAACCATGATCCGAGATGCAGCCAGAATGGCGAAAAGATGCGAAGAATGTCAAAGATTTGGTAAACGAATCCACGCCCCAGCCACAAAGTTGAACTCGGTTGACAGTCCGTGGCCCTTCGGGAAATGGGGTATCGACATAGTAGGCCCACTCGTATCAGGGACGGGGAAAAGAAGATTCCTAATAGTAGCAACGGATTATTTCAACAAATGGGTAGAAGCAAAGGCACTGGCAAGAATTCGGGATTCAGACGTCTTCACTTTTATTTTTCAAAATATCATCTGCGGGTTTGGCATCCCCGTAGAGATAGTCTCCGACAACGGTAAACAGCTACAAGGAAAGAATATTGACTTACTGTTCGACACCTTCAAGATTCGGAAAAACAAATCCACCCCCATATACCCACAAAGCAACGGACAAGCAGAAGCCACAAACAAAACTTTGGCACTCATTCTTAAAAAACAGCTAGATGAATACAAAGGACGATGGTGTGAACAGCTGCATAACGTTCTATGGGCATATAGGACGACCCGAAGATCAGCTACCGGAGAATCCCCATTTCTACTCACCTACGGAGCTGAAGCAGTCATCCCTGCGGAAATTCTACTTCCAACTACAAAGACAGAAGCCTGGGAAAAGAATCTCACCACGGACATGATGTTGGAAAGGCTCGACGACCTCGAAGAAAGAAGAGAAGCGAGACCGCAAAGAATGGAAAACTACCAACGCAGTTTGGCCGAGAATATAACAAGAAAGTGAAATTTAGGAATTTTGTAGAAGGGCAGTATGTGTTGAGGACCATTCCCCAATACCAGCTAGAAAAAAAATGGGGAAAATTAGCACCAACTTGGGGAGGACCCTACATAATACATGACATCGCAGGAAATGGCTCTTACTATCTGCGTAATATGAAAGGGGAAATCCTCATGCATCCATGGAATGCCAAATACCTCAAGCCATACTACCCATGACCAATCACCTGCGTGCGCATTTCAGAAGAAGAAAATGGACTTGCTAATCCACATGTTTCTATCTCGACAAAGGAGTAACGCACCTTAATTTTTCAATCAATCCAAGTTTCATTTTCAAATATCATATCCCGTTCATTACCCACGCACATTTCAATTTATTCAAAACCCACAACCTATACAAAGCACATCACATGAACCACATGTATATACTACTTACACAATGTACATTGAAAACCATGTCACATCTTAATAAAATATCGATGCAATTGTTACCCCGTGGATGTAGGCTTTAAGGCCGAACCACGTAAATCGTTGTACAATTACTATTATTAGGGATTGACATTATACATAGTAAGAGGGATATCCTGCACAAAGCATGGATGCCCACTACAATATACCGGGCAATATCCCGTGCAAAACACACACACGCAATATATCGGAGCATACACATGCAATCTCTCAGAACTCCTCTGTAAATGTCTATAAGTGTATGACCCGGGAGGCGACTTCTTACGGGATGAGATATCCGTGCAATATTACAAGCCGCGAACTTAATGGAGTACATCCTTATACGTCGGCCGACCCCCACCGTCCAGTGATCCTCCGGCCAAGGAGTTAGCTGGACGGGGTGCAAGGTCACAAGACGATTCCGGGGATACCAACCTACGGAGTTGCACGAACAACACACTTTATCAAACTCAAAGATTAATATCCGCGGGTTACAAACACTACGGAATTTTCCATTATACTTAAAGATGGTAGACATAAATCCAACAAAATTCAAAATCAGATTTAAATACCAAAGTTTGATCTAATACATGCAGTTGATTACAAGCCCAGCAGGCAAAATAACAAAAACGCCAAAAAAAAAAAAAAAAAAAAAAAGGATAAGCAACCGAGATCAATCCCTAGCATACTAACTACGGTCTACTGAGTAGGAGTGTTATCCATGAGTTTATCCTTCAAATGACGACGAAGGAACACTACCACCCGAGGAGGGCCCAGAAGAACTTGATGGGAGTGCGGGTACGGGACGCCGAGTGTAATTCTTGGTTAACCCATGGTTTTTCTTAAGATCCAGCTCAATCTCACCAAGAATCTTATTAATCTCTTCGGCCGATTGTTTGCGGGCCATGAGACCTATGGCTACGCTCCTCATCTCGGCTGATTTAAGGAAGTACAAAGCTGGTCTATCCTTTGATTAGCTTGCTTCAACGTTTCATCTGAGACGAGGCCAGACCGCGATGGTAGCTAACTTGACCCTCCAGGTTGAACTACCTTAGCACGAGCTTCGGCAAAATTTTCATCTGCAGCTTTAAGGCTGTACTTGGAGCTCTACGAACGGTAAAAAGAAGACAGTGAGTTATGACGGATACAATACAAAGCACACTCGATGACGAAGACGAATACCTTCACAATGATCAACCGCGGAATCCCTCGCACGCGGCATAATCATATTCATTTGATAACTTATCATAATCTACCCGCAATGATTATGAGCATCCGACTTGCGCTCGGTCATTTCGAAGCATCGAGCCCGAATGACGATGTCGATTAACTTCATCATTCTTCAATTCCAACCCCTTGTTGAGACGATACATAGTCACCTCTAAGTCTCTCTCACGTTCAACCTGACGAGCCACATCGGCTCGAGACGCGGACAGAGCACTACTAAGAGCACTACATTCTGCCCTAGCATCGTCTCTCTCCTTGGCCAAACGTTGCATATAGGTCCGCACATCCGAGGGATGAGAAGACCGCGCTTGCCGCAGCTCGCCTTCCAGAACATTAAGTTTAATTTCCAAGGAGGAAATCTGCCCGCGGGCTTGCTCAAGATTATCCCGCGTCCATAAAAGAGCCCCGTTGAACAAATGGCGGTCATGGTTATTTCGATTTTGTAAATCTACCAAGCAATACTTTTTCTTACGCCATTCTTCGACCATCGCATTATGAACATCCGCGCGGGCATTCCACTTAGCCGACTCGCTCTTAAGTTTTTCATCTAACTCAGCAATGCGACCCTTTTGACGAGCCCTCTCACTCCGAAGCCACAACAATTCAGGGATTCCACCCACTGAAGATAGTACAGCGGGAGGAGGGAAGAAAGAGAAAACTCAGAATAAATAAGGAGCGAGGAAACTACCAAAGAAGAAGGAGCGCAGACCAAATGGATGAGGAGTTTTCTCGAGCAACAAACTAACTTGGCCTTAACCGAGCCAACTCGAACGTAGCCGAGCCGCTTCCGTGTCCTGCTGCTCCTTACGCTTAAGCAAACTCTTTAGCTCGGTTATTTCTTCATCCTTAGCGAGAGACCAAGCCTCGACACTCAAAGCGTCTCTTCACAATGTCGAAGCTTCCCCTCTAGCTTGAGAGATTTAGCCTTGAAGAGCCGGTAAAGTTGGTGATTACAATACTCACTTCTCATCATCTATCAGCAAAATGAGGGAAGTTAGCTCACATCATATTCGAACGAAATCAAGGATAAAAAGAACAGGACAAACCTCCAATAACCGTTCTTTGGGTAAGCAGTCTCGATACCCATCGGAATAGCCATCATGTCGACAACGGTAGGGGAGGATCCACCACAAGATCAAGCCCGCCGGTTACGAGATTTTACCCCATCCTCGATCTACCGCCTCCTCGGGGGTTAACTCCATGTACCTACGAGTAAAAGCATCCGAACTCTTTTCCCCTTCAATCACGGGGCGGGATGAGGAACAACCACAAGTTTTTCTTTCGCGGCCATGCCAAAACAAAGCATCATCGCCATCCATGACTAAGGATCACGAGAAATCATCTAAGGGAGAATCCGAGGTATTCCCACCATGAGCAACACCAACATTACCTTGCACCAAGGCCCCACCAACAGTGGAGGAGGTACCAGCAAAACCCTCGGAGGGCACTACCAAAACCCCAGCATCAGACCTGCCGGATGGGCCACCAACGCATGACTATCCTCGAGAACACTCAATCATCACCACCGGAAGCAGAGTGAAGTCCGAAACGAGCCCCATAACCGTGGACATGTCAAATGACTGTTCCCCAGATAAAACCTTACCAAAGGAGAACTCATAACAAGCACCCCCATCCTTGTCACCACTACTAAGAACAAGCCCCTTACCTTTATCTATAACATTCACACTGGACTTAGTAACCCCCCCGGCATGATTTCCATCACCAATACCACCAGCATCCGAATCACCTTTACCACCACCAGTGGCAGTGGCCGGCTCACCTTGACCACCACTAGTGGCCGAATCACCTTGACCACCACCAATGGCCGGGTCACCTTGACCACCACTAATGGCCGAATCACCTTGACCACCACCAATGGCCGGGTCATCTTGACCACCACCGGCAGCCGAATCACCTAGACCACCGCCGAAATGGATCACCACGACCACCACCAATAGTCGGATCACCACGACCACCACCAAGCCGGATCATCACCTCCACCGTCAACTGCCCCGATCACCATCACCTTCTTGAATAGGCGGAGAAGTCTCAATTCGCTCTTCCCTATCGGAAGAGTCATCATCACCACACACGGGACTATTTACATCCTCGAAATGAGATGAACCCTCGGTGGGAGAATTCGATGATTGCTTGGGATTAATCTTCTTACCTCTACACACCTACAACACGTAATGATAAAAAAACCATTGGCATCACCTTTCCTTGGCATAATCAACATTATTTAAGAAAACGTAGGGGCATACATACGAAGAAAACAAATGACGCACCTTAACAACATCAGTATTCCGCGGAGGAAGATTAGCATCGGGGACATCTTCGTCTTCTCGCATCATCAACATCACGGCTATAAACAAAATCCATATACCGGCAAAACTCATCCGCCAGAAGCAGTAATGAGCGTAACGAGCGGGAGAAGCTTCGCGAGGAAGACCGTCAGATGAGGCTGCCAACCACGGGGACCAGGGGACCCAACCATAGGCCCACGGGCCAACGACTTCAAGAAAAGTGGCGGACCACTCATAGTCATGATCACGCTTGATTCTCTCCTCGGCGGAATAGGAAGACCTTCGGCACCGGGAATCCTCGCCATCTTGGAATCACTTACCTCGCTCGAAAAGGCGAACTTCCCCAACTTGAAGTAATGTTCCGTAGACTCACGGACCACGACTTACAGTATTCCTGTTAACATAATCTCCAAAGGATTTGTTGAAATTCTCGGGAGTATACCACCCTTTCTCCTTTTCTAATCTAGGGGCATAGCAAGTCATCATCGTTTTCCCCTTACTACGAAGATAGCATTCACGAAGATGGCGAAGATAGTTCCACAGGTTGCACCCCGCGATTATGACTTTTCTTGGCAGTATCGCGGCTAGACAGGACCCGGTAGTAGAAATCATCACCAGCTTTATACAGGGGTAGCATCAAACCAGCCTCGAAAGCACCCACGGTTGTTAGCAAATGAAAGGCATCGTACTTGTAATTGGTAACCATCTCATAAGTTATGTCTTTATCTGCGGCATAAAAACGAACCTGAAAATGCTGGAGACCATGCTTCACCTTGAAGGCCTCGAGATCAATGTGTCGGAAGGTAAACTTCTTATTACCCAGAGATAAAGGACGGAAAGTAACAGCAGAGTCTTCCTCGAAAGCTTCTTCCGTAGCATCCTCCGCAGAACCCGTGGCCTTCCTCTTAGGAGGAACTAAGTCTCCCGAAGACTCTATCTCCATGACCTTTCTCTTCAAGTAAGAGTTTTAGTTGACTTACTTGAACTAGAGACGGGTGGATTAGTCCGCGACGGAAGCTTAGTGCGCGGGGGCTGCACGTCCAAAGGCTCATTGCGCGGATTCTGCGCTTAGGAGACCCCCTCTAGGGTGATTCGAGGCATATCTAGATCCCTGCGGAGGATCACCCCTTTTAAGCGAAGGCCTTTGACCAGAGGATGAAGATGTTCGTCCATCCCGAGGTGTACCCTGGATAAGCGGAGGCGAAGTTCCACCCCTTACGTTGGGATCATTCCGGGGAGATCGATGAGGACTTGACGGGGTTTGGTAAGGAACCCGCGGACGATCGGACATATCTACGAGCACAAACACGAATAGGAGTTCAAATCGAGAGCGGGAAAGATCAAAAATCAAGAAAATCTCAAGAACAACAGTATAAAAGAAGATAACCCTAGTTTTCATCTAACAGTTGCTTAAACTCTCATATTATCATCCAAACTCGAAAGAAGAAATAAAATCAAAAGCATGGCGAGACCAAGCACCCAACTCAGTGGCATTAACTCTCAAATCCCAGGGTATACTTAAACCTAAACTCATCATCAACGCATCACCAGAAATCAGAAACTCGACAGACTCAGGGATGGTGATTAAACGGGATACAAAGATCATACCTGAACCACAGAATGAATCGATAGCAGCAACGAAGGAGATAGCAACAATAACGACCACGGTAGCAGCAATGACAGCGACCACAGCAGCAGCAACAGCAGCAACAATGGTGTCAGAGGAAGTTAAGAAGATGAAGACAAAAGAACAAAGAATAAAACAGAGAATGTGAATTAAAGTCACATTCTCTCACTCTCCTCTTTTTTATAGAACCAGAAGAAACCGTCCACTACCCAAAGGGCAGTTATGGCCGGACGTGGGAAACGTGCACAATAAATGCAGGTAGCACCTTTTTAGGAGAAGTTATGAGGGAGATAAAAACGTACCACACGATTCTTCTTCCAACAAAAGCCAAACGCCCAGTCGCAAGAAGAGGGGCAAATTGTAAGTACACTTATTTATCTCCATTGCCACGTGCACTACCAAGGTCCACGTGGATGACATTACTCAAAGGATGACACATAGGGGCATCCGTGGCACTCAGAACAACGTGCCATCTCGTCAAGACCAAGAGTCAGAAATAAAGGGGCACCCGAGATAGGTAGTCCCGCGTAGCACCAAAGGATGGCCATAACTCATCACGAGGTAAGATATGATCAACGATCAGAAGCAGTCCAACTGACATGGACATGACAAGAGGACTGACACCACTCGCCGTGGATTGGACCGCTCCAACCACCCGCATTTAATGTAGCTCAGAGAACACGTGTCGGACGACCAACGATGGAAACAAGGGCCGATCGGGCGTGATGAATCGGGATACGATCAAAGCCACGGGATAACATAGAAGTCCGCGGACCATTCCGCGGGATAATATTCAAGTCCGCGTATCATGCACGAGAACACAAGAAGATAAGATCTCAACAGTTCATCATCGTAGGACCCACCAAATTTAGCTATAAATATGTACCCCCTCCACTCGGGGGATCGGAAAAGGAGAGAAGAATAGGGAGAAGTAAGTGAGAGTTTTAGCTCAAGTGATCGATGAGCACAAGATCTTGTGATCATCTCTCATGTGTTTATCTTATAGTAAATCACCTCCGATCCGTGGATGTAGGCCTTAGTGCTGAACCACGTAAACCATTGTCTCTCTTATCTTTTGCATTGATAGTTTCATATACATACTCGTATCTCAGATCTATCGCCTTGGGGGATGATGAGGAGATCATGACAAACGTGAGGGGTTTGGAATCTATGAACTATCATCCACCTAAGGATATTATACACTTCACACACCTCAGTGCACGTATTCAGTTCTTATTTAGATTGTTTGTGATCACGTGGAAATCACAGCCCGATTTCCGTGTTCACACCCGTGGAGTGCGAACTGTGTATCTCTTTGAATTTTCTCCCATAGCTTCCAATGAGGCAAAGGTATTTACGTGAGCAATTGCTTCGACATCTTCAAAATTATCAGATGATGCTTTGTTGGAAATCACCTTCAAAATTGTGTTTTTTGTGTCATAACAATATAGCACAGAACTAGAACATAGGAATATGATTTCTCCGTTCTTTGCAAGTAAAATCGGCTGAAACCTCCTTAATTTCGACTTCTTTTTATGAGAAGAACCTACTACGGCTTCGAAATCTATATCAAACTCCATACTCCAGGTCTCCTTCGAGTCGCTACTTTCCATCAAGGACCAGATTTTCATATGTGATGCATATGGATAAAATGGATAAAGACACAAATGCCTTCCCAGTGCTACAAGTCCGAATATATCTTTCATGTTACGGTTTTGCAGACAAGGAGGGCCAGATAGAAATCGAAACTCTTCCTTAGCCAAGTCAAAGGCCACAACTTTGTTGAACGAAATCCAATAAATAGCATCATTTGCATGGGTACCCATCCTCACCGAATTCATTCTACCGGAAACTCTACCTATCGCTCTCCAACCACAACCACTGCCAAGTGTGTATACTTCGACAGTTCCTTCCATACAGTCGAGATAATGGATTCTAACGACCTTGTACTCATTGGTTGAACTAGCATACCCGAATCCACATGCTACATCATATAACATGTAGACATCTCCGTCCACCATACGACATACACGGCCAGGACTAAGGTCTTCTTTCTTTACAACAAGTTTAGGAAGATACGTATATTCTCTGGTAAGAGGATTGCAAATATAGATGGGATCTAGAATTGTATTGTGCAGTTGAAATGCACAAACCAAACCATTGCAGGATCCAACTAAATGTTTAGATATAAGATCATCGTGCATAGGAGGATGATGGATCCTTTTCAGATTTTCATGGTAAATGTATTCATCAATGCTAGTCGGTTGTCGTCCATGGAAAAGTAAAGCTTTGCAGTCGACCGGATCATCAATGCGACAAGCAAGAATGAGACATGATCCCACCTTAGCAGATATTGTAATAGTGCCATCATCGCCACCACAAAGATGGTTAAGCTGGCGACTAAGGTGCATACGAGTAAAGCTACTTCCGCGGACGAGAGTTACCCATCTTTTACAAACTAATTTGCATTCAAAAACAGATTCAGCAGGAACCCGAGAAACAATATCTAGTAGGATGTCCGTGGGTAGATTCTCCATAGATACTCGTACTAATAACACAAATTAAAAACCCAAAACGAATGATTGCAGTGGAATTGCTTACTTGAAACAAACTCCTGTGCTCCGGTGATCAACAAAATCTAATTTAAAAAACAAAAAAAAACTTTGTTATTATATATGCTTCCATGATTCCTAAACAACACTGAGACTAAGAATAGAAAATCATCTAAACTGGGAAACATAGCTGAACTAGGAAAGGAAACCATCTAGTCTAGAAACTAATCAAAGAAAAAACTAGGAGAACGTTATTTACTCTCTAAATTCAATTTTAAATCAAAAACAATACCAATAACAATTCTTTGTATTTATTTTTTAATTCAGTTTTAATATAAAAAAACTAAAAACAATTAATACCGAGAAACTGATATTCTCATGATTTTTTTTAGTCTAAAAGATAACAATTTTTCTTTGGAACCATGTAAGTTATGTTACACAGTGTTTAGAGTTTTTTGGTAACATGTAATACCGTGTCACATGTGGGCACTGGCAGCAGAAAAATATTTTTGTCTACGCGTCGTTTTGTGAGCTGGGGGCTTTATATTGATAAACGTGGAATCCTCGGAAATATTGTTGACGTGTGTCTTAAAATATTTGATTATATATTAGTAGAAAATCTAGTATGGGAGAAGATTTTCATGTGTCAACAACTCTCCCGCAAAACATAACAAGGATCCATCGGCCACGTGTTCTCTCTTTTTTTTTTAATTATTCTTTTCTTAATATCATTTATTTCAATATAATATTATTATTATTACATGAAACTAAATTGGGCACTAACAAGTTGCTTTCCAACGACATACTACTACATTAATTGAACAGGTTGATGTCTTTGGTCTACCAGGCGAAAGCCTCATGGGAAACCTTTAAAATAGGGAGCCAAAACGCAGCGGAGGGGCGGATTGTGTCACAAGGGGGCAAATTAACACTACCTTCCATGTTAATTTCTGCAATATTACGCCATTGGGGACTCGAACCTGAGACCTCCTGGAGCGCATTAAACTTTGGGGAACGGGGATGACCAGCTGAGCTAGGGGCCCGTTCTTAACTTTGTTTTTAACTAGTTTAAAAAGAAAGAAAAAAAAAACTTTAAAAAACCTTACAAAAATCAATTATTCCTTATCCAGTAACGTGGTTAACATAAGGTTAACATAATTCCATTATTACATATGAAAAGATTATTAATTTATTGATTTCGCCTGACATATTCATATCGCGAGGTTGTTTAATTTACTGAAAAAACGGAAATATAAGGGACCTTACCTGCCATCTTTTTCTCCTTATTTGGTTGGGCTTGGACAGTAATTAGCTAAAGCCTGCAGACAGTGCAAGAGCCTGTAGAAAAATAACCAATCAAAACCAAAACTGTAAAACAACTTTCCATGTGGTTTCCAAAAATAATTTCACTTCTTATGGATACAAAGCAGTTTTTTCAGGGTCAAATCTTCCTCTGAAATCAGTTTGGACGTCTAATATAGTTTGGGTCACTCTTCCATCTCTTGGACAGGTTCCAACTACCATCAAGTGTCTTAAACAACACATAAGCTAGCTACAAAGTTGGGGTTACTGATAGACCTAATTCCCTCACTTTTGTAGTTCAAAAGTAAAATATCACTCTCTTTACATCCATCTCTTTTGGATCCTATCTAATGTTGAATATGACAGCCATCTCTTCTCTGATTGCCTTCAACAGTGGGTTCTCTCTCTTCAAGGGCAAGTCCGCTGAATCATGGTATAGGAAGATGGCTTTCAAATTGGATAACAAGGTTGATCTTTAGATGGTGTCTGGCCAATTAGCTGTTAAGACAAATCATGAAAAGTTTAGACATGTTGCAGGATAACAAAATCCAGCGTTTTAACTACTACATTTTAAGGCCTGATGTAATTGAGTTACGACTCCCTCAGTTCCTTTTATCCAAAATCTCACGGATATCGTCTTTAACAATCAATGAGGAAAATCTAACCCTGGAATATTTTTCATGAATAGAAAGCAAACTCTATAAAATCTCGACTAAAATTGAATGATTATGGCTTAATTCATGTTGCAACCTAAACAACAATCAAACTAGCAGTCAAACTCCACCAAGCACATCCTAATTGTTTACACTACTGTGGGGGAAAACGAAATTAATTAAGTTAAAATTAGCTCTCTTAATCATAGGAAAAGCTTTCAGAAAATGAAAATGTCAGGGAATATGATGAAATTCCAGAAAATGAACAGGAATATGACTTGCTAGTGCTACTAACAGATGGTGAAAGCACAAATGAACTCTAAACAACTGTTTTAATTTGTACAACGAAGATATAGCAGTCATACATACCTCTTTCTCTATTTAGTGTTTGAAAAGTAATGTATTTCCGCAACTTGGTACTAGTGGCTACGTGTTCAAGAGCTGCAAACGTTCACGTCCCTTAGTGTTGTTTGTTTCCTATGCTACGAAAATATAAAGTGTACGTTAAAGCCTAGAAAAAGTCCATGTTACAATATAAGGTAACATTTGAGCATTCTATCATGAGTCAACCATCATGACGGCTTCATCACCATGACATGCACTTAAACATTAAATTGAAGCGGAAACAGTGATCAAATTCTGTCAAAACCGTGACTAAAAGGCTATTTCGGGAACTGAATGTCTACTAGGTTTGTTTGGATTAGGAAGCTCGTATGACGATTTGTAGGAGTGTTTTTCGAAATTTAGGGTTCCTAATTAAGGTGTGAGACCATTCTTAAAAATTCTCTAAGACTTGAGGACTGGGAAGCACGGACACGACGCGACACGGACATAGGGACCGGAAAAAATCCAAAATCATCAGGACACGGACACGTCTATATATACTTTAGTAAAACGGTTTTTATATACTAAGATCATAGTGTTATAGTATATCAAATACATTAACCACGCAAATACATAAAAAAACTCAATTTTATGCCGTTAGGTTAGCTCACATATAGAAAAATTAACTATTATACTGATTTCCTTGACACACTAGGTTACTAAACTACTAAAATGGAGTATAGATTTCTATATGTGTGTCGTGTCGGTGTCCCACGCGTGTCGTGTGTCTGTCACGCGTCTGACGCGGACACGGCGTCAATACTGGTGTGTCGGTGCTTCACTGTTTGAGGATCAAGGATGTAACTATTGTATAAGAGGTGAAGAGAAATTATTCCCTTTGTAGAATCATTTTGTCAATCCTCTTGACAAAATATGAGGGTCAAAACCATTGTGTCATATGATGGTGGGTGATAGGGCGAAATCTATGTGAAAAGAGAGACTTGTAGTGAGAATATGCACCAGAAGTAAGAAAACGAACATGATTATAAAGCCATAAACATCCCACTCCCATTAACAAGCCACGACACAAAAAAAAAAATGTGTCAAAAGAAAAAAACACACATAAAAAATATGCTTTGTCTCACAACACATAACAAATATGCTTTGTCTCACACGCGAGACAACTTTATAAGCATATAAACCTTACAAAATCAGAGGCTACTTTATAAGCATATAAACCTGACAAAAAATTAGTAAATGATGACAAACAAGCTACAAACATCACTCCCACTTAAATCAAATTATACACATTTCAAGAATAAGAAAACGGTGATAAACAAACAGCAGACATTATTACCATTAAATTTAAATTCACTTTACATGCTTATTATTACTTTATATATAGCTATACAAACAGATCACACAGATAGCATACCAGTAAGCAAAAACAATCATTGCAAATCACCTTTGGGCAGAAGATACGACATACGGCGAGTCCCAATAAGTTTAAGACCTAGAACTCATATGAAAAGCTTTCACTCATGTGAGACTTGATTCATGTCGGATTTTTACACATAAACCACCTTTTGGCAGATTCGTATTTCTGAATGAATCAAACAAACAAATACTTTTGGACCCCACAACATCAAGTATGAAATACCAACCACCGCATATAAGAACCATAACTTTAGAAGGAAAATAATCTGAAACCTTGCTGAATATGTAATAACTAGGTAAAATAGAAGTTGAATGTTGGAATTTCAGCCCCTTAACCTTCATGGTTTAATACTAAATATTTTACAAAACTAACAAAATGCTGAAATCTGACTAGGACCTATACTTAACAACACTCAAAACCAACACCAATAATAGCAAGAATACCACGTATAGTTCATGCAAGAGAGTTTGTAGTATAATGGAATAGAACACACTCATCCCACTCAACGTACATAACTTAATATCAAATTCTTATTCCTCATACTACGAAATGATGGATGAAAACAGATTTGCAACCTATCCGTCATGAGTTGGATGACAGCTCATGGTTATATTGGACACCTATGAGGACAAGAGACATGTTATACTAGTTTCAACCTTGTCTAGCAGTAATATAATTACATGATTAAGACACTAAAGGCAGTTCCAATGGCAATCCACAAAAACATTTTTTTTGTTGAGCCACATGGATGAAAAAACGCGTTTTGCACTATGGAAAATCAGAGTAAAATGAACAAGATAAAGTTAAAATATAAAATGATATATTTACGTGAGATAAAATACCGCATCTTATTAAAATCTAGAATAAGAGGGTAATCTAACCAATGAGTATCCTTTGAACGACGCGCAGTCATTAGCCGAATTGTGAAAATCATCATTTCGCTTGGCCAACTTTCTGCTAGTCTTCCTATTCCCCTTTATGACCCTCAAATCCCTCTTTCTCATGAGCTTATGTCTGACGCGAGGTTTTCGCGCGGTGTATTTCAATTGAGCGACGATTGTATTAGGATAATGGTTGAATACTCTCGTCGTGCGGCTGGATTGGAATCTTCCTATCCCAAGTGGGCGAAACCTTTCAATAGGGAGGAATATACAGTTGAGAACTTCTTTCTTCATTATGATGTCGTCATCATAAAAAACGATCAATACCGCTGGGAAATACGTTTGATGAGAGCGGATGGTATCGCAGAGAACAAGAGGATCATGCGGGATGTTGATTTTCACAATTCGGCTAATGACTCTGCGCGTCGTTCAAAGGGAGATAAAATAGGTTAAGTGAGATAAAATAGGATAAAGAATTGGAAAATATTTTGTTGGGAAACGGAAACAGTAGTTGGCGGTTGTGGAAGACCGGCCGGGAGTTGAGATCCTCCTGCGGATTTGGTTGGTCCGCGTGGTTGTACATTAAGTGCGCGGATAATCTACGACTGCACTCAACAAACCATCAAATTTATTGGTTTGCCTATCCGTTTTTCAAGTTTGTTGAGTCCATAATGAGAGCAAAATGAACAAATCAAAATTCCATAGGAATTGCCCTAAAGATGTTATAAATAAAATAGAATCAGCTTACATTAAACATGCATTACCTTAGTTTAGACGTAATTTGTTGTGTAAACCATAAAAAATCTAACAAATAGGTCCTAGAACTGATGTTGGGTTCAAGATTACATCTCAACAAGAATACTTCCGCCAAAAACCCAATTTGAAAATTAAACCCTTCCATAGAGTAGAGGATAACAAAATAATGAACTTTTGATCAATAGAGTTCTTGAAGCCCTAAAAGATGAAACTTGACTATGAGTGTGTTTGTTTTTTGCTGACTTGGCATCTGAACTAGACTCGGCTCGAGTCATATATCAGATCGTTTTTTTTTATTATTTTGAGTCAGATTTGACTCGCAATCTGACTCAGACCTAACCCCTAACTCAGACCCGTATGATTCATACCCCTGACTCATATGACCAATCCACTCTCACATATTTTTTAATCAGATGAGTCAAAATCTTACTTAAAAGAAAAGCAATTTGAGTCAGATCCAGATAAGCCAGGTGATATCAGTTAGATCCAGACGACTCAGATGAGTCAGGAAAAACAATCAAGGTGTAAATTTATGAGTTAAGTTGTGTTTTCAAGAATCTAGAAAAAGGTATATTGCTTCAAATATTGTCGGGCTTAGAGTCGTATTGGGACTAAGTTCGATTTAGAAGTCAAAAACGTATTAAAAAAAAAGGTGCCCATCCACCAGTTACAGCCGATTGTAACAAAAACAAGTGTCAAGCATCAACAGGTTCAATTCCCGCAACCCTGTCGACTGTAAAGGTCCTTGGCCTATTTCCCAGCGAAATAGACCCCTACCAAGCTAATTTATGATGTTCTCTTCATCCTCCGAGTAAGCTATTAATGATAATCTACATCACTATCATTCTCATCTTCTTCCTTAATGTCTTTATGAATTAAGAACTAGGGTCAATAAATTAGGAGAAACTGAGAAAACACTGGTTCCACTTATGTTTAAGTGACTAATAAGTCGAGTTTTGTCAATAGGAGGGAAGAAATGGATATGAGAAGGGAGAGCACGTGAGGTGGAAGTAAATTCGAAGATTCTGTATAATTGAAAACTATTTACTAAGTGATTTGAAATTTTATTTCTAATAGCAAATATGGATCAATATCAATAAGAGATCATATTATTACGCCACGATAACATAGAAACTGCATATGAATATGATTTTATTAATTGTATTCTGGAAGAAATAAGACACTTTTTGAGAACCAAAGAAACTCCATTTAGGGAATGGATTGCCCACATCGAGATTTATATTTGTCTACGAGGTTTCTTAGTATAGAGGAATAGGTTCTATCACATTCCACCCCACTTTATTCCCCCTCAAAATCCACTTCTTCCCTCCTATTAACAAAGTGAGTTCCTCAGCTTGCCGCTCCTTGCTCCTAGCTGAGCAGATCTGAGAAACAAACAAGCTCAACTATTCGATTGCGGTACATATTCAAATAACTAAGAAATTTTCCATCAGTTGTTGCTCATGTCATGTGCAAAGTAACTCAAAAAAGATAATTCTACAAAACAAAAATAAACTACCGTATTTAGAGTCTTTAGGGGAATTATTATTTCTATCTTAGTTTCCACTACAGTTTTTTTTTTTTTTTTTTACTAATAGGTAAATTCATTAAAAGACTATAACTTAGGGAGTGAGTGACCCTTAAAACATGACTAGCAGAGCCATCTAATGTGGAATGAGCCTGCTCCTTCCTAGCATTAGATTTATCTAGTGATAAAGCTGAACTAACACAAGATGGTGGGAGATAATCCCAGTTTCTACTACATATAGAAGATAATTTCAACATAACAAATTAAAATATTTCAGAGGGAAACAAAACCAAATTACTGACAGATTATGCATCTGATTGCATAGTACTTGAAAAACCTGCTCCCGAGAGGGGTATTGATAACTAAATATATGACCTAATCAACAAAAACAATCACCAATTTGGCAACCCTAGTACTAGTATATGATTGGCACGGAGACTGATCAGAAACCCATTACTGACAGATTTAATTGTACTTAGGGTAATCCATCTGATTTCATAGTACTTGGGCATCTTGCTCTAAAGGGGTAATCCATCTGACATAAAACCTAAATATATGACCAAAAATAATCACAAATTTGGCAACCCTGACATATGATTGTCTCAGAGAGTAGATAACCCTTTGAATTAGCCAAAACATGTTACTGCAGAAAAGTAAATCAAAAGTACGGAGTTTGAATCCTAAAAATATCAAAGTGCATAAGAAAACAAAAAAGAACAGCAACATCAGAAACCTTAATTGCAAAGTACGGGGTTTGTAGTGATTACCTGGCAAAGAGACATGAATTTCTGTTTTCAGATCGGATCGAAATGGAAACTCAAACTTCGGTTGTAACACACTTTTTCAGTTTCAGATTAGAACACCTCAGAGAATCTAATACAATCTTTAGATAAAGAGGAACACAATGACAAAGACAGGGAGTAATGATATTGGCTAACATTCAAATTTTAAGGGGGGCGCTTTTCTGACTTTCTTTTGACTACAATGAGGAATTGTTTAAGGCTTAGTTTGGTATTGTTGCAGCTTTTGTAAAAGCACTTTTCTGTTGTGCGTTGTTGTGCTGTGCTGTGAGAAAAAAGCAGTTTGACGTTTGGTAAAATATTAACTAAAGTTAAAGCTGATTAAAAAAGCAGTTAAAGTGTGTTTGGTAAAATATCAAATTCAACCATTGTTGTTATAGCAAATGACAAAAACATACATATCTTTGAAAATAGTTTTATTCGATTTTATTGGGTTTAAAATAATTAATCTTTTTTACTATTCAATATAAATATATATAACATTAAATTTAATAATTGTTACTATTATTATGAATATTATGATTTATTTAACCACTTTTTGATTTTATATATATTAATTTTCAAACAAAAAATCAAACTAAAATTAATTAAATAATTATTTAATATTTTTTTTATTTTTATCATTGATAAATGAAATAGAAATATTACTAATAATATTTAAAGACTAAAATATAAGAAAAAAAATGATTGTATATAAGTTTAAGGGTAACTTTTGTCATTTATAAAATAAAATAGGGACAAAAACGATAAATCAAGTATTAAATCTAGGTGGGACCAAAGCTTATGCTTTTGGAGCTTTTAAAAGCTCCTCCTCCTAAAAGCTCCTCCTCCCCAGCTTTTGAAAATTGAGGAATTTGGGAAGTGCTTTGGGTAAAAAGCACTTTGATTTTTTTTTACGAAACACTAATTTCAAAATTTATTGACATATATAGATTTTGAAAGTGCTTTTGGAAAAATAAAAGCATTACCAAACCCAGCCTAAAGGGGATGGAAGTTTTGGAGAATAACGGGTCCAAAAACTGTGAATCTCTTAAAAGACTCGGCACAATGAAGATCCAAAAAACTTCGAAATCCCAAAACAGATCGGCAAACCATCATTTTTCAGAACCCAGAAGTATATTAGCATAAACACTTCTTTCTGATCTGGTTTTAGTTTTAGAGTGCAACATTTTCCCCAAACTCAAGTTCTGACCAGTTAACACTAACAGTGATTGCAAGTAAGAGGGAACACGTAAAATACTAAAACGAGAAAACAAAATAAAATACTAAAACGTTAAAACAAACATAGATCTTAAAATTAAACATTGGAACAAATTCAAACAAGTTGAGAGAGAATCAGTCAGATACAGATGAGTCAGATTAAAAAAAAAGACACCCTCAAATTTCGGTTCTGATAAACATTCTCATGTCTGAATCCCACTGGAAAGAAATACAATAAAACATTGGGGAGAGATCGTGTTTAGAGAGCGTAAAAGAGGTCTACTTCCATAACTTCCGCAGGGACATGTTCTTATCTGTCTCTTTCTTCATTACCTTCGCCACTGCCATCTCGAAATCCTCCTGTGTTACGTGCACTCTCCTCTCCCTTAGAGCAAACATTCCTGCTTCTGTGCACACAGCCTGAAAAATAGGAGTACATCAGTAAGGATGTTCATTCTGCGGGTTATCATGAGTAACTCTATCGCAGTACATAATGATCTATAAAAGATGTCTTTGAGAGGACATCTTATAAGAACTTAGGTACGGGTAATAATGATATTGCTTGAGAATACAGAATTGTGCTTCCACAGTTCCTATAGAATGAACTACAAAGGATCTGAGTGAACTGGTCGATACAAATAATATTTACAGGGGTAGACAGCAACAAATTTATCAAAACAGAGAATAAGAGGTAATGACGAACCTTCAGCTCAGCGCCAGATGCCCCACCCATCTTCTCTGCTATCTTCTTCAGATCAATTCCACGCATCAAGTTCATTCTCCTTGAGTGGATTTTCAAAATATCCCATCGAGACTACAACAAACAAGAAGATGTGAAACAAAAATCATGAGACGCTGGCTATGAGTAAATCATGAAAACTGAATTAGAGCACATTATTTACAAGAATGTTTCAGATTTCCAATCTGAGCTACAAAGTTTATTTACCAAAAAACATCTACTGCTAATAAGATTATGAAACAACTGAATGATGGCATAGAATGGTGATAACAACTAAGAATCCCAACAGGAACACAGCATGAGATCACAATTATTCAGGAATTGCCAGAATTACCAGTTTCACCCAGAGGTACGGAGGTGAACCCTACTTGAGGTGAACATAAAACATACCTCCTCGTTAGGATTTGGAAACTCAATCTTCCTGTCAATACGTCCAGGCCTAAGGAGTGCTGGATCCAGAATATCAATCCTATTTGTAGCCATCAGAACCTGTAAAGATCAAGTATTAAGTTGTAAGAAATAAGCACCACAGAAGAATATCAAACTTTGTGCTAAAATATTAATTGAATTCCTACGAAGGCCCAATGCATCTATGAACTATTGAGTATACCTTGATCTTGTTTGATGCTTCAAATCCATCCAACTGATTGAGAAGCTCAAGCATGGTCCTCTGCACTTCACTATCACCATTACCTGTTCCAGATTCCATACGAGTCGATCCAATACTGTCAATTTCATCCATGAAAATGATTGAAGGCGCATGTTCCCTGTGAAAGAGCAGTACAACACAAGCCATATAAATAGAAGGTATACCAAAACCAGAAACTAGTACTTTCATCTCAAACAGTCGGCTGTACAAAATACAGGTGACTGAAAGCTTTCCACAAAAATGATGACATACCTAGCCATAACGAAAAGCTCTCTGACCATTCTAGATCCTTCTCCAATGTATTTCTGAACCAGCTCCGAACCAGAAACCCTAATGAAGGTACAGTCGGTATGATGAGCCACTGCCCTTGCGAGAAGTGTTTTTCCTGTTCCAGGTGGACCATAAAGCAGGACTCCCTGTCAAACAATAAAGAAAGAACGGGAATAAGGAGTTGGCAAAACGTGAACAATAAAAAGCTATAGAACAGCACAGACAAATACTTCGGTACAACCGAATTACCTTTGGCTGAGCTATTCCAAGACTCTCAAAAAGCTCAGGATGCTTAATTGGCAACTCAATGACCTGTAGATCAGAAGAAAGCACAACTGGTTTAAGTAATTCTGATAGCAAATTCGACCAGAATGTATATAACATTAGGAAACCTCATACTAACTGTTCAAATATGAACCAAATCTGAAATTAGAAGTAAAAGGACCTCTTTGATCTCTTTGATTTGCTGATCAAGACCACCAATCATGTCATATGTAGAGTCTGGAACTTTTTCAACTTTCATGAGGTTGACAAGAGGATCTACTTTACTGGGCAAAACCAAGTGGAGCACATAGCTATCATTACGAAGAGCAACTCTTGTTGTGGGGGTAATTTTTGTGATGTCAATGCTTTTATCAATGTCGACAACATACTTCCCTTCTGGGTGAACCTACATTCAAGAAAGTAATCAAGGAAAAAGGCCATCAGAACAAAACTCTGAAAGGGTGCATGCACAACAGAACAAAAATTGAGCATAAAGTCAGGGCACATCCAGATTCCTCCACAATGAGCATGACTAAAGTATTTTAAATTTGAATTGAAATATGTAACATCTGGAAAAAATTATCAGTTCACCAGTAAAAATTATAAAACACAGCTGCCATGCGGAGAGCTGAATTGGATACCAAACGATAAGAGACCACAAAGAAAGCCACAAAACATGCATTGCAAGCAACCTTCATGTCAGACACATTTGAGTTCAAATTCTGTTTTCATAACACACATCATCAGCTCAACTAGTTTGGCATGCTTAATACACGATAGAGGCACACTTTTTATATAACAAATCAGAGGTTTGTGCATGATAACTACTTTAACATAAAGATTTTTAATCAGCTGATTGAATAAAAAGAGAGAGAAACTGGAGATACTGAGTTGAAGCCAATGTAAGATTTTTAATCAGCTGGTGGAAGCCATATCTACGATATTTGAATCCTATGTCAAATCATCTTTTTGGCTTGTCAAATAGTACAAAACTATTGGATGGCTGCTAATGTTCAGAATCATGTTGTCAGCAAACTGCAACGCACTCTCTAATTGGATGTAGTTCTATGATCTTTACACTCTTCCGGTCTCTTGCTACAGTTGCTTTAGGTGTGATGGCTTCAGAGTCGATATTTGAGTCTACTCGTTTGGGAAGGATACTAAGATAAAATGAAAAAAAAAAAAAAACTTGTAGAATTGCGCAAGCTTAATCTTTCTTTCTGATGTAGGTCTCATCTGATTTGAGTATTGTAGACCTAGATCTCGCATCCACCTTTGTTAAGACTGTTATGGCTACCATTACTACTTTAGCCTATCTTGAAGTTCTGGCTATTACTGTTTTTTAAGTCCAATCTATATACTACACAACTTCTTATCAAGATAAATAAGAATCTAAACCGCTCTATTCCCTTCTTAAATGATAGAATCCATTTTACATGCTATAACATGCCACATCCACAAACAAGGGAAGCAAATAGAAGCAAAGCTGAAAGATGGAGATGGATGACCATAGCAAGATGGATACCCCATAAAATGAACTGATAAGGAAGAATAAAACAAAAAACACTAAAAAGCCAGAGAAACGCCATTCATGAACCATGCATTGTCGCTAACTAACTTACCTTAACTAACACCTTTGATTTCCCCATAACTTTCACCACCTCTCCAACATAAGATCCAGGCTCCTGAAGCAACTGCAACTCTTCTTTAAGCATCCTCACTGTCGTAAAAATAAACACACTCAGTAAGCCCAAATTTCAATCCAAAATACTCTAAAACCCCCTCCTAATCATGAACTCTAAGATACAAACATAATAATTACACATAATTCAGTGATAATCAAAAGATAAGATACTTAACTATCAGAACCCTAGTTCAAAAAAAAAAACACCGAAGATAAAAAAATGTGAAATCAACCACGAATTCAGTGTAAAACAAGTAAAATCACTTAAACGAAACACAAAACCACATCAATTATTCCAAAAAACTCTAATTTGACAAAAAATCCAAATTAGGGTTAGGTAGTGATGTTAAAAAGAGAAGTCGGTTCGATTATTACCTCTAGAATTCAGATCATTACGCTGAGCTTCAAGACGATTTAAATTATGAGACTTCTGTCGAACTTGAAGCTGAAGATCGTGAATATGTTGAAGGTAATATTGTCTAAGACCTTCACCTGGTTTATGCTTGGCAGTCATAGCATTCTTTAAGTTTATCGCATCGATAAATGATGAATTTCCTCCACTTGATTCTATCTGCTTCCTTTGTACTTCTACTTCCGCCATTAGAGAGCTTCAGAGATTTTGGTTTCGTGTTAACGAAGTTTATTAGATGTTTTCTTTTCTCTCCACTTCCTCTCTGCAGAGAGTTTTGTGTTGCCACCGCCTCAGTTTTTCCTTTACACTCTTTTATGAGGCCGTATTCGGTATAAGGCCGTGTTTGGTATCATGAACCTCTTACGGGCCGGGACTACTAATAGTACCATACTACCATGAACCTCTCCATCCCTTCGTAGAAAAACAACAGTGGTTCTGGATAGACCGTGTGTTTTAACTTAGAACCACGCAACTTACACAATCGAGTTTTTTTTTGTATTTGTAGTTTCTTCATTATCAAAATCATGTTGTGTGCTTTTACTTTATTTTTTTTTTTATATAATATAATTGTGTTGTGGTTTTACTCTTATCTTGTATAATTACCCGTATACAAGATAAGCCCCCATTATTTTCTCTGTTATACAACATATGTTTTTGGAATTGTAAACCTGGTGCAAACTTTCATATCTACAATCTCGTTCTACTAACTAGTGCAATTTTTCCATCAAGTACCCTTATTGTTGAGAGATACTATTTGAGTATTTTTTTATTTTCTATGTGGACCCTACATGAGACTGGACGGCCAGATATATGCATCTCTTTTAACCATTCGTCTATCATGCAATTGACACACCATTAAAAACTAACAAAGAAAAAAAAAAAAAAAAAACTTTTGGAAAATCAGTAGTTAATCCGATTCTACCTAAACCAGTAAACCTTGACCACCAAGAACAAATTGATAACATGTTGTTTAGTTAATTTCTATAATCATTCAAACCAATTTCGTTCAAAAAACCATGATCTATCTTGAACCCCCAAGAAAAAAATAAATAATTAATGACCGCAATTCTTCTTATCAGCGTCCTTTAATTTTCCCGGGCACCTTTACAGTAGATCAACTTCATAGAGAAAATTGAAGCTATTAACCTTTGGGTGAACGAATGATTTAGCAATTGTTACTCTAATGTTTTAGGATTGGGTATAATATGTGCAATCATTCAGTTTCATAAGTATTGGAGTAATTGAAAAAAGGAAAAAGAAATCTTTGTATTCATTTATTACTGGGATTTTTGAGTTTTCCATAAGATTTATCAATGGGGAAGTCAAGATTCATCAAATATTTAGATTATTACAGTGTAATAAAAATGGCGAAGAAGAAGACGAAAATGAAGGAACAGTGAGATGAGGCTAAAGTATATTTCGTGATCTGTTTTGGTAATTCCTTTTTTAGGAGTCTTTAATACGGAATAAAATAATCTAAGGGTAATAGTGTAATATAAATCTCAATTATAGAGAATAATAAATACCTATTATTCTGTTAACCAATTTACATTTCCGATGTAATTAAAAGTCAGTTTTACCCCTGTTAACTTGTATACGGGTATACAAGTTAACAGGACCCTAATTGTACTTGTACGTTAATAAAAAATATTTGGGTTTGATCCCTATAGTTAGGTTCGGTTTCGATACTTATTTTATATACCAAGTGCACCTTGTGGATGCTATTTTATTGACGGTGTATACTAGATCACGCAAGGTGTGTGTCATATAGGGTGATGTCGAAAAAGATTGTGGTATATTTGGTACCCTTGTCATTCCATTTTGTCTTTGTAAGATTATACAAGGTGTTTCTGCATTAGGTTAGTACGGAAATATTGTGTTGTACTTGGTACCCTCGTCATTTCAGTGACGATCAATCGCAACTCCAAGCCCTAGTTTCTTGTTTTCCTTCTCTGTGTGTATATATAAGAGTTTTGAAAGTCTTCTTATATTGATCCACAAATTCAAGTCTTAAGGTCCCACTTGAACCAAGTTTTATTGATTTTAGAAGTCAAAAACGTATTTTGGAAGTGGCCCCCTTCGAGTCACACTCGGCTGATACAAACTCCCATAAGCATTGATTATAACCTCTCAAAATTGAGAGTTTTCTGTATAAATTAACACCTAAAGTCGGTGGATACAAGTATCCATAAGCACCACTTGTTAAAGGCTCAAAAACAAACTTTTCTTATATAAAAATACGTCTAAAACAAGCCTACGTGACCACACCACACCACATCCACTGATTCTTAGAACTTCTCTTTTCTTCGTTGTTTTCTCATAAATTCTTCATACGACCTCATAATGACCTCATTCTTTTTGTGTTACCTTCGTATTTCAATTCTATTCAAGCTCATGGTAAGAAATTATAGATTTTAAACGATTTTAACTTGATCTTTGGCCTTTTTCACTTGTGGAACTTGAGTTCCTTGTTCATTTTATATCGCAGTTAGCTCATTTCTTTTCTTTTGGTTGAATCAACTTCAAAACACCTAAGAAACTCAAAAACAAACAAAATCAAAGCATAATGAAATAAAAACAAACAAGAAATCAATGAATTAGAGTATCAAACTAGTGCAAATAATACACATATCAAATTCTTCCACACATGCCTTTTGCTAATCCTCGATCGAACTATCTAACTAAAACAAAATACAACAACTCATTTTCGTTAAAGTCACAGTTGCACTTAGCATGTGCAACATGCCTTTAAATCCCTATATTTCCCTAGTGGACGAGTTATAGTCTTGTGAGGGTTTACAATAGTTATACCCACAAAACCTATTCCAACTTCTAAATATTCCAACATTTCAAGCATCCAATGAGCTATGAGGACATAAAGTTAGAAATACTAATAATAGGAATTTAGAAATACAAAAGAACTTTATTCTTACGCTTAATAGCTGAGAGATGAGAGTGTAACGTATTAAACCAATGCCATATAAAAAAATGCAGTCTCGAGAGAAACCAATAAGCATTTTTCCTCGGCTTTTCTGCCTCACCAGTTGATATACAAGATGTTAGAAATAGGACTCACCTTGCGCGTAACTAGAAATTAAGAAAGAAGTTTTACACACAGATGACATGGTGACGCTAAAATTTGTTTTTTTGTTTTATTTTTTAAAACCTCTTTTTATATTTCTAGTGATCTCTAAGAAAGGAAATCAATCATTATGCGAGGATGGGAATGCCTACTTACCTTCTCGTCCGATCTACATTCAAAGACTACTCTCAATAATACAATTTTATTCGTATTCGGTTTCAAATATTGATGATGAACTTCTGAACTTTGTAGAACTTTGACAACTTATACCCGTTATTCTTCGAGTCCTTGTTGCATGAAACTTCTTTATATTCTTTCTTTTCCATGGACTTAACTAATGAAATAACACACGAAATATAGATTTTAAATATATTTTTTTTGACATACGATAAAAATGTTAGATCATTTCTCGGTTGAAGCCACCAAGCGTTGGTATGTCAAGTTTGATTGTCATATTTTAGTTCCAAAACTCAAGGTCGCTTGATTAGATTACTAGAGTCAACTTCACTAGGTTAGACTAGGAAGTCTAGAAATGCTGAGACAAACTCGTGTTACTCTAAAGAATCTGAAGACGTATCGGCATCAACGAATACATCATCCTTTTGTTCGAGGTTAGTAATACAAGACTGACTTGTTTTCATTTCTATTTATGTTGCTTTCAAGTCGTTTATATTGAAAACATAACATGTTATATATGTGAAACTCTAATATAAGAGACTTGATCATTTCATTATGATCAAAGTGTCAAAGAAGAATTTACAAGTTGTATCACAACTTTGGTATATTGAATTACAAAGTATAACGTCTATTTTTTGAACTTCGTAATTGCGACATAGACATTATCTTTATAACTTGTTACTAGATTGTGTAATGAACTTTAGGTTGATTCCACGCCTAGAAAACTATGTTTAACTACATGAGTTTAAGGAAGTAAACTTTCGAAAGTAATCAATGGGATTGCAGGACCGATCCCTATTGGGGATGTATAACATGACCGATCCCTATTGGGGATCTCTTGCAGGACCGGTCCCAATAGAAATTTTGTGTTTCCGGTTTTCATATACACTTTAGGGTTTGGTGAATATCGGAATATGAGTTGCTATTTAAGATAGTTCAAGATGTCGACTTTAGGGTTTCCATATACATACATATTAATTTACCATCATCCATGGACTATTTTTAGGGAAAATATATTTATATGTTAAAGCCAAAAGCATTGATAATATGCAAACAAATCTCCAATAACTTCACGACCTCAAGGGACAATCAGATAATGATTTAAAATAAAATTATGGGAACTTTCTTTATTAAAAAGAAATTAAATCAAGATCAATAAGGCACCACAGGGACTAATGATATTGGTGTGTACTCTTTTTGATCTTTAACGTCATGGTGTATTCCACCTATAAGTGAAACAAAACTGAATTTTGGAGGTTTTTACGGAGGAAAAATTAAAAGTGTTATCTCATGATTGCAGAAATTCCCCGTAGTATTTGAAATTGGCTTATATGTTTATTTTGAAGAAAAATAAAGAAAAATATCATCGTTTTTTCTAGATAAGAGCTAAACAGATGGTTTCTTATAAAAGAAATATAAATCATCATTTTTTTATTCTCACCTTTCAAAAAAAAAGTCGAGAATTACCAAGTTTAACATTTGTTTTTAGGAAAATAAAAGTCCATACACTCGTCGGCTCAAAACTGACAAAAATTTATATCGTCTTATATCTTCAAGGACAACTTAAACTTGGTAAAAACAAAAATAACCATGATATTGGTTAAAGATATCCTAATTGATTCACTCGAATCAATTCATGAACATTATAGCCACGGTTTGCAAAGATTGCATTCCTTGTTATATAAATGTATTTGTTCATGAGTATGTAAATATACATTTCCGATTTTAGAAATTAACCCACTCAAGTATGCAAATGGGTGCGCATACCTGAGTTCCCGGACTTGTCCTGTGATCGTCAGTATGCAAACGTGTGCGCATACTGTCCTACACTACCAAAACTCGATTGAAGCAAAGACTTCGTAATAACGTTGATCAATAGCAAGACATGGGTAGTTAGGACCTGTAATCATCCTACACATAAATGTTGTGCATCGTCCAACATTTGTAGTATCGCAAGTGAAAAGAACAAATGAACATAATATGTTAATGTATTTGATTAAAGTTAAAAAGAAATACATGGTACCGCACCTTCCCCCTTCTCCTTTACCCGGGCTTGGAACCGGCAATACATTTGCATTGGAGGAGTTAAGAAGGAGTTGACTATTGAAGTCAGGAAATAATATATATATATATATATATTAAGATAATTACAAAATCTATTACAAACAAATTAGACAGATGCATAGTCTGTCTAATCATCCTGCAATAACAAAAACATCAAAAAGTAGGCTATAGGATTCGCCAAGTGTTTATAATAATACCCAAAAAAGGAGTTTGTTGGATTTAATCATCGTGTTTAGTTACCAAAAAAAAGCAGTCTGTAGGATTTGCTATGTCTTTGAACATCTGCTGATAATCAAAAAAACAAAATAGTTCATCACCCGATATTAAACATGTTTACGCACAGGTGCCACCTATCCTCAACCCATCTCACCCAATTAGGCAGTGATAGCTGACTCAAGGTACACCAACCATCTCCTTGAGGGGCATCCCAGATCATAGCAATTTGCTCATACACTTGCTCGATGTATACCTTCCTCTCATTTGGCTTCACCTTTTTATGATGAACGATATCACCACTGACTACAGAACCCAATGCAACAACCCTACCTCCATTGTCTAGTAGCTCAACTGGACAAATGGCGTGCCTATTACTTGCACTGACCTCATTCTCCGGAACACATCCATTTACACCACTAGGATAACAAGTGGACCCTTTCTCTGGGATATGAGTGCCTACTCTAGATGTTGTAGATCCATTAACCTTCAACATCTGTAGTATCGCCTGTGAAAAGAACAAATGAGCATTATATATCAATGTATTTGATTAAAGTGGATTGAGCTTTTCCACGGATGCTCAACAAGTCAGAATTGAACACTTACATCAAATTTAATACCCATGTCACCATGAAGTGCAACCACCTTACTAGCCAAAATACCCACTTCACTTTGAATTGTGTCCAATCTTGCCTCATTTTGGGAGTCACTTTTTTTAAGAGCATAACACGCTATCGCCGCCATCTTATCCTGCTTCTTTGATACATTGGATGAGTAGCCACGAACCCCATCTTTTCGGTTATATCTAAATACCTCTACCAGTTTTGTTTCGTCTTTTGATAAATCAAGGTGAACAGGAACCAATTGATACACCAGACTTATATTCCCGAAGAACAACCAAGTAATATCAATCACCTCACAATAATCTTAATCGTATGGTAGCGAAACAAGATATTATGGAATCACAAACGATGAGACGAAGATGTTTGTGACTACTTTTTATCTTGCCTATCGGAGATTGAATATCGAGCAAATATTAAAAAAGATAGTACTCAATACGATAAAAAATAACAAGATCTGAACAGGCAACTACAGAGAAAATAGTTGAGCATGGCTTCACAATCCCAATGAAGTCTTCAAGTCGTTAACCTATAATGGTTTTAGAAAACTTAGGTTAAAGGAGAATCGACTCTAGTCGCAACTAGTATCACACAGAGGTGTGGAGATTAGATTTCCCAGTTGCTAGAGTTCTCCCTTATATAGTCTTAAAATCAGGGTTTGCAATCAATGTTACCTTGGTAACAAAGCATTCAATATTCACCATTAGATGAAAACATGATTAGACTCAAGCTAATATCTTTTAACCGTTAGATCGAACTTAGCTTGTTACACACAAATGAAAAGTAACTTTATTTAGATATGGGTAACTGCATTACCTAAACGTGTACACCTTGTTGGCTCAACAATAGTTAACCGGGTTATCCATATGAACATTTTCATATCACTTATTCATCTTAACCATAACTAGTTCAAATGACTCAAATGAAACTAGTTCTAAAGTTGTTCAATTGTTTATATTCTCATAGAAGTATACAAGACACAATTGAAGCAAAATCGATTTTGATTCACTCAAATCAATTCATGAACATTATAGCCACGGTTTGCAAAAGATTGCATTCCTTATTATATAAATGTATTAGTTCATGAACAAACCAATTTTAGAACTTAACCTACTCAAGTACGCGGACGGGTACGCATACCTAAGTGGCCGGATGGGTTCGCCAGTACGCGAACGGGTAAGCATACCACCAAACTCGGTTGAAATACGGAACTTGAACTTACGCCAGTACGCGAATGGCTAAGCATACTAAGTTTCGGACTTTCATTAACCAACCAGTATGGTTCCTGGACTTGGAATAACTTGCAACAGTGAGCATACAAGTACGCATACTGTGCTATATCCAATCATGGTTGATTTTTTCTAAACTCTCATTTCAATCATTGCAACATTCTTAGAAGACGGGAATAGCTGTCTCACACAAACTATTAGCTTGGAAGCAATTTTCAAGTGATCGAATGATCAATACGAAGCATTCCGAATCTACATCAAATGACTGTCTCACACAAATCATGTAAGATATTACCAGGCGATTTTCACATGACCATCTTTTGACTTTAGTCAAGAATATAAGATGAACTTGGTTAAAGCGAAAGCTTGCCAACATATATTTCGAGAAATATGTAAGCGCGTTAAACTCACCAAAATATCAAATGTGTATAATCAAAGTCTATATAGTTATACGACTTTTGTCTCAAATAGGAGATAAAGTAGATAGAATTTTGATTGATAGATGAGTTCAAGTCTCCACAAACCTTTTGTTGGTGAAGTTCCACAATCTCTCCTGAGTAGTTCTTCGTCTTCAATCGATGAACGTCGTGAAGTCTAAAGCTCAACTACACTTTCTATCCTAATCTGAGACTTAGCTATAAGTAGACTAGAAATCAAGACATATAGTTTTGGCAACTAAACTTGACAAACAAGCTTGAGATAGCCACACTTTCGAGTTTGGCCGAGCACTGCTCTAACACTTTGTGTGGTGCACAAACCTTGATCGGTTGGGATCCAACTAGAATCAAATTTATTCGATTGATAATTGTGTGAGATCGGTAACACCTAATAATTCTCTTGAGATCTATTTTCATTGTTACAAATTTTGAATCTTATTACTTCCGGGAATAGAGGTTGGATTGATCTAACCAGAAAAGGAGTTTATTAGTTTAAATGGAAGAGCCTTTGCATATGACTTGAGATAGATTTATCTTAAAGAATCAATAGAGTTTTTACCAAACAAATTTGTTGTTCCTTTACTGTTTGGAATACGATCCAAAGGAATTGTTCCAGTGCGTGCACTCATCGAAGTCGGAATTGCAGGGATACTGAGGAAACTGAGTGAACCAGGGGTAGTTGCTTGGTCTCAACTATATGAAGTTGGTTTAGATTTTGTATAGCAGCTTATCTGAGAGTATTCAATTCTGGACTTGGTCCCGGGGTTTTTCTGCATTTGCAGTTTTCCTCGTTAACAAAATCTTGTTGTGTCATTTACTTTACCTTTCCGCAATTATAATTGTTGTTATTATAATTTAAAGTAAATTACACAAACGTTAACTCTGTCATACTTAATAGTGATCCTATAGAGTTTGGTTAAGTCTGAACCTATTATCAAGTATCACACTTTGGTAGTCGTATTGTCTCGATCTCGTATTGTAGTGATATACACTACAAGGGGTTAAAAACTAAGAATTAGGGGTTTGATTGAAGAAGGGAAGAAGAGAAGAAGAGCTAAAGAAGATAAGAGCTGGAGTTGGAGAGAGAAAGTAATTTTATTAATAATTCAACTTAGCAGTATCCAATGACAGACCGGATACAAATACAAAGCAATTGGTCATGTCTTACATATAATATGATAAAGGCACACAGACAATTATAAGGGCACCAGGCAGTACAAAGAAAGGTCTATGAAAAATACCCCTACTAAATTTGATTCTTGTCCTCAAGAATGAATTTTGGGAACTGGTGCTTGATGACAGCCCTGTCCTCCCAAGTAACATCTGCCTCTGTGGAGTGTGTCCAATGTACTAAGACCTGCTCCACTAGCTGTTGGTGCTTCTTAACAGTCCTGATGGACAAAATCTGAAATGGAGTAACCCCATTTGCATCCAAGGAAGGTAATGTAATCTGTGGCAGTAATCCTTCTCCAAGCTTTGGCTTTAATTGAGACACATGAAACACTGGATGAATCCTGGAAGTAGCAGGAAGCTTGATCTTGTATGCCACCTTTCCCAACCTTGCAAGGATCTGATATGGACAAAAAAATTTAGCAGATAACTTCAAATTCTTCCTCAGCTGCACTAATGTTTGCCTGTAAGGCTGTAGCCTCAGATAAACCCAATCTCTAATCTGGAATTCCCTCTCATTTCTCTGTTTATCAGCCTGTTGCTTCATTTTGTGTTTTGCTTCTTCGAGAGTAGATTTGAGGATAACTCCCATAGCCTGCCTTTTTTGCAAATAGTCTTCCACAGATTCATTGGAGGATGGTTGGTGAGAAAAAAGACCAAATTGTTGAGGACTGTATCCATATAAGGCTTGAAAAGGAGTGAGCTTAAGGCTGGAATGATATGTGGAGTTAAACCACCATTCAGCTAAGGAAAGCCAGCTAACCTGTTTTGCAGGTCTGTAGCTAGTCATGCATCTTAAATAGGATTCAAGGCATGCATTGACTCTCTCAGTAAATAGTATGCAGAGCTCATGTGCAGTGTTGTTCCCATCTTAGTAAATAGTTCTTGCCAGAAGTTGCTTAAGAATATGCTATCTCTGTCAGAAACTATTGTAGCAGGAAATCCATGTAGTTTAAAGATGTTATCAAGAAATACCTTTGATACAGATGCAGTAGTGACGGATGACTGAGTGGCAAAAAATGGTTGTACTTGGTGAACATATCCACCACCACCATAATGACCTCTCTGCCTTCTGACTTTGGTAATCCAATGATAAAGTCCATGGAAATGTGCTTCCATGCTTGGTCAGGAACTGGTAATGGTTGCAGCAACCCTCCTGGAGAAGTATGTGGTACCTTGTGTTGTTGGCAGATGTCACACTCCTTGATGTATTGGAGCAAATCTTTTTTCATACCTACCCAATGTAAGTATTATTTTGCTCTTTGATAGATGGCCTGAGTACTTGAATGTCCCCCCCACAAAGTAAAAATGGATAGCAACCATCACTTGTTGTCTCAAGGTCCCAGCTGAGCCAATGTATACCCTATTCTTGTATCTCAATACACCTTGTATAAGTGTATAAGGGTTTCTGCTGGAAGGAGATACTGTTAATTGTGGAACTAGTTCAGAGGCCAACTTATCTGAGTTGTAGCTATCTTGCACTTCTCCAAGCCATGTAGTTGGGTGATGAATTGACATTTATGAGAGACAGAGTGTGGGAATCTGGATAGTGCATCAGCCACCTTATTCTCTACTCCCTTCTTGTAACACACTGCATAATCATACCCTAACAATTTGGAAAGCCACTTCTGCTGAACCATGGAATGAAGTTTCTGTTCCATGAAGTATTTTAGACTCTGGTGGTCTGTGTATATAGTAAAGTGATTTTCCATCCAGTAAGGCCTCTGCAATACCCTAATTATTTTTAGTTACGGTTTCGGTTCGGGTTATACCCAAATTACCTAACCATGTGGTTTAAGATGTTTCTTTTGCCTTAGTAGTTAGGTTGTTTGAACTAGAAAGGCTACAAGTTAGGGTGGAAATAGAATAGCTAATAAATAATATAATAAATATTTTGATTAATAGAAAATGAAAAGACAAATAAAAAGAAATAAGGAAATAATAAACATGATGTATTATTATTAATAGGAGTAGTAATAATATGGGAATTAGTGTCTGGTTTAGAAAGGAAAGAGGGAGAAAAGAAATGGGGTTACAAACATAAATTATAGAGAAAGCTAGGAGAGGAAGATGGAGTTGGAGATTTTTGGAGAATAAGGATTAAGAAAATCAGTAGAGGCTTAATAAAATTAAGGTAGAATGTGAAACCCTTTCTCTTTTGGTGTTTATTTCGTTTGCCTTTGTATTATTAGGTTTCTGAAATTTAATTGGATAAATATATATCTCTTATTGATGATCAGGCTTATCCTATTGATTTATAACATGATTAGGTATCTTTTGTTAAAATTTGAGAATTTTCATACGCAAATTCACCGTTGAATGTTCCTTGTAATTTGGATTGTGATTTCTGAAATTCTGGACAGTTTCGTTTTGATGTGGTTTTGATGTTCTTAGGCAGTCTTAATGATGCTAAAGTGATTTGATGTCTTAACAAAAGTTCTACATAAATGTATTATATTTCATTGTGCTTTGGGTTTGCTTAATTTGAGACTAATATGAATTTATGGTGAATAGATTGATAAAATGATGTTGCCCGCCTAGATTTTGTAATGCGTTTGTAAAATCAATATCTTTTGATTGAGACGTTAGTTTCATGTGAAATTTGGATATGTTATACATTATGGTGTCAGGAATGTTCACTAAAATTTTGAGGTAGATCGGACAAAGTTATCATTACGAAACCTATAACGTAAAATTCTGCAGTTAGTGTGTTTGCTTAAATGGTTGAAAGAATTACATCGTTAGTTGGGTTGTGAACTTATGACTTGTTGATGAATTGGTTTGGAATATAAAAATGTATATTGTATGATAAAATTATTTTATAAATAATTGGATATGCTTGTTTGGATGGCGGTGAGCGTACCGAGGATATACGGATAGGTGGGGCACAACCCAAGGATACTCGTGCTATGGTAGTGTGAATTTATAAATGAATGAATATATTTGTTTGAATGGCGGTGCCTCATCGAGGATACATTACATAGGTTGGGCACGACCCAAGGATACTAGTTCTGAGTAGTGTGAATTTATAAATGAATGGGATATATTTTTTTGAATGTCGGTGCCCGTACCGAGGATACACGGATGGGTGGGGCACGACCCAAGGATACTCGTGCAAGTGAGGTTGGCGGTCCCGTTCCAAGGATACATGGATAGGCGGGGCACGAACCGAGGATACTCGTGCATTTAAGAGGAGTTGATAGATTGTGAGTATAGTTGATGAAGGTGCACCATATACTCTTGTTGTACACATTTTGTTTGATTGGTTGACATTTTTTGATATATTTTGAGAAAGGGAATGCATTCTATTGAGCCGTCATCTCACCCCAATTGACATTCCTTGCAGATTTATGGAAGTTGGAAGTGGAAGCTAGAAATGAGTAGCTTAGTGATTGCATTGTTTTCTTGTATTGCTTGAAGTGTAAATTGAATAAAAAAAAGGTTTAGTTGAAAATGTTTTGAATGATGTTTAATGTATTCTTATGCTTCAATTCATGTATAAGAGTTTCAATTATGTTTGGTATAAAAGTAAATTAGCAAGAATAAATATAAGCATAAGTCTCGTTCCGACCCGTAACGCTTTGAGTTCGGATCTCCATACGGGTTTGACCACGGTCCCGAACTCCGGGGTTATGTGACCTCCACTTTGCCACCGCCATGAGTATAGCAAGCAGCTCTTTTTCATAAGTGGACATGGAAAGAAATCTGGTTTTCATGCCTTTGTCAAGTAGGCAACGGCTTCTTGTTCTCGCATCAAAATCGCTCCCACTCCCGTATCACAAGCATTAGTTTCCACTTCAAATGGCCGAGTGAAGTCGGGTAGGACCGATGTTGGGGTTGTGGTGACATCTTTCTTGAGGGATTCAAATGCGGATGATCTTCAACACTCCACTTAAAATTATCTTTCTTTAGTAAATCATTCAAGGGCCTACAAATAACTCCATATCCCCTCACAAACTTCCCACAGTAGTATCTAGTGAGGCCTAAGAACCCTCTAAGTTCCTTCAAGGTGGTGGGTGCAGGCCATTTGAGAATGTAATCAATCTTTGCTGGGTCAGCTGTTACACCTTCACCTGTGATGATGTGGCCTAGATATTCCACTTTGGTTTGGCCAAAAGTACACTTACTGAGCTTGGAAAATAGAGTATGTTGCTGTAGAGTCTTGAGTGTAATTTCCAAATGCTCTAAATGTGTTTCCATGTCAGGACTGTACACCAAGATGTCATCAAAAAATACCAATATAAATTTCCTCAGATGTGGCTTACATACATCATTCATCAATGCTTGAAAATATGATGGTGCATTGGTTAAGCCAAATGGCATTACCATGAACTCATAATGCCCTTGATGAGTCTTAAAAGTAGTCTTGTAAGTTTCTGGGGGGGTATACTCTAATTTGGTGATATCTAGCCCTCAGATCAATCTTGGAAAATACCTTGGAGCCAAATAACTCATCTAACAGCTTCTTTCTATTATTGGGATAGGATACTTGTCGTTGACTGTAGCCTCATTCAATCTTCAATAGTCCACACAAATCTCCAGCTACCATCTTTCTTCTTAACTAGGAGGATTGTTGAAGAAAAGGGGTTGTGGCTAGGTTGAATTACACCTGATTTCAACATTTCTTGTACAAGTTTCTCTTTATATGTAAGGAATCATGTATGGCCTTTGGTTAGGAGGTGTAGTGAGTGGTTTCAAGGGTATGTGATGGTCATGAGTTCTAGAAGGAGGTAATGTCTTAGGCTCTTGAAAGATAGAATCATACTTTTGTAATATGGGTTTAATGGGTTACGGTATTTCGGTTTCCTTTTCACAAGCAAAGAATGGCAAAAAGACTACCAATCAACCCATGTTTATTCTTCTTAAGCCATTTATGTAAGTCACTTCCTATCATCATAGAGAATTGAGATATGGGAGTATTACCTTGTAATTTAATGCTCTCCCCATCCTTGTTGAAGGTCACAATTAGCTTCTTGAAGTCAAATGACATTGGGCTCATATTCTTCATCCAATCCACACCTAGCACCATATCACAACCACCTAACTTCAAAAGCCTCATGTCCCACTGAATTCATGTCCTTGCATTTGCTATGTGAAGGAAGAGCACTTAGCATCACCGATCATTTGGTACCATTGGCAACAAATTTACCCATAAGGAATTTGCGGGAGCTCCAGGATCCAAGAAACTGTGGGTGCTCCCACTATCTATTAAGATTGTTAAGGATTGCTTTCTCGTTAATACCCTCAATCCCGATAGTGTTTTGTGAAATATTTCCAAATAAGGAATGCACTAATATCTCTACATCTTCATCTCTGCCGGTGATAGGGGAGACTCACAAGGGGATTCTTCTCCGCATTGAGTTGTGTCCTCATCTTCTCGCAGCTAGCATATATATTTGTTGCTTTATGTATTTGTGTCATGCTTGGAAAACCTCATCACAATTGTAACATAGCCCTTTCTCCCTTCTTTTCCTCATATCAAAGATAGGATAATCTTTTGATAGGAGGTGGGGAGATTGCAAAGTAGGAGTTTGAGAGTTCTTGGTGAAGTTTTTAGGAATTGTAACTGGAGATGTAATGTTCCTTTGAGGGTAGTGGATGAGAACATAAAGTGGGGGTGGTTTGTAAGAGTTTTTAGTTTTCTTAGCTGCATTTTAAATGAGTGCCTCCGTATTCTACGCGATAGACGCATTGGCTAAAGTCTTGGGTGAAAACATTTGTACATGTAGCCTTAATTCATCCTTAAGGCCACTGATGAAGCTATAAGTAAAGTAACCTTCGTAAGATGGGGATATTTAGCTAACACCAAAGCCTTTAGTTCTTCAAAAAATTCCTGATAATCAAGGACTGGACCTAATTATTGAAGCTTATTAAACTCTCCTACAATGTCATCATGCCCCAACTCTTGGAAACGAAGACATGTGTCTCTAAGGAAATCTTCCCACATCACAACTTGTTTCCCAACTGCAATCTTGAAACCATACATTTGTCTTTCCTTCTAGATACATGGAAGCCAGATTCACCATTTGTGAATCTGTCATATTATGCATAATAAAGAATTTCCTACACTTACATATCCATGAACGAGGATCGGTGTCGTCAAATTTTGGATACTCAACCTTGGGTTTAAGTCGTTGAAATTGATTATGGTCTTGAGCTCCAAATAAATAACGAGGTTGATTTAAAATATTTTCACCTGAAGGAGAAGTTATGTTGTTTTCGGACGGTGGTGGACCCAAAATGCCGCCAGATTCACCTCTGTTAGCATGAGCTCTACCTGAAACTTCAAGGAAACGGTCCATTTTAGAAGCTAGAGTTATATTAATGGCACACATAAGTTTTGGAGTTGGTTTTCCCTGAGCTTCCTTCATTCATGTAATTGATTTCATCACCGCATCATATTTCACCGATGAATCGCTTTGAGACTTTGCAAGCTCATCCATCTTCTTAGTGTAATCTGCTTGTGTTGTAGTAAGCTCATTGATTTTTCTGGTTAACTCTTCAACAACTACTTTGTTAGCCATAGCAGGTCCAAAGGATAGATGCTACTGATACCAATTTGTAGTGATCTACACTACAATGGGTTAAAAAACTGAGAATAAGGGTTTGATTGAAGAAGGGAAGAAGAGCTAAAGAAGATAAGAGCTGGAGTTGGAGAGAGAAATTAATTTTATTAATAATTCAACTTAGCAGTATCCAATGACAGACCGGATACAAATACAAAGCAATTGGTCCTGTCTTACACATAATCTGATAAAGGCACACATACAATTATAAGGGCACCAGGCAGTACAAAGAAAGGTCTATGACACGTATCCATAGACAATCACGCAAAGTGTGAATACCGATTTGTTGTATTGTCTCGACTTTGTCCATAGACGATTACTTTCCGTAAGAGGACTTATAGGTGGATAAATTAAAGATTTTGGTGTATTTGGGTACCCTCGTATTTTCATAAGACTATAACCGGTTCCGGAGTCCACAAAACTATTTTGGTATGCGTACTGGTATGGACACACAAACCGTGTTCCGGAACATAGAACTTTTCTGGTACATGTACCAGTATGGATACCAAACCGATTCCGTGACCACAGTTCCTTTTCGGTTTGTATACGGGTATGCGTACCGATCCGGTTCAGGAGTCAACCATATTTTTTACATGATGTGCATAAGGATATGCGTACCACAAATATGCTAGTCGACATATAGTTACTCTGCTACGTGTACGAGTACATGTAATACGGCATCAGACCTATAAAAGTTTTCCCTATTTGTAAGACTGATAACACTGTATTATATCCGAATCTATAGTAGTTTTATATTTCCCTCTAAATCGATTTGAAACATTCCCGAATAACATTGATGAGTGCTTAATTCTTACAAATTTACCACTCAACTTATATTTTGTTAGTTATATATTTTGTACAAATTTAATAATTTTATTTAGTTTTGCAGTGTTTGTCGAATAAAGCTAGGTTTGTCGAATAAAGCTCGGTTGGACTAGAATGCGGAAATATGCCCGTAAGGTGAATCAAAAATCAGAAGCACGACTCATATGCTCTCTCGGCTATCTCATAAATCAAAGGAAATAGGGAAGATTGTTATCGAAAAGAAGCCCATCAATATTGTCTCAAGTCCGCACCCATGCAACTAATCATGGAAGGATATGATGACATGGCGCTCATGCATTGGGATATACTCCCTCCGTTCCTAATTAATAGGCTGGTTTTGTTTTTAGAGAAAATCATTGAAAGGGGTTCTCATGACACTTGTCAATAAAAGAAGTGAAGTGAAATGGTCCCCATGACACTTGTCAGCAAAAGAAGTAAAGTGAAATGGTCCACATGACACTTGTCATCAAAAGAAGTTAAGAGAAAAGTGGTCCCAGAAAATTAAAGTAACATTTGACTTTCCCAATTTGGAAACCAGCCTATTTTTTTGAAACATTTATTTATAGAAACCAGCCTATTATTTAGGAACGGAGGGAGTATAAATTAAATTAGTGAAATATATTCTTACTTAATTAGTTTGTATGGACTATTGGAATTATACCTAAGTTGGCAGCATGTGAAAGGTGGAGATAAGGAAATGAATTAATATGGAAGAAGTGAAACCAAATCTCTTCAGATTTGTTTCCCGTTTAATTACTTAACCGAGGAAATTCCAACTAATCTAAGGGGTTGACGTGCATGACCAAGAGACCAGAGGGGCAACAATTTTTTTTTTTTTTTGAAGCATGAATTTTATTAGAGAAAAGTTTAAATTACAACTTGTCGTGGGTATGTGGTACCCACAGAGTCTTGAAATAAAATGTGACTGATAAAAAATGGGATTGCCTGGTCCCAAATTTTGGTTGAATAGTTTCCTACTTGGCTTCCGTCTGCTGCCTTCCCTGTAGTTGTGTTGTATGGCGACTTGCGGGATTTGCCTAAACCTACTTTTTATTTCTTCAATCATTCCTGCAATGTGCCAAGGTGGCATGGTGGTCGATGTGATGAAACGCAGGAGGTTATCTGAATCCATTTCAAAGAGAACTCTAGGTCATTGTCTTTCTGTTGCTGTTATTGAGGCTAAAAGTAATGCCCAGGTTTCTGCAGTTAGTGCAGTGGTAATTCCCAGTGGTTGAGCCATTGCTATTAACGTTCGTGCATCGAGTCTCTGCTGCACGAATCCCGCCCTGCAAATCCCGGGTGGCCTCCGGGCTGCTCCATCTGTGTTAATATTTATCCAGTTGATGTTCGGAGTGGACCAACCTACCGATATTGATGTTGTCCTTTTATCTGTTGTTGGGTGGTTGAATGTTAGTGTATCTCCAGGCCTATGACCGTGGTGAAGTGTGCGGTGCTCAAAATATTCTTGTTGTAGTTTTTATGCCTGTGCTAGGATTTCTTCCGAAGTTGTTTGTTTTTGTTGGTAAACTAGATCATTTCTCGGATAGCCATAGGGTCCATAGTAGAAAATGTAATGAGGAGATTATAGTTGTTGATGTTGGTTGTTGCGGGGATTTGGGATTTGGTTGTTTGTGGAGTTAAGGTGAAGGTCAGGGTGGGGTTGGAGTTTGGTGCATTTGTAAGTTGATTGAATAATATGTTCCGGGAAGTAGTTGTCGTTGAGCAATGAATTAAAAGGTGGCTTGCTAATTCCGTATTAGTATTGCATCTTAGACATATGTCTGAGTTGGTCAAGTGGATTCGATGTAAGAGAGAGAAGGTTGGTAATCCTTCATTGATGGATTTCCACAAGAAAAGCCGAATTTTTGGTGGACATGGTAAGGTCCACAAGAATTTGGTAGGTGGTAGAGGTGTGTGTGTTGGTTGACCATGGGTTAGACATTTGTATCCCGAAGATGTAGTGTACTTTCCAGTTTTTGAGTGTGGCCATATAATTTTATCTGGGGTATTATTTAAGGGAAGGTGAATATTGATGATTTTTTTGAATTATTGGATTGAGAAATGTGTTCAATTTTTCATGATTCCAAGAGTGGGTGATTGGATCGATGATATCTGCTACCGTTTGGATTAGGTAGCACCTGTCGGAGTCTAAATTGGGAGAGTGTGGAATCCAATTAGCTTCTATCGGAGTTGTTAACCCATTTCCAATATGATGGAAAATTAAGTTTTGCATGGTAGGGATAATGGATGCGAGTTGTCTCCATTGAGGACTGGAAGCAGAGGGTATGGAAACGTTTCCTTGAAAAATTGGTTGCTCTTTAAGGTATGTTGCGCTGAATAGACATCCGCATATAGAGTTAGGTTGTTCATGCAAATTCCAAATTCTCTTCATTAGAAGAGCCTTATTATGATCACTGCTTTTCCTTATTCCTAATCCTCCTTCGGCTAATGGTTTTGTTGCTTTATCCCATCCTATAGGGTGTAGTTTTTTGATCGTTGAGTCATGTCCCCAGAAAAAATTCCTAGTGATACGATCTATTTGTTTGTGTATATTTTTGGGTAGGTTTTGTGTTTGCATTATGTGATTGGAGGTTGGGGTTAGGGAGGTTTTGATGAGAACTAGTCTTCCGGCTGGAGTTAGGCATTTTGTCATCCATCCTTTTGCTTTTCTGGTTAATCTTTGTAGGAGGGGAGTGAAAGTTCGATTTGATGCTCTTCCTTGTTTAAACTGGATGCCTAGATAGGTTGGAGGTTTTGATGTGGTAGGCATATCAAATAATTGTTGAAGATCATTTATTTTGATTGGGTCTAAATTGGGGTGATGGATGATTACCGATATGGTAGTATTAATTACTTTCCATGCAGAGGAGCTATAGGCTTGGAGGAGGGTTTTAAGGTGTTGGTTACTTTGATCTGAAGCTTTATAGGTAATCGAGAAGATCATCTCGCATACATTAGATGAATTATGGGAGGTGCTTTTTGTGATATGTTAAGTCCTGGAACTAATTTTTGGTTTTGAAAGTTTTCCAGGTTTGTAGATAGGATTTTAGCACATATGATAAAAATATAGGAAGATAGTGGGTCTCCTTGTCTGATACCTCTGCTTGGGGTGATGTATCCATGCGGTGTACCATTTATTTTGATTGAATACGTAACTGTTGTGATGCATAACATAATGTAGTCTATAAAGGTTTATGGGAATCCAAGTTTTGTAAAAGATGTTTTGATGAATCCCCAGTCTATCTTTGTCATAGGCTTTTTGGATGTCTAGTTTGAGAGCTATTTTTGGATCTTTGGTGGATTTCGAGGTTCTAATATGATGGAAGAGTTCTCCAGCGATTGCTATATTGTCGTGTATTGATCTTTGCGGTACAAAAGCACTTTGTAAAGGGCTTATTAAAAAGGGAGAATAGGTCTAATTCGGTTGACTAAAATTTTTGAGATAATTTTATATGTGACGTTACAGAGTCCTATTGGTCTGAATTGTGAAGGTTTTGAAGGGTGGTCGACTTTAGGTATTAGTGTTATGTTTATGTGATTTATGAGAGGGTGTATATTAAGATTATTAAAGAAAGCTTTAACCATTGCTATCAATTGAGGGTGGGTTGTTTCCCAGAAAACTTTAAAAAACTTACTTGTATAGCCATCTAGACCTGGAGCACTTTCGGAATTTATGGAGAACAGTGCTTGTTTGATTTCTGCTGTATTTACTTCCTTTGTTAGTAGGTCCGATTATCTAGGAGTCAACGGAGGTATGATATTTGTAAACAGATCTTCATTTATTTCTGTAGGCGGGGTCGTATACTGTTGAGAATAGTGATCCAGAATGAGCTGAACTACGTCTTCTTTTTTGCTAATCCAGTTGTTTTGTGTGTCTTTTAGTTGTTGTATATTGTTACAATCTCTGTGAATGGTCGCTTTAGTATGGAAAAATGTTGTGTTGAGATCACCTGATTGGAGCCATTGAATTCTAGATCTTTGTTGCCAGTACGTCGCATGACATTGCAATAGTTCTTTATGCTCTATTCTCAGTTGTTTTTCTTGAATCTGCCAGAATTCCAGATCTGAGCCTGTTTGGGATGCACATTGGTGTTGGGCGTGCTTTATCTTGTCTGTCGATTTCTTGATCTTAGTTGGTAGGTGGCCAAAATTTTCTTTGTTCCATTTTAAGAGAGTTTGTCCAGTTATAATAAGCTTTAGTTGGAGGTTGAGTGTAGGTTCATTATCTTGTTGTTGATCCCAAGACGAATCAATTATTTTCTTGAGTTGGGGGTGAGAGAGACAAAGGTGTTCGAATTTGTAGCTTTTTGTCCTTGCCAGTCCATTGCTTTCTTCTGAAGTAATATTGGGGCATGATCAGATGCTATTCTTGGAAGGTGAGTAACTGCCGCATGGGGATTTGTTGTTCGCCAAATTTGGTTTGTTAAAGCCCTATCTAATCTTTCTAAGATATTTTCTTGACCCATTTGGTTATTTGTCCAAGTGTATGGGTCTCCTCCGAATCCTAAATCTATAAAACCCATCTGGTCCATCAGAGTGAGGAGAGGTTGAGATTGAGCATATGTGACTTGCCTCCCTCCTTTTTCTCCGATTGATTTAGGACGTCGTTAAAGTCTCCTATCAACAGCCATGGGGTAGATGGATTGATATTGTCGAAGATTGTTGGAAATTCTTGCCAAAGATTTTTCCTTATATCTGGATGCGGAGGGCCATATATACCCGTGAAGAACCATGGTTGTTCTGGAAGTGGTGGCGTAACTTTTGTGTGGATGTAATTTTGAGATTGAAGTAATATTTGGATATTTAAGTTATCTTCCCACATTAAGCATAGTCCACCTCTCCTTCCAATTTTTGGGACGTTGACATAATTATTGAATTGAAGTGATTGAGATAATCTTCTTATGTGTTGATCATTAGCTAGAGTTTCAGAGAGAAATAATATGCTAGGTTTGTGAAGTGAAACTTGTCCTTTCAAGTGTTGAATAGAGGGTTAGAGGTTTATGTCTTGACAATTCCAAGAAAGAATAGTCATGCTTTTAAAGGATGAATTAGTCTGAATGGGTTTTGCAGTCGGAGGGATGTGAGAAGTTTAATTGCGGTTTAACAATAGGTTTAAATGGGTTTTTTTTTTGTTGAGAAGATGGGATACTTAGGTTTAAGAGGGCTTTTAAGAGAAGAGAAGAGTTTTGGTGATAGTTAGGAGATGAAACTGTTCTACTAACATATGATTAGGTGACCAATCAAAAGGGTTTTGAAAAGTGATGGC
>JAJJWW010011691.1:0-26985 GCA_023531295.1 Papaver armeniacum | reverse complement strand
TTTAAATCCATTGCGATGATGATATAATTTGATATTTAGAAAAATGAGCCTAAAGCTTATCACAGATATATCGACGGATGAGAGTGCGACATACCCAAACGGTACCACGATGATATCCATGGAGATTTAGTCATCGTGTATCGAAAATTTTGCGGAGGCCGTGATTTGCACTAACCGAATCCTAGTCGAGGTCTTGACTAGAAGAACCTTTAACGGATGTAGAGTGGAGGCGGATGCCGTGAGATGCGGGACTACTTTAACCCCCGGTTGCGGTCGGACCTCGGCATTTTATGGGACGTCACTTGGTTTGCCAGAAGTTTTTCTTAGAATATTGCCTCATGCATTACGCTAGAGATCCGATTTTGCGGCGAAGGAGCGTGTAACATCCCGGGTCAATCTCCTCATATGAAAATGATACGCGTCATGAAACACCTGCAAAGGGGGTGACGGGAGAGCTTAGAAAGATTATACCGGATGGTTTGCTTTAATAATATACATGTATCTTAAGAAGTTTATGGATGCCTTTACTTTTGGGAATTTAACGACCGTTACATGAGGCTCACGCAACAATGTGAAGATACTAAGAGGTTATTGGCTCAAAGCAAATCGTGGTTTTCTGAAATGCTAGGAAGCCTCGATGCACCGGTGGGAGTGGAGGTTATGCCCTACGAAGAAGGGGGCGACACGTGGACAACAACAAGTGTTCAAACCTTGTTCTACAAAAAGGTGACATCGTACAATAGATGGATTCCGCACTGTGTATTTTTGGTGAGCCGGGTCTATACAACAACTTGAATGTGTTAGGCGCAATCGGGATTATTTGATAGAGACAATGACGCTGCTAGCCCTTGCTTGCAATTTCCATTATCAAAGCAACGCAGTACAAACATGGATATTATTTGGTGGATGACATCTTACAAGAAATGCTTGTGGTCCATAGCCTATAAGAAATGTGATGTTATGCCGCCGATCAGTAAGAAATTTAATAAATACCACCACGCAAGAGGAAGGACGTGGAGCGTGCTTTTGGTAGTGCAAAAAGTCAAATGGGGTATAATAAGGAATCTTGCGTTCTTGGTCTCATCGTGACATACACACAATTACGCAGAGCGTGTTTAATTATGCATAACATGTGTGGAACATGAGTATCGTGATACGGAATGGGCGACTTTCGATGAATGAGAAGATACAATACCGTACAAGGTAACGTAGCGAAGCCGCGTGTATTATCTCGAGCCATGCCAGTGGAGATTCTTGCAAAACGATATCACGGGAGCACATTGTGGATCACTGCTAGGATTGCGAGACGGTGAATTGGGACCCGGTGAGGAGGATGATGGCATCCTAACATTGTATCTGGTCACTATAGATGTGGATGAAAACGCTGAGTCTTTACCCATTGGGTGATGATAATCTCGATGAGAACGAGTAGGATGCACAGGCTTTACTTTCGTAAGTGAGGATCATAATTGTTTCCTTTTAGGGAGACTACCGCTGCACTTGTTTCTTAAGACTTGCTTGTGTTTTTATAATTTTAATTATTAATTATGAATTTTAAGATTTTATTTTTCGTAAGAAAATTCGCTTTCATATTTCTCCTAGTAATATTTATTTTAGATTACGTTAGTGTTTTTCCGATAAATGATGGGTATCATTCTCCTAATCCTAATGAGATGGTTGAGCCTATGTACATCTAGTAATCGACATACACTTAAACGAAGAAATGACCTAAAACTTTTGGAAAGAAAGCATTTTCACTTATTTACAAATGACCCATTTCTTTAAGCACTTAAACATCCTTTGTTGTTCACAAGATTACCTTTTTCCATCGGACTACCCTATAAAAACAGTCGATAAGATTCCTTTGATATCACTCCACCAAAGTATCTTTAACCTCGTTAAGAAAATATAGTTTGAAAACACGATCCTCTGGAATGATTTATATTCGCAAGTGAAAAAATTTCAGTCAAAGTTTAATATCTTGCGAGAAAAACCGGTCCACCAACCTAACGTGGTTGGAAATAGTGTTACCGCAATTTTAATTACTTATGCAATGCGCTTCACCGGTGATTTAAGATTTAGGAGTAGTGGGAGCATGGATTGCGGTAACAAATCATGGAGCAGTAGCGTGGGAGTAGCGAATCAAAGTTTTACGGAACGTGTTTTCAAAACTTTGAAGATCTTACCGAAGCGGCAAACAATAAAAGGCTAAAGCCGCAAAAAAAAGATTTGGTCGATAACCGCGGATGTTGATGCTTTTGTTGCATGTCCTGCCTCATGTAAACATAAGCCATCTACGCTATCATACTGAGAAGCTTCGGGTTAGTAAGCATATCTCAAATAAATATCGAGTGTTACCACTATTCTTAAATACGAACATAATTAAATTATTATTTTTTTTTACTAACTTTTATAGGAAAACAAGAGCCGTGGATCGATTTCCGCGCGGATTGAGATAAGCCTTTCATGGCGATCATCTATAATGACTACTAAGGGACGTTATGCCCGCATACAATGTGGAATGATTATATACTTAGGATGTATTCCTTAACCAATATAGTAATGTTTCAACTAAGTTTAAAGTGGTTTCATTCGTCGAAAAGTCGAATAACATTTTAAGGTACAACATATAAAGTAAGCGCTACATTGGAAATTAAATACCACAACGATGGGGAATTAAAACTAAAAGGATGTAAAAAAAAATTACATCTGCGACACGATTAAGTAAATACTTAAATTCGACAATACTTAAATGCAACCAATCGCTCCACATTAGGCGAATAAATGACTTGATTTTGGCGAATCATAATCTCATTTTTGATATTGGCGAAATACTCCCTTTCACTCTCGTCGGTTATTTGACGCGATCAATTCTCACGATCCCGTATGTCGGTCTCACGTTGTTTGTTCTTCTGCTAACAACTTCGGTGCTTATGGAAATTTCTAATAAACGGACCACCGTCGTACTTTTCGTAGAAAATTCATCCTATCCTCGGCTCACCTCTTTTTGGTCCCATTCAAACCTTTGTACATCCCTTTGTTGGAAATATGCTAATGTATGGTTCGAGTCCTTCGATTTACTCTTCTCTCTTAGCTCTAGCTCATTTAGACCGATCCCTACTGTGTCGTCAGACCTTGATCCGAATAAAATGCATTTCTTCGTCCTTGGTCTGGAGGATTCACGTTTGTGGTTTGTGAATCGTTAAACGTTTCATCATTGGTCTGTACGCTTCATAGGTTGGATCTCGTTGGGATGCTTGGCTGCAAGTTTGAGGAACTAAGATGAATCGGATCATATTCCACTGGGAAAGTGCATCTTCAAGATTTCGAAAACCTTTTGATGTCTCCAACGTTTTGGATCTTTTCGGATCTTCCTCGTAGAGTGCCTCTCCATCCGTGACAAATTAAATTTGACCAACCTTGGATTAGTGATAAGTCATTTTAAATTTAATAAATATTGCATAAATTTAAGTTTTCAAAATCACCATATATTGCGGGTCGTTTCCGCTTGGGTTAGCCCTGAAAACCTCTCTAACATGACCAACATATCTTTTGACTTCCTTTTTTCAGTGGCTACTCTCGTTTGGGAGCGACTTGAGAATCTGCGCATCTCCCGCCATCGTGCGTTGTATTCCTCTGAATACGAGACCCAAATCTCTAGACTCTTGTTCCCTACACATAATCGAGTCACTAGTTATCGCATACCTCGGCACCTATTATCGTATACATCTTCTATTCTTGTGAATTTTGTCACTGATTTGCTAATGTTGAAGGATGGGTGAAGCGAGATGGAGATACGGTAGTTACGATGGAAAATACAAATGTATTTGGTGTGTTTGTTTGGGTGCAACCAAACCAATTTATATGCCATGCGAGAATCCAAGCGTTTGGTTTAATTAACGGATTTGTGCTAGCAACCATCGGATCAATCGATCCGTTGGTGATCCAACGTCTAAGAAATGGTGCGTTTTTCAAATCTGGCGTTAGATCTGACAGTTGGAAGAATCCGATGGTTGGTGTCAAATAAATGGTATTTAAATTTATGGTGTGTGACTTCAACGGTTATATGAAGAGATAAAGCAATTTATACAAACTCTGTGGAGACATGAAGAGGTCAATCATGTTTTGAAGATGCATTTTCCAAAGGAATTTGATCCGGTGTTCATGGAACAACCAAATGTTAATCCCCCAGGAATGGCCTTAGAACTCCTTAGTGTGGTTGTATGTTTTATTTTCAAACAAAATCTTTGTTTAGAGTGATTGTATGTTTAATTTTGGGTAATATCGCATTAATATGAAATTCTAGTACAAATAATTAAAATGATGCTTAAATAAGTCCATTTATTCGGATACTTAAACAATAAATACAATCATAACACCAAACTTGAAATTAAAGCGGTTGGTTTTACATCAACGCTATGTCAAACTTGTCGATGTGCGTCTCACCAACCTAGGGATTCCGAGAAGGGATGACCGTGTATATAAATGAAGTTAATAATTTTATTTAAAAGGGTTCATGAAATAACACCTCGAGCATGAGTATTTTTTAACATACCTCTTATATATTGGGGAGGTTTATGTTAATCCAATGGTTTTTCTTCGTTGGAGAAAAAATTACCCACTTTCTTCAAAACTAATACCGCTCCCACCCTAATATGCTTCCCATGAATCTGGATGTTCCACAACTCGATGGATGTTTCTTGACATCTTACCACCACTTGGATCTCGTGAATATTATTAGAAACCCAAAAATGAGTAATCGATTCCAACAATTAATCACGAAATGAAAAAAGATCAACTAAATGGAAAAATCACCTTCACTTTCAAAGTAAAGTCACCAAAAAGTTATCGTTGCTCTCGCCGATTAAACCAACCTTTCGGTTCTTTGGTTTATTGGTTTAATAGATCCCAGTAGCGGTTCTCCCCTCTGAGTAATATTGTTGTGCAAAGAACCAAGGTTTAGTCACGAAAAGTAAGATCGTTAAAACCTTGATTTCATCCTAACTAATCGTTGGAGGACTTGTGTAGATACATCGGCCTCTCCCGTTACTATCCTTCGATATACGTGATCTTGTAACTTTGTAGCTCTCCCTAGTCCTTAGATGATTTTTCTACTACTTAGATGCACCCACGAGTTATGGATTAAACGGTCGATTTTTTCACTATTGGACATGGTGAAAGATCAACGACAACCGATTTATTGCGGTTATCATATGGGTTTGATATGTTAGGCACATCGGTGTGTTTGTTGAGTACTCCCATGGAATCAAAAGGCGTGGCATCCGAGTAACTATCTAACACCCCATTTGCAAGACGTCTTAAATCAAAACCTTCCCATGGGTCGACGTTGACCATTTGCCAGGATGATTGGTATGTTTGGAAGATGTTTACTAATTTTGTTGGCTATTGGTTGTACTGGCAATTTTGAAGGACATTATGTCAACTAGTGTTGGTTTATATAAGCAAATAAAAGTAGGGTAAACAACAATCCACTTACGTGTGGTGATATTTTAACATCCACTTGTGTTGGGAAATGACATCCGAGAGATAATTTAAAGCTTCCAAAGTACATCATTAGGCGTCCCCTACGCTTCGACATGTTCCCGATATTTTTTACTTGTGGGAATCCTCTTTATCCCTTTTTCAACTAATCAATTTTATTATCCTTAATTATACCATATTTAAACTTGGTCCCGATTCTGACATATCAAATAAACAATTACTATATACTGAGACCACCATATGCAAATCCTGACCAAAGCCAAACAAAACTTTCGTTTTTACAAATTTTCCTACCTTAATAAATAGGGAGGATGGCCGGATTTTCAATGGAAGAAGATAACGCCCTAGTAATAAGTTATCAGTAGGGTATATGATTTGAATCAAATTTTTTAGAAAACCACGAAATGGGAAGACATTTTTGGTCTCAGTTATTCTTAGATTCAGTATCCAAATAAGCAGCGGTAACAAGGTGTATTCAAGTGGTAACCATGCAAACGGAAGTTTAATGTTTGAAGGCGAACAACAACATCCTTTTAGACATTTAGTTGAGGGCCGGATTATTCGGTCCTCGCATATAATATCAAGATCCTGTTGTATTATTGTTTATTTTCTTAACTTTTCGGTGTGTTAGTATAATAAAAGGTTTTGTGGGTGTACCTTCTATGTAATCCCTCACGAGACTAAATCTCGTCCAGTTTAGGGCCACGTAAGGGTTTAAAGGCTTGTTTCACGTGCTTCAGTGTAATCGTGATTCCTACGAAAGTGAGTTAGGTTATTAATTTAATATGTATGATGTCCTAAGATGTTAATAATGAATCGGGTGATTATTAAAATTAAGTTACCATCAAAAGGAATACGTTTATGAGCAGGGATGGCCTTTGAGAATAAGTTTTGGATTTTGCCCTAGTGGGGGTCATTTGTAAACAACGATAATACTCTCTCATAAAAGTAAAGGTCACTTACTTTTGTCTTTTTCATTATTAGGCGTAAGTATGGTACATCGTCACCCGGTGGAATATCAACTATTGAATACATTAATAGGGGTTTTGATGATTCTTGGAGAGGCGTCAAATTTAACTTATAAATACACTCCCTTTGAACCAGTGCAAACAATTGACACTACTAACTATATATTAACGTTTATACTAGTATCAAATTCAAAAAATGGCAACCAAATACACCACATGAAGATGAAGCTCTAACTAGGGCTTCTTTGCAATGTTTAATGATCATTTATTAACCGACTTAAATCAAACGAGTTTTGGATGTCTCATTGCGCATGAGTTTACCGATATAATTGGAAATCAAAACCTTCAAGTACTTGGAAATCCCTTACAATCACGTCTATTCACAATAAGAGCACTAGGTGAATTTATTTGTTGCAATCAGTACCACCGTATCGCAGTGTTCCCGGGCGGTGGTCCATGGAATAAGATTGTAGGTTTCCCAGTGTTATTACAAACATGTGTTTGAATTTATTGTTTCTTAAATAACACTTATCATAACTATATATTCTAATGAACTACGGGAGACCGATGCGCGCGATTGAACCTACAAAGGAAGGGAAAGAAATTTATGTATTTCAATTGCTACCTCAAAGATGAGCCATCACTTTTCCTATATGAACCCCCAAGTTTTAGCCTGGCCGTAAAGCGTGAAGACATCATACAATCGGGTTTTGTGGGTAAACCAAGTATGTAAACACTCACGAGACTAAACTTCGTCGGAAGGGCCGCCTAGTGGTTCAAGGCTAAGTGTAATCGCGTGTCACCCGACAATGACATCTATTTTTAATGTTTTAATATTTTCCTCCTTTTTTTTGGTCCAGACTTTATTTTTAGTTTAAGAATGCGTGTGGTAATAGTGACTAACCTTTTTGGATTGGTTAATAAATGTTGTTGTGTGATGTGATAAGGACATATTATAATTGTATTTTCCATGCATTATTAACAATTTTGTATTTGTCTTTTCTTTTTTGTCCAAAGATGCTTATTTTAATATTGAACCCACACATCTTCATACGAATCTTCATACTTTTGGAGATATATAATGATTTTCTTTTTTCATATCCCTACCCGTGATTCAACAACCACCTTATTTGAGTATTGTCCCTATATATGTTTGTGTACCGCGAATCCTCCCTTGAGAAAGCGTTGGGTTTTTTTTGACCGGTGCTTGTTCTTTGTATTAATGAAGGGTTTCTTTGGCCTTGTTTGAGAAAAATGATAGTCACCAAACACATTTACAACTTATTGATAAGAGACGCATTTATGTGTCTAATTTTGTCCTCGATGTTTCGGGATTGTTAGTACTCGTTTTTGTCCTTATTATGGTGTTGTTTTTACGTGTTTTGTAGGTATTTTTGGAAATAAAGATTGTTGGAAAATTAGAGCTCGAAAAGTTGCTCGGAACACCCAGGAGGACATTTGATATTCGGACTCCCTTTGGATAAGGGGTAAACCAATTACTAAGGGGCATTTGCACTGATATTCGCACCCCCAGTGTGGGATAAGGGCTGACCTTCTTCATCGTTTGAAAATCCAGGTTTGATGGGGAAAACTTATTTTCTCACCCGCACTTTTGGTTCGAATCTGAAGGCATTTTGGAGAGACTCAATGGTTGGGTTTGCGAGGAAGACTTTCACGGACATTAACGGGCTGGTTTGGGTCTTTGGATAAACAAAAATTGGATGGATAACTCGCGAGGAGAAACAAAGGCATTGAGAGTTTCACGGATTGTTTTTACTCCTTCCGTGTTTCTCGAGAGGTTAGCTTGTGTTGGGAGAGGGCTCTCCGATTCCGTGTTGTGTTTGGAGTGAGTAAGCACGAGATTGTACTTGCATATACGTACTGGGAAACAAAAAGGAAAGAAAATATATTTTCTTCTTTTGCAGAGTGATAATGATTATTTGGAGTTATTACGTGTGATTCCTTGGTCTTTCTTTGGGTATAAAGAGGAGTAGGGGATGCGTACGGGAGTTCACGAAGATTTTGGAGAAGAAACGAGCAATAGAAGTCAAGTTACACAATTCTTATAGCTGCTGGCGCTGAAGGAAGAAATACGAAGAACATTAAACTTAAGACCGTCGCTTATCAGCGGTGTTAGCAGCCTTGAGATCACGAGGGTCGTAATACGGAAGGCATGCGTCTTAAAACAACGGGAACACTTTATCTTTATCGTTCTTTTGTAACAGTGTTTGCAACAATTATAATTGTTGCAAAACACATTTTCACCAATTTACTCCATTTCATCATTTGTACACACTCCTTCGAGCAATAAAATGAGTTTGAGCGTGTTTCCAACATGATGAGGAGGCTAATTCTCCCACAACCAAGGCAATGAGGAAGCTATTTACCATGAATAATTGGTAACTATCTTATTTGCTCTAATTTATAATTATAATTCACTCGATCCTTTGCTTTGCAGATTTTAAATTATTCGCAAAATTCTTTTCATTAGTTGTGATTCAATTAGATAGGTTATGCTTTGTATTAAGATAATCTATGCTAGGAATACAATTAATTTTGAGAATTTGTCGATTATTTGTGAATTAGAAACAAGGATTTAAAAGATAATTAGAGTTTTGGGTTATTTCTAGTAATTCATTCATGTGTAATAGTGGAATCGATGTCTTAGTTATTTTCTCATATCTTGAATCAATTTTGTGTTAAGTTTTCATTATTTTTAAGTTTTATAAGTCTAAAATCTTTTGCTTTCTGAAGTCTCGGCGAACCTTTTTTACTCTGACATTATTGAGTCACATCAATTTTTGGCGCCCCCGACAGCGGGCTTGTCTTTAGGCTAGAGTTTTTAGATTTTCTTTTAGGTTTTATTTATTTTGTTCTTCTTTAAGTTTTTGGGTTTTTGTCTTTTCCTTTGGTTGGGATTTGGAGCGAAGAAAAATTTGCCAAAACTTTTAGTGAAATACTAAGAGATTTGGAGTTAAAGACAAAGCGGAGCGAAAAGAAAGATTTTTTTATTTTATAAAGAGAAAAAAAAAAAAGAGAGGCATTTTATTTTTTTAGATATTTTTATTTTTTTTTTTCCTTTTCTTTTGCACTTTTACTTTTTGGACTTGGACATTTTGGACATTACTTTATTTTTTTTAAACCCTACGGAAGGTAGTATTAAATATAAAGCGGCCAATGCCAGAGAAGGGCGACAATTCACGATATCGTCTCGGGCCCTCGGGTTACGTACATGACATAGGAGTAATGGCTGAGGAGTCGACTACAACGGTTCATCCCCGTGCTGGAGCGGGAGGGTAAGTTTGTCCAAACACTTTCTTGAATCCTGCCGTGAGTTCTTGTATTCCTTAAGTGTGAATATATGATGAGGACTTGAAAGCAATCATTTTAATTTCCTAGTAAAGGGCAGGCGGCCATATAAGATAAGGTTCGGATTTCATCACAGCTATCTTCTTTCACGCCTTATGGAAAACGATACTTAATGCGAACCTAAGCTTTAAAATTTGGAATAGAAACGAGGCCCATGCGTGTCGCTATTACAAAAATTAATTAATACTTTACTACCTAATTAACAAGTAATATAGGGTAGTCAGGTCGATCCTGAGGAGCAAAGAGATCTTAGTTGTAAAAGTTGTCCACGAAAGGGGAGTGTAAAAAGCAAAATAAAAAAATAAACAAAGCAATTAAAATCGAAAGTTGAAAGATGAAAACAATAAGAGAGAGAAGATCAAAGTCGCTTCTTCGTTACGAAACAATGAATCAAATTATGTTCTCTTCTACTTGTTATTAGTCACAAATTATCACCAACCGTAGGTAAAGCGTAGCTCAGGTGCTAAACCCCTAAATCCCTTGTATCACGGACACGGAAGTTCTCGACTACCGGATTCTAATCACCAAGCCACCTGGAATTAGCTCACCTAGATGTAACTTGGATCATGCATTAAGTTTTGTGAATTTCTTAGGTTGATATTAGTAGTTATACTCTTAGCTCAAGGTCCGCTTGCTAACGTTGTTTTACGCACACAATTGCTCACGGAATCCCTCACGCAAGGTCTAGTGTTTGCTATACTTATGTAAAAAGAGTCAAGAAGCGATTACCATCTCCTAACTTTCACTAGCTTTAGATTAAACTAACAAATCAATTTAGCATGCATTCTAAACAATCTATCAATCCCAATCATGAATGTCTTTAAGATCACTCCCTATTAGTAAAAACAAGCGATAATTATGTGAAAAACTTCAAGATAGAATTTGAAAACAAAAACTCAAATCATGTTAAGAACTAGGAATTCATCCTCAATCAATAAAATTAGCTACTCATGTTAAAAGTTCACACAAAGAATAAGAAAAGAAAAGAATTGTGTGTGTAGAGATGTGTAGAGAAGTTGAGAAAACTTTACTATTTATAGGCTTCAAATTTCTCCAAATCTTCTAAGGAGGTAGAATCCTTTTCCTTTTGCAATTCAATTTCCAATTCCAAGCTTTCTCAACTCTTCACCTTCTCTTTCCAAATTTGAGTCCAATTCTCCATCGATTCCTAGCCCAAGTCTTCACACCCATGAGAGAAGTCCATAGAAAGGAATTTTTTGGCTCTAAAAAGCCGGGATTGTGGCCGAATCCGGCCGAATAGTCAGCCAAAATATCTCGAGTCTTAGGAAAAGTCAAAGCCGGTCATTGGTCAGCGGGTCAAGTCGGTCGGGTCAGCGGTAAGGTCGACTCGGGTCAGAGTCGGGTTGAGGCAGGTGGAGGCCAGAGGCCGGGTGTGAGTCGAGGCGGGTCGAGGTTCATGAATCATCGAGTCGAGGTCATTGTCATTATCCAGCTGTTTGACTAAGCTGCCGAGGCCTTGAGCATCTGCGCTGGCCATACCGGCACAATCATTGTGCTTCATCGATACTCTCCGACCATGATGGTTGGATAATCTGCGCTTCAACTCGTATTTCTATGGCTCGATTCATTCGTTTCAAACACATCAGTGTGACTCGCTATATTTCCATCCATTCTTGTTCCTAGCCATAACAACTGCCCATACTCTCTTCCTTGCACCTTTGAATTCTGACACCTCGGTGAACAACGGCTCCACTGCAATTTCCCTTGTAGTAAAACCACCACCGTACCACCATAACTCATCCTAACATACATCTAGGTTCACCGCTCGTGAATTCAACTCAACAACCACAACTCAAATCTTTGCCCCATTCCTAGTACTGACAAACCACCGGACACACTTGCTTTCGGACATGTAATTCCATCTGCGCATACCAACTCGGCCACCACTTGCACCGTCCTCATCCTTCAGTGCTCAAAGACCAGCCCATCCCATTGATGATACTCCCATCTCAACCACCAGAATCCATCATCTCTGCAGCTCCATTTACATTCTTGCAATGGCTTCAATCCTGATTCATGCCTCCCGTGCATATGCAACTTCACTTGATCTTGCATATTTCTTTGCTTCTACACCAAATCTTCTCAACACCACTACTTTTACTTCCATAATGCCGTCATCTGCATTCTTACCAATTCCTCATTAGCATGATAACAACTCAGCCATAAACATCCTTGCACCATCAATGTAATCTACTGCCACCAACATTCCACCAAAGCCTCGGTCCACAACCATTACCATACTCTCAACCTTGCACAGCAACTGACCTGTATCATCCGGTCTTGTAGCAACAGTGTGACTCAATCAATCTCGATTCATCTCCATGTGTTGAAATCGCTAGCGTAACCTATTATCTCGACATATCGGCACCACCCCGGTTTCTTCAAACCCATCGATGTTGCTTTTCTCGATCGACATCAGCAATTCGAATCAAACCCTTGATTCCCGAGACAAACAACAAACCCATTTCATCTCTTAATTCTCTTAATCATTACCACCAACAACGGCATCAACTCGAATCACAAAGTCAACTAAATTTCTATCTTGCTTTTCAAGCCCTAAATCACCTTCCACAAAGCACCATTTTATCAACCACTTCCTTCAATTGAATCTCAATCTCACCGAGATAATGGTAGCTTCACCCTAATTTCTCCTCTAGCTTTGCCAATTTAATTCATCTTCACATCTCGAATCTCCTCTAGCTTTGAGCATCATCTTCTGAAACCTCTTGATTTCTTCTCTCTACTTCTGCAACTTATCCTAGCCTCATAACCATGAAAATCATCAGCTCCTCAACTCTCTAGTCTCGATGCTTCTCCGCAGTAACACCATCGCCATCTCTGTTTTATCATTTTCTCGATGTATCTCCCTTGAGAGATTGTTCTCGATTTTCTCTCTCATGAAATGTGACATGCATTTGGTCAGTCTCTTTCTGTGGAAAAAATGATTGAAAAGAGAAAGAACCATCGATTTTAGATTTAGGTTAAATGGGGTATGGATCCTGGAGTGCGGGTATGGGTCCTGCACGGGTTTAGGGTGTGGGTGGATTAGACACCCACCATAAGTACACCCAAAATGTGCTATTTTCACTCCCTTCTTTTGGATAAGGGACACCTCTTTGACCTCCCCTTAACCTTGCGGGGCTCCATAGTATTCCTCCTTGGTGAAATGACAATTTTACCCTTTTTGGCTCAAATAGGGTGATTTCTTCTTCTTTTCCTCATGCGACTCCAAAGTAGCTATAAAACTCAAAACAAGCGTAAAATACATAATTTACAAGAAAAATAGCAAAGAAAGCATAAACTACTAGATAGTAAATTAGGTGTATTCTACACCTATCAAATTCCCCACACTTAGACTTTGCTAGTCCTCGAGAAAATCAAACTAAAACTTCACAACTCAAAGCGTTCAAGCGTCCAAGCATCAAAAGTTATGAGGACATAGAATTTCCTCATGCTAGTAATAAGAAGTTAGAAATACTAAAGAACATATTCTCATTCTTAAATGTTGAGTGAGAAATAACCACACCATAATGAGAGAATGCGTGTTTGAGAAACGATCAATAAGCATTTCGCCTCGACTTACACCTCACCAAATAAGATTTTATGATAATTGCACTCAAAAAGACAGCTTTTTTATGGTTCTCACATGTGTGCGGTGGGAATGAAGATAGAAATCCTGCATCACGTTGAATGGTGGGAAGGATAACTTCCAAATTTTGAAAAACCCACATCTTTTAATATTTTGAAAAACCATTTTCCGACGATCTCTAAGAAATCAACCACTATTATCGAGGATGAGATTACTTACTTACCTTCACATCCGATCGCCAATTATGATAACACCACTCCACACGCATCCAATAGAAACGTCTTCCGCTCCTCGCCTTGATCTTCATGGTCTTCATCTTCGGTTCAACTATTGATGATAAACCCTCGAATTTCATAAATCCTTGACAATTTGTAACTCTTTTTACCTTAAAATCCTTGTCGCTGAAACTTCCTTATAAATTTTCCTTCCCCGGCTTATTAACAAAACAAATATTTCTTGTTTTTTCTCCCTTTTTTTTTTTTAAACAAGAGAAATTAAATACAAAAATAAACCATGGCCGTGGGAGAAGTATTTTAACGCTTGATTCTTCACAACTTGTATCGTCTTGAAATCATAAACTTCAAAAATTCTCACCTTTTAATTTTCTTCGCTTTCATGAATAAGTCTTCATACTTGAATATAAAATTACCTCATTTTATTGTAAGTCCTCAACATATTATGAATTCCGCTCATTTGTATGTTGCTTTACTTGTATTTGAAATTTGCTCTTTTTCTCGTTCCGTTGTTGTAAACCTTAAACTTGTATGTTTGCTTAACTTATATTTGAAATTTGCTCTTTTTCTCGTTCCCGTTGCTTGTAAACCTTAAACTTTTCCAACTTTCCTTGTAGATTTTGGGTATCGCTCCTTGTTGATGATGAGAGTGTTTCTATGGATCCGTTGTTGTCGCGAGAGAGAATGGTGCTAATCGCAAATCGAACTACAAGAAGGAGGCTTTCATCCATGGACGTCACCCTCATGATTGACAAAATTAGCACTCAAGAGATCAAAGAGTAGTGCTTTTATTGGTGGGAGGTTGGGTAGCTCACCATTCTACCCTAATTTAACTTACGGTGACACACACTCAAAAGAAGCTCTTTAGTAGATGGAAAATTTCCTGGCCGGTGCCTCTCATGATATGAATACGGGTAGTCTCCACTAATGATTGATCAACAACTCACAATAACGCATTTCTCCTCGCACTCCAATTCGTGACACCGGCATGATTAAATCCATTATTTAACACTCAAACAAACAAGAAATCCAATGTAATTCTCTAACATTTCAAGTTCATTTATGTCGGTCAAAATCTCTATGTAAACATACCTAGAAGTATGCTAGTGACTCTAAAATCTTTAAAAGTTGAAAGTTTTAAGTAAAACTTTTTTTTCTTTTTCAAATTTTTTAATTTTTTTGTAATTTTCGTTTTAAAAAACATGCTTAACCACTCCCCCACACTTAAACCTTACATTGTCCTCAAGTAATTGGAATCCTCTAGTAAAGTCAAGGTGGGAAATTTTAACATGATAAGAAATAAGAAAAAAAAGAAAAAAAAGCAAAAGGATAAGAAATACAAAACCGATGGGTTGCCTCCCATTAAGCGCTTGTTTTAAAGTCGACGGCCCGACTTGGCTCTTGCAAGATTCATTCCCCATATACTAACAATCAAAATTTGAGGATCCACCCATAATAATTTTGCAAACAATAACTCCATACAAATATTAGCACAAAGAAAACAATAGTGATGTTATCGCCATTTCGATGAAATTTCCCCACACTTATTCTCGTCCACACTCGGAAGTGTATAAAGAACATAGAATTCGGGAACTTCCATGTATTCCTCTTGGCAAACCCGCATAGTGTTAGCATCAAGTGTTTCCAATGGTGGATATTTAGAAACAAAATCATCCAAAAATACTTTCCAGAAGCACATACATTCAAACCAATAAGAGGTAAAGGAGAAGAATCAATATGCAAAGGGTTAGACAAACCTTGCACAATTTCTTGTATTATAGAATCCTCTTCATCCTTAAAAAATTCAAGTGAATTACTTACCTCATGTATATCGTGGTCCTGATGCGTGTCGTAACCACAACAAATTAATTAATACTTTACTACCTAATTAACTAGTAATATAGGGTAGTCAAGGTCGATCCACGAGGAGCACGAGATTCTAGTTGTAAAAGTTGTCACGAAAGGGGGTGTAAAAGCAAAATAAAAATAAACAAAACAATTAAAAGATAAAGTTGAAAGCAATAAGAGAGACAAGATCAAGGAATCCTTCTTCGTTACGAAACAATGAATCAAGTTATGTTCTTTTCTACTTGTTATTAGTCACAAATTATCACCAACCGTAGGTAAAGCATTCTAGCCTCGAGTGCTAAACCCCTAAATCCCTTATATCACCTGGATACTAAGTTCTCGCCTGCCGGATTCTAATCACCTAGCCACCTAGAATTAGCTCAACCTAGATGTAACTTGGCTCATGCATTAGGTTTTGTGAATTTCTTAGGTTGATATTAGTAGTTAGACTCTTAGCTCAAGGTCTACTTGCTAACGTTGTTTCTACACACAATTGCTCCACGGAATCCCTCCGCAAGGTCTCGTGTTTGCTACTTATGTAAAGAGTCAAAGAACGATTACTTATCCCCTAACTTTCACTAGCTTTAGATCGAATTAACAAATCAATTTAGCGTGCACTCCAAACAATCTATCAATCAATCATGAATGTCTTTAAGATCACTCCTATTAGTAAAAACAAACGATAATCATGTGAAAAACCTCAAGATAGAATTAAAACAAAAACTCAAATCATGTTAAGAACTAGGAATTCATCCTCAATCAATAAGAAATTTAGCTACTCATGTTTTTGAAATTCACACAAATAATAATAATTAAAAGAAGAATTTTCAAATTCACACAAGTAATTAAAAAGAAAAATCTTAGAAAAGCAAGCAAAAACACAAGTGTTGTGTGTGTAGAGAGGTGTGTAGAAGTTGTAGAAAACTTCTCTATTTATAGGCTTCAAAATTCTCCAAATCTTCTAAGGATTAGAATCCTTTTCCTTTGCAATTCAACTTCCAAATTCAAGTCTTTCTCTTCTCTTCCACCTTCTCTTTCCAAATTTGAGTCCAATTCTCCATCCAATTCCTAGCCCAAGTCTTCACACCCATGAGAGAGGTCCATAGAAAATTCTGGAATTTTGCTCACGGAAAAGCGGGATTGTGGCCGGAATTTGGCGGAAAAACGTCGCCGCCCGGCCGCTTGAAAATTTTGTCGTCGAGAATATTCGACGGAATATTCCGTCCGGGCCTCGGTTAGGACTAACGGTCACATGGGTCAACCGTCACCAATCCGTTAGTCACCGGGTCAAGTCGAGAGGAGTCGACTCGAGTTAGCTTCTTACTCGGTCCTTACTCAGAGGCTGAGTTGCAGTAAGATCGGTTCAATGAGTCACCGGGTCGACTCGTCGGAGCAGTAAATTTCAGCCGTAGTTTACTCTTGTTTGTTGAGCTTTTCTCGGGCCGATTTCGGGCCGCTTCTTGGGTCTTCTCCTGTAACAGATCCTAGCATTCATCTAAGCAATACATTCAGCAGCATATCATCTTGATTTCTCTCTTCAAATCGATCCAATAAACATCTCCTGAGTCTTGAAATCATCCTCATTTCTTCACAGAACCCATCTCTGCAGCTTTTCTTTCAATCTCTTCATTCTCACAATCAACAAAGACCCGATCTCATATCCGAAGTTTAATCAAAGTAGCACCATCTTCTTCCTCGCCGAATTGAATCGATTGATTCCACCACCAACCCATCGTCACAAATAAAACCCTCTCGCTCATTCTTCTCATGTGTAAAATCAGCAACACAAATCGGTAGCAATCGTTGTATCGTCCTCCTCCTTCTCGATGAATCGAACCCCTACCTCTCGATCTCTCCATTTGACTCAAATCCCTCACAAGCTTCTCTCGATTTACTCGTAATTTATCATTTTTTTTTCTCGTTTTCTGTGAATCAAAATGAGAAGAATGAATGTAAAGTGAATTCTTTTTAGGGCTGGGAACGAAATGGCTAGATACACCCCGGATAAGACCACCCCGGTTTGGGTGCCTATAATAGGTGGGTACTTCCGATAAGGGCTAGCCTAAGTGTCCAGCCCCTTAACCTCGACTGAGCTGCCTTTAATAATCCTCCAAAATAAAGATGCCCCTTAACCTCGACTGGGCTCCAGATAGTGTTCGCCCGTAAAATGACCTTTTTTGCCCTTTTTACTTAAATTGGGTGATTTCTTCTTCTTTTCCTCCGTGCGACTCCATAGTAGCTATAAAACTCAAAACAAGCGTAAAATACATAATTTACACGAAAAATAGCAAAGAAAGCATAAACTACTAGATAGTAAATTAGGTGTATTCTACACCTATCAGGTCCTCTATTAAACCTTGCAACCATTCTTCGCCGTTTTCTACCTTAACCAAAGTCTCGATCATTAAAATCATTCGCAAGTTCAATTGGGTCTTCCACAAAATCAATGAATGTGGTTTCATCCTCTAGTATCATCTCTTCAACATTCTCATCATCGAATCGGGCCATTCACTATAGTGATTCTCACTCCGGGTATAGATTGTAAGATCTTCTTGTGCGGGTATTACTTAGATTTACAACAATAGGTAAGTCACACCCAATCTCCTCCTTTTGAATAGGTGAAGGATCGTTATTATGATCCTAGAGTTGGAATAACTTCCTCATTGTCGGAACATTCATACACTTCCGCGGACTCCCATCTTTCCCTAAGAAAATTTTTCCAAGCAATAAATGCATCTTCCTCAAGCTCTTCCTTTTGAATAGGTGATTGATCATTATTAAGATCAAGGCTCGAGTAATCTACACTAGCGTCATCAAAAGTCTCCAAAGGTTGGTCCTTTTCAACACAATCATCTTCACTTTCGGACTCACCATAATAAGAATCTTCATCGGTTTCATAACCTTTATCCCGACGTCGTTTAAGTTCCATATGAATAGTCCTACTAATTTCGCGACAAGCTCTTCCCGAGTCTCCATCATCCTCCAATTTGTATAATTTAAATGCAAGTTTCACGACGTTCACACGCTTACCACCCGTTGATAGAGTTTATAGACGGCATCTCCTCTTTGGAAAAAGTGAAGGAAAAACACGATGAAGAGGAGTATATTCCAAATTCTCTCGTCTCGCACATTACTAGAAAACAAATTGTTAGATGCATAACTATCCTTCCATCCGTGTGTTTGTCACTTACATACCCGTCATAAGGTTGTTGATATGTATGAGAATATCCATAATGTTCTGTATGAATTTGATCATAGCCAAAAGATTGGTTTTGATTGTATCCTAATGATGGTTGGAAGTTGTCATAATGTTGAGGTTGAAAACCGTATTGATTGTTGTAATATGCTTGCTCTTGTCCACCATACATTGAAAAACCGATACCTGAAATAAGATTCAAAAACCAAGTTAGATACGGAATAGAATCCAACAAAGCAAGAATAAAGCAAAAAGAAAAATAAAATCAACTAAAACCATCCGCCGTCAAGAACGTAAGCTAAAATTTGATGCGTGTCGTAACCACAAAAAATTAATTAATAATTTACTACCTAATTAACAAGTAATATAGGGTAGTCAAGGTCGATCCCACGAGGAGCAAGAGATCTTAGTTGTAAAAGTTGTCACGAAAGGGGGGTGTAAAAAAGCAAAAGAAAAAAAATAAACAAAGCAATTAAAATCGAAAGTTGAAAGATGAAAACAATAAGAGAGAGAAGATCAAGGAATCCTTCTTCGTTACGAAACAATGAATCAAGTTATGTTCTCTTCTACTTGTTATTAGTCACAAATTATCACCAACCGTAGGTAAAGCAAAGCTAGCTCGGTGCTAAACCCCTAAATCCCTTGTATCACCGACACCTAAGTTCTCGACTCACCGGATTCTAATCACCAAGCCACCTAGAATTAGCTCAACCTAGATGTAACTTGGCTCATGCATTAAGTTTTGTGAATTTCTTAGGTTGATATTAGTAGTTATACTCTTAGCTCAAGGTCCACTTGCTAACGTTGTTTCTACACACAATTGCTCCACGGAATCCTCCGTAAGGTCTCGTGTTTGCTACTTATGTAAAGAGTCAAGAAACGATTACTTATCTCCTAACTTTCACTAGCTTTAGATTAAACTAACAAATCAATTTAGCATGCATTCTAAACAATCTATCAATCAATCATGAATGTCTTTAAGATCACTCCTATTAGTAAAAACAAACGATAATTATGTGAAAAAAACTTCAAGATAGAATTTGAAAACAAAACTCAAATCATATTAAGAACTAGGAATTCATCCTCAATCAATAAAATTAGCTACTCATGTTAAAAAGTTCACAAAAGAATAAGAAAAGAAAAGAATTGTGTGTGTAGAGATGTGTATAGAAGTTGTAGAAAACTTCTCTATTTATAGGCTTCAAATTTCTCCAAATCTTCTAAGGAGTAGAATCCTTTTCCTTTTGCAATTCAATTTCCAATTCCAAGCTTTTCTCAACTCTTCACCTTCTCTTTCCAAATTTGAGTCCAATTCTCCATCCAATTCCTAGCCCAAAGTCTTCACACCCATGAGAGAAGTCCATAGAAAATTCTGGAATTTTTGGCTCGCTGGGAAATCGGGGATTGTGGCCTTAATCCTATAGGAATAGTCGTGAAAATATCTCGTGTACCTAAAAGTCAAACTTGGTCATTGGGTCAACGGGTCCAAGTCGGTCGGGTCAACGCCGAGTCAACTCGGGTCAAGTCAGTTGAACGGGTGGGGCCGAGCCAGGTGTGAGTCGACGGGTTCGAGTTCATGAATCATCCGAGTCGAGGGTCATTGTCGCCTATCAACCGGCTGACTGGCTAAGTTACCCGGGCCTTTGCATGCAGAGCCAGGCCATACTCAAGCACAATCATTGTGCTTCATCAGCTCTCCGACCATGATGGTCGGACAATACACTTCAACTCATATTTCTATAGCTCAATTCATTCATTCAAACACATCCACCTGCACGTGACTCCAAACTATATTTCCATCCATTCTTGTTCCTAGCCATAACAACCTGCGCTTCATACTCTCTTCCTTGCTGCCAATTACAGCACCTCAGTGGCCAACAACAGCTCCACCTGCACTTTCCCTTGTAGTAAAACCACCACCGTACCACCTGCAACTTTCATCCTAACATACATCTAGGGTTCACCGCTTCTTCGTGAATTCAACTCAATGAACTCCAATCGAAATCTCGGTCCCATTCCTAGTGCCAAGAAAACCACTGCAGACACCTTTCGGACATGTAATTCCATCTCGTAATACTAACTCAGCCACCACTTGCAATCGTCACTCATCCTTCAACAAGCCAAAGACTGGCCTCCATCCCATTGATGATACTCCCATCTCAACCACCGAATCCATCATCTCTGTGACTCCATCTACATTCTTGCAATGGCTTCTCAATCCTCAGATTCATGCCTCCTGCATATGCAGCTTCACTTCGGTCTTGCACAGCTGCTGCTTCAACAGCTTTTCAGCCTCAACACCACTACTTTTACTTCCATAACAACCGCATTCGTGCATTCTTACCAATTTCTCATTAGCATGATAACAACTTCAGCCATAAACATCCTTGCACCATCAGTGGTCACTACTCGCCACCAACATTCCACCAAAGCCTCGGTCACAACCATTACCATACTCTCAACCTTGCTCGCAACACGCCCGTATCATCCAGTCTTGTAGCATCAGTTGTACCAATCAATCTCGATTCATCTCCATGTGTGGAAATCGCCAGCGTAACCCATTATCTCGACATATCAAAGCACCACCGGTTTCTTCAAGAACCCATCGATCGCTTTCGATCGACATCAGCAATTCGAATCAAACCCTTGATTCCCCGAGACACAACAACAAACCCATTTCATCTCTTAATTCTCTTAATCATTACCACCAACAACGGCATCAACTCGAATCACGTGTCAACTAAATTTCTATCTCGCTTTCAAGCCCTAAATCACCTTCAACAACACCATTTTATCAACCACTTCCTTCAATTGAATCTCAATCTCACCGAGATAACAAACCTTCACCCTAATTTCTCCTATAGCTTTGCCAATTTAATTCATCTTCACATCCGAATCTCCTCTAGCTTTGAGCATCATCTTCGACCTCTTGATTTCTTCTCTCTACTGTCACAACTTATCCTAGCCTCATAACCATGAAAATCATCGCTCCTCAACTCTCTAGTCTCGATGCTTCTCCGTAACACCATCGCCATCTCTCGTTTTATCATTTCTCGATCGATCTCCCCTTGAGAGATTGTTCTCTCGATTTCTCTCTGCAAAATGGGCAGCCTATGGCTGTCTCTTTCGGAGTGGAAAAATGATTGAAAGAGAAAGAACCATCGATTTTAGATTTAGGTTAAATGGGGCGGGTATGGATCTCGGAATGCAGGGTATGGGTCTATTTTTAGGGTGTGGGTGATTCGGACACCCACCATAAGTACACCAAAATGTGCTATTTTCACTCCCTTCTTTTGGATAAGGGACACCTCTTTGACCTCCTTAACCTTGTGCTCTGCTCCATATAGTATTCCCTCCTTGGTGAAATGACAATTTTACCCTTTTGGCTCAAATAGGTGATTTCTTCTTCTTTTCCTCCGTGCGACTCCAAAGTAGCTATAAAACTCAAAACAAGCGTAAAATACATAATTTACAAGAAAAATAGCAAAGAAAGCATAAACTACTAGATAGTAAATTAGGTGTATTCTACACCTATCAGAGACCAATAGGGTAACGAGCTTAGTAGGAAAGTCACTCAAAATATTGGTTACTCTTTTAGCATACTTGAAGTTCATGATGGTTTTACTCGTGAAGTTGATTGCGTGGATCTGCGCTGCCTTACAATAGCGGTGAGGCCTTGGGTATCAGCTCCACCGAGCTTCCCTCGCCTTGATTCAACTTACTTTGACTCGGATTGATCCGGGAGGGTTTGCTTAGATTGTAACGAATTCCCTTTCGAAGGATTAGAAGCTGGTCTAGAAAACAATCTAAGTGGAGCCATCATGCTTTTTGTTTGCTAGATATCATTAGGTTTGCTTTGTGGTGGAGTCAGCCTTGTTTGTGTTTGCATAGAACTTCCCTTCCTTTTTAGGATTTTCTTTTCTTTGGTTTTGTTTTTCTAGTGTATGCCCGAGGTCATTAGAGAACGGGCTTGGAAAAGAAACACTATAGGTCGTTTGATTGGTGACAAACCTAGTAGTTCTTCTTGTGAAGGCGGGGAACTCTAAGATTCTTCTTTTGAGAGCCCCGTTTTTGGAAACTTCGCCTTTGAGAATCTGTCTCTTAGTGAGGAAAGTACCCTAGTACTTGATTGTGCCAACGATGGCAACTTTGAAAGATTACATGTTCCCAACCGGGACCAACCGAGCTTCGTGCATTAAATTGCCAGCCAATACGGCTAACTTCGAGATAAAAGCTAGTATTCTTTCATGATCCCTATATTCTTAGGAAAAGATGATGAGAACCCTTATTTTCATATTAGGAACTTTGAGGAAATTTATGGAGCAATAGAATAAAAGACCTTACTTGATGAAGTTTTGAAACTTAAGATGTTCCCATTTTCCTTAAAAGATAAAGCCAAGACTCAAGCTAAATAACCTACCATCTCGATCCATTGAAACATGGCAGGAACTTATGCTTTTCTATATGAAATTCTACCGTAAGCATAAAACTCAGTCATTAGGGGCGAAAATTAGTGATAGTGTGCAACAAGAGGAGAGTCACTTTATAGGTTTTAGAGATTCAATGATCTCCTATCTCGTTGTCCTCACCATGGATTTGATAAGATGAAACTTGTAGGGATTATTTATGATGGTTTAGACTATTCGACCAAAGCCATGGTCGAGTCTATGTGTCTTTGGTGAGTTTACTAATAAAAGTGCTTTGAGGATGCCTTTACCTTCTTAGGAGTTGTTCTTTGAGAAATCCCAACAAGGGGAGTCTTGTGTTGAACCCCCTAAAAAGACTCTTGGTTAATAGAAGTAGCACCAATGTGGTAGATACAAGCCGGGTCGGATGCTAAGTTTGCTGCTTTATCCCGAGGAAGGTTAGAAGCTTTGGAAATGGTCAGTCTAAAAATAGGTCCCTTGGTGAACCTAATAGAACCTCTCAAGTATCTAGTTGTGGAATGAGCCCGATAACTCATTTTGGGAAGGTCAAAGAGGTTAGTGAAGAGCAAGCTCATACTTGTCTATAACAATGCTAGGTTTGAGAACCGTCAAAAGTATGACCCATACTGTGAGACCTACAACCCTGGTTGGAGAAACCATCCTAACTTCTCTTGGTCTAAGGGACGGGGAATCAAAGTGACCCAGTAATTCTCAGCCTCCCCCAAGTTTCGGTTATGCTAAGAACTCTTGGTCAACCCAGTCACCAGAACCCTTCGAGAAAGAAATGACTAGCTTAGAGGAATCTCTTAGTATACTAAAAAAGAGCCGTGATATGTTAACACGAGCCGGGAAATGTTAGTAAAGAGCCAGGGTAATTTTCAAGAGGAAACCAAGCAGAATTTTAAGAATTATTCCCAGTCCCTTGCTAAATTAGAACTTCAAGTCTACCAAATAGCTAAGTTCCTTAGTGAGAGAAGATGGAAGGTTCCCTAGTCATACCGATCGTAACCCTAAAGGAGAGAAATCGTACAATCATGTGAATTCTATTACAACCCTTAGGAGTGGAAAGAAAGTTGACAATAAGGTCACCATGCCTGAAAGTGAACATGTTGTAGTTCACCCTGCTGAGCCGGAAATGATGAGGAGACTGATAGAGTCTCTAATGAGACCAATGAGGGTCATATTGAACCGGGGTTTGTTCCCGAGGCAGCCCCCGTTCCCACAGCCGCTAGTTCCAACTAAGAGGGAGTCCAACTTTAATGACATATTGGAGGTTTTAAGCAGGTTACTATCAACCTCCCATTGTTGGATGCGATTAAGCAGATTCCCGCTTATGCCAAATTTCTTAAGGACTTGTGTACACGAAAGAGTAAGCTTAGTGTTCAAAAGAAAGCCTTCCTAGCTAGTCACGTGAGTTCTATTATTCAGAATACCACTACTCCTAAGTATAAAGACCCAGGGTCCCCTACTATTTCTTGCACAATAGGTAAATACCGTGTCGAGAAAGCTTTGCTTGACTTAGGAGCCGGTGTGAACTTACTCCCCATACCATGTGTACCTTAAGCTAGACTTGGTGAGATGAAACCTACCCGGATGACTCTTCGATTAGGTGATAGGTCCGTTAAAATTCCTCGGGGTGTGATCGAGGATGTTCTCAGAGGTCGACAAGTTTATTTATCCTCAGGGTGGATTTTGGTATCCTTGATACCCAACCTGTCCCCGACCCGCAGAACCCGCAGATCACGTGAATTTTAGGTCGCCCGTTTTTAGCTACATCCAATGCGATCATTAACTGTCGAATCGGTATTATGAATTTGTCTTTTGGTAATATTACTATTGAGATGAACGTCTTCCATATTAGTAAGCTACCCTCTCGAACTAGATGACTCGAGCATAGAGGAGTGAACATGATAGGAACATTAGTCGAGGAGTCATTACCAAAAACTTTGTTAGAATCCATTAGAGAAATGCCTAGCTCACTTTGGGATTGATTTTGATGATGATGATGTGATTAATAAGGTGAATGCTTTGTTAGATTCAACCCCTTTGTTATACACTAGTAATGGATGGAAACCTAAGTTTAAACCACTACTGGTTTCTAAGTCTACCCTAGTTCCTTCGTTAGAAGAGCCTCCTAAGTTGGACCTAAAACCATTGCCGATACTGGGATATGTGTTTTTAGGTCCATCTGGCTTTACCCGTGATTGTTTCTTCCACTTGGATAGTGATCGGGAAAAGTAGGCTAGTGACCGTCCTTCAAAATAACAAGGAAGCTTTAGGTGGACCATATGAGACATTAAGGGTATAAGTCCCATTTTTTGTATGCATCGGATTTATTTAGAGGAAGATACCAAACCTTCTAGGGGAGATGCAACGAAGACTAAACCTAATATGAAAGAAGTAGTTCGGGCAACCGAGATTCTTAAGGTTTAGATGCGGGCATTATCTACCCCATTTAGGTGTGATGATGGGTCAGCCCGTTCGGGTTGTTCCCAAGAAATCCGGTGTCTGTAGTCGAGAATGATAATAATGAGTTAATCCCAACCCGAGTGACCACGGGTTGGCGTGTTTTCTAATTGACTATAGGAAATTGAACAAGGTCACTAGGGAAGGACCACTTTCCCCTTCCCCTTCATCGACCGGATGCTAGAGAGATTAGTGGACATAGTCATTCTTGCTTTTTAGATGGCTACTCAAGCAGATAATCGTAGTCGTTATTGCCCCGAAGACCGTGAGAAAACCACTTTTACTGTCCCTTTGGTACCTTTGCGATGACGCATGCCTTTTCGGGCTGTAACGCCCCTGCGACTTTTCACACATGATGAAAATATTTTCTCAGATATGGTAGAGCGGTTCTTGGAGGTCTTTATGGATGATTTTTCGATGTTTGGTCTTGTCTTTCGATGAATGCTTGCATCATTTGTCATTAGTGTTACTAGGTGTGAAAGAATCTAGTGCTTAATTGGGAGAAATGTCATTTCATGGTTCGATCGGAATTGTTTTAGGGCATATCGTATCTTCTAAGGGTATAGAGGTAGATAAAGCCAAAGTTGACCTTATTAAGACTTTGCTATGTCCTAAAAAACTGTAAAAAAGATATTAGGTCATTCTTAGGGCATGCGGGTTTTATCGTCGATTCATTAAGGATTTTAGCTTGATTTCTGACCTCTTTACAATTTGCTTGCAAAAAGATGTTAAGTTTGTCTTTGATGATGCTTGTTTAGAGGCTTTTGAAAACTTAAGACTTTACTCACTCACCCCCCATAGTCCAGGGCACCCTAATTGGGAACCTACCCTTTGAGATCATGTGCGATGCTTGGTTATGCTATTGGTGTTGTCTTTGGTCAGCGAGAAAACAAATTACTTCATGTGATTTACTATGCTACAAAACTTCCGAATGATGCCCGGTTGAACTATACCACTCTCAGAGAAGGAATCACCATTGTGTTTGCCTTGAACCAGTTTAGACCCCTATCTCTTAGGTTCTGGGTGAGATCGTAATCTATACCGATCTCTTTTTTGAAATACCTTTAAAATAATAAAGGATACCAAACCTAGATTGATTAGATGGATCCTTTTATTACAAGAATTTTGTCCAGGACATTAGAGACAAAAAGTGCGGAAAATGTAATGTAGAACCACTTGTCTAGGCTAGTTGTTAGTTCCCCTAATGATTCCCTTCATATAAGGGACAACTTTCCGATGAACAATTGTTCTCTGTTTGATCACCGTGGTATGCAAATATAGTGAATTATCTTGTTACTGGTTGCATGCCCCAACATTGGGGTAAACAAGATCGTTCTAGGTTTTAGCCGAGGTTAAGCACTTCTTT